>CM057935.1:133963-687574 GCA_030141595.1 Chydorus sphaericus | reverse complement strand
AAGCTGGTCTAAGCAATTTCCGATATTTGCTTAGAGCTAGTCTAAGCAATCTCAAATATTAGCTTAAAGAGCCGGTCTAAGCAATTTCCGATATTTGCTTAGAGCTAGTCTAAGTAATCTCAAATATTAGCTTAAAGCCGGTCTAAGCAATTTCCGATATTTGCTTAGAGCTAGTCTAAGCAATTTCCGAAATTTGCTTAGAGCTAGTCTAAGCAATCTCAAATATTAGCTTAAAGCCGGTCTAAGCAATTTCCGATATTTGCTTAGAGCTAGTCTAAGCAATTTCCGAAATTTGCTTAGAGCTAGTCTAAGCAATCTCAAATATTAGCTTAAAGCTGGTCTAAGCAATTTCCGATATTTGCTTAGAGCTAGTCTAAGCAATCTCAAATATTAGCTTAAAGCCGGTCTAAGCAATTTCCGATATTTGCTTAGAGCTAGTCTAAGCAATTTCCGAAGTTTGCTTAGAGCTAGTCTAAGCAATCTCAAATATTAGCTTAAAGCTAGTCTAAGCAATTTCCGAAATTTGCTTAGAGCTAGTCTAAGCAATCTCAAATATTAGCTTAAAGCTGGTCTAAGCAATTTCCGATATTTGCTTAGAGCTAGTCTAAGCAATCTCAAATATTAGCTTAAAGCCGGTCTAAGCAATTTCCGATATTTGCTTAGAGCTAGTCTAAGCAATCTCAAATATTAGCTTAAAGCCGGTCTAAGCAATTTCCGATATTTGCTAAAAGCTAGTCTAAGCAATCTCAAATATTAGCTTAAAGCTGGTCTAAGCAATTTCCGATATTTGCTTAGAGCTAGTCTAAGCAATTTCCGAAATTTGCTTAGAGCTAGTCTAAGCAATCTCAAATATTAGATTAAAGCCGGTCTAAGCAATTTCCGATATTTGCTTAGAGCTAGTCTAAGCAATCTCAAATATTAGCTTAAAGCCGGTCTAAGCAATTTCCGATTTTTGCTTAGAGCTAGTCTAAGCAATTTCCGAAATTTGCTTAGAGCTAGTCTAAGCAATCTCAAATATTAGCTTAAAGCTGGTCTAAGCAATTTCCGATATTTGCTTAGAGCTAGTCTAAGCAATCTCAAATATTAGCTTAAAGCCGGTCTAAGCAATTTCCGATATTTGCTTAGAGCTAGTCTAAGCAATCTCAAATATTAGCTTAAAGCCGGTCTAAGCAATTTCCGATATTTGCTTAGAGCTAGTCTAAGCAATTTCCGAAATTTGCTTAGAGCTAGTCTAAGCAATCTCAAATATTAGATTAAAGCCGGTCTAAGCAATTTCCGATATTTGCTTAGAGCTAGTCTAAGCAATCTCAAATATTAGCTTAAAGCCGGTCTAAGCAATTTCCGATATTTGCTTAGAGCTAGTCTAAGCAATTTCCGAAATTTGCTTAGAGCTAGTCTAAGCAATCTCAAATATTAGCTTAAAGCTGGTCTAAGCAATTTCCGATATTTGCTTAGAGCTAGTCTAAGCAATCTCAAATATTAGCTTAAAGCCGGTCTAAGCAATTTCCGATTTTTGCTTAGAGCTAGTCTAAGCAATTTCCGAAATTTGCTTAGAGCTAGTCTAAGCAATCTCAAATATTAGCTTAAAGCTGGTCTAAGCAATTTCCGATATTTGCTTAGAGCTAGTCTAAGCAATCTCAAATATTAGCTTAAAGCCGGTCTAAGCAATTTCCGATATTTGCTTAGAGCTAGTCTAAGCAATCTCAAATATTAGCTTAAAGCCGGTCTAAGCAATTTCCGATATTTGCTTAGAGCTAGTCTAAGCAATTTCCGAAATTTGCTTAGAGCTAGTCTAAGCAATCTCAAATATTAGCTTAAAGCCGGTCTAAGCAATTTCCGATATTTGCTTAGAGCTAGTCTAAGCAATCTCAAATATTAGCTTAAAGCCGGTCTAAGCAATTTCCGATATTTGCTTAGAGCTAGTCTAAGCAATTTCCGAAATTTGCTTAGAGCTAGTCTAAGCAATCTCAAATATTAGATTAAAGCCGGTCTAAGCAATTTCCGATATTTGCTTAGAGCTAGTCTAAGCAATCTCAAATATTAGCTTAAAGCCGGTCTAAGCAATTTCCGATATTTGCTTAGAGCTAGTCTAAGCAATTTCCGAAATTTGCTTAGAGCTAGTCTAAGCAATCTCAAATATTAGCTTAAAGCTGGTCTAAGCAATTTCCGATATTTGCTTAGAGCTAGTCTAAGCAATCTCAAATATTAGCTTAAAGCCGGTCTAAGCAATTTCCGATATTTGCTTAGAGCTAGTCTAAGCAATCTCAAATATTAGCTTAAAGCCGGTCTAAGCAATTTCCGATATTTGCTTAGAGCTAGTCTAAGCAATTTCCGAAATTTGCTTAGAGCTAGTCTAAGCAATCTCAAATATTAGCTTAAAGCCGGTCTAAGCAATTTCCGATATTTGCTTAGAGCTAGTCTAAGCAATTTCCGAAATTTGCTTAGAGCTAGTCTAAGCAATCTCAAATATTAGCTTAAAGCTGGTCTAAGCAATTTCCGATATTTGCTTAGAGCTAGTCTAAGCAATCTCAAATATTAGCTTAAAGCCGGTCTAAGCAATTTCCGATATTTGCTTAGAGCTAGTCTAAGCAATCTCAAATATTAGCTTAAAGCCGGTCAAGCAATTTCCGATATTTGCTTAGAGCTAGTCTAAGCAATCTCAAATATTAGCTTAAAGCCGGTCTAAACAATTTCCGATATTTGCTTAGAGCTAGTCTAAGCAATTTCCGAAATTTGCTTAGAGCTAGTCTAAGCAATCTCAAATATTAGCTTAAAGCTGGTCTAAGCAATTTTCGAAATTTGCTTAGAGCTAGTCTAAGCAATCTCAAATATTAGCTTAAAGCCGGTCTAAGCAATTTCCGATATTTGCTTAGAGCTAGTCTAAGCAATTTCCGAAATTTGCTTAGAGCTAGTCTAAGCAATCTCAAATATTAGATTAAAGCCGGTCTAAGCAATTTCCGATATTTGCTTAGAGCTAGTCTAAGCAATCTCAAATATTAGCTTAAAGCCGGTCTAAGCAATTTCCGATATTTGCTTAGAGCTAGTCTAAGCAATTTCCGAAATTTGCTTAGAGCTAGTCTAAGCAATCTCAAATATTAGCTTAAAGCTGGTCTAAGCAATTTCCGATATTTGCTTAGAGCTAGTCTAAGCAATCTCAAATATTAGCTTAAAGCCGGTCTAAGCAATTTCCGATATTTGCTTAGAGCTAGTCTAAGCAATCTCAAATATTAGCTTAAAGCCGGTCTAAGCAATTTCCGATATTTGCTTAGAGCTAGTCTAAGCAATTTCCGAAATTTGCTTAGAGCTAGTCTAAGCAATCTCAAATATTAGCTTAAAGCCGGTCTAAGCAATTTCCGATATTTGCTTAGAGCTAGTCTAAGCAATTTCCGAAATTTGCTTAGAGCTAGTCTAAGCAATCTCAAATATTAGCTTAAAGCTGGTCTAAGCAATTTCCGATATTTGCTTAGAGCTAGTCTAAGCAATCTCAAATATTAGCTTAAAGCCGGTCTAAGCAATTTCCGATATTTGCTTAGAGCTATTCTAAGCAATCTCAAATATTAGCTTAAAGCCGGTCAAGCAATTTCCGATATTTGCTTAGAGCTAGTCTAAGCAATCTCAAATATTAGCTTAAAGCCGGTCTAAACAATTTCCGATATTTGCTTAGAGCTAGTCTAAGCAATTTCCGAAATTTGCTTAGAGCTAGTCTAAGCAATCTCAAATATTAGCTTAAAGCTGGTCTAAGCAATTTCCGAAATTTGCTTAGAGCTAGTCTAAGCAATCTCAAATATTAGCTTAAAGCTGGTCTAAGCAATTTCCGATATTTGCTTAGAGCTAGTCTAAGCAATCTCAAATATTAGCTTAAAGCCGGTCTAAGCAATTTCCGATATTTGCTTAGAGCTAGTCTAAGTAATCTCAAATATTAGCTTAAAGCCGGTCTAAGCAATTTCCGATATTTGCTTAGAGCTTGTCTAAGCAATTTCCGAAATTTGCTTAGAGCTAGTCTAAGCAATCTCAAATATTAGCTTAAAGCCGGTCTAAGCAATTTCCGATATTTGCTTAGAGCTAGTCTAAGCAATTTCCGAAATTTGCTTAGAGCTAGTCTAAGCAATCTCAAATATTAGCTTAAAGCTGGTCTAAGCAATTTCCGATATTTGCTTAGAGCTAGTCTAAGCAATCTCAAATATTAGCTTAAAGCCGGTCTAAGCAATTTCCGATATTTGCTTAGAGCTAGTCTAAGCAATTTCCGAAGTTTGCTTAGAGCTAGTCTAAGCAATCTCAAATATTAGCTTAAAGCTAGTCTAAGCAATTTCCGAAATTTGCTTAGAGCTAGTCTAAGCAATCTCAAATATTAGCTTAAAGCTGGTCTAAGCAATTTCCGATATTTGCTTAGAGCTAGTCTAAGCAATCTCAAATATTAGCTTAAAGCCGGTCTAAGCAATTTCCGATAATTGCTTAGAGCTAGTCTAAGCAATCTCAAATATTAGCTTAAAGCCGGTCTAAGCAATTTCCGATATTTGCTTAGAGCTAGTCTAAGCAATCTCAAATATTAGCTTAAAGCCGGTCTAAGCAATTTCCGATATTTGCTAAAAGCTAGTTTAAGCAATCTCAAATATTAGCTTAAAGCCGGTCTAAGCAATTTCCGATATTTGCTTAGAGCTAGTCTAAGCAATTTCCGAAATTTGCTTAGAGCTAGTCTAAGCAATCTCAAATATTAGCTTAAAGCCGGTCTAAGCAATTTCCGATATTTGCTTAGAGCTAGTCTAAGCAATCTCAAATATTAGCTTAAAGCCGGTCTAAGCAATTTCCGATATTTGCTTAGAGCTAGTCTAAGCAATTTCCGAAATTTGCTTAGAGCTAGTCTAAGCAATCTCAAATATTAGCTTAAAGCCGGTCTAAGCAATTTCCGATATTTGCTTAGAGCTAGTCTAAGCAATTTCCGAAATTTGCTTAGAGCTAGTCTAAGCAATCTCAAATATTAGATTAAAGCCGGTCTAAGCAATTTCCGATATTTGCTTAGAGCTAGTCTAAGCAATCTCAAATATTAGCTTAAAGCCGGTCTAAGCAATTTCCGATATTTGCTTAGAGCTAGTCTAAGCAATTTCCGAAATTTGCTTAGAGCTAGTCTAAGCAATCTCAAATATTAGCTTAAAGCCGGTCTAAGCAATTTCCGATATTTGCTTAGAGCTAGTCTAAGCAATTTCCGAAATTTGCTTAGAGCTAGTCTAAGCAATCTCAAATATTAGCTTAAAGCCGGTCTAAGCAATTTCCGATATTTGCTTAGAGCTAGTCTAAGCAATTTCCGAAATTTGCTTAGAGCTAGTCTAAGCAATCTCAAATATTAGCTTAAAGCCGGTCTAAGCAATTTCCGATATTTGCTTAGAGCTAGTCTAAGCAATTTCCGAAATTTGCTTAGAGCTAGTCTAAGCAATCTCAAATATTAGCTTAAAGCCGGTCTAAGCAATTTCCGATATTTGCTTAGAGCTAGTCTAAGCAATTTCCGAAATTTGCTTAGAGCTAGTCTAAGCAATCTCAAATATTAGCTTAAAGCTGGTCTAAGCAATTTCCGATATTTGCTTAGAGCTAGTCTAAGCAATCTCAAATATTAGCTTAAAGCCGGTCTAAGCAATTTCCGATATTTGCTTAGAGCTAGTCTAAGCAATCTCAAATATTAGCTTAAAGCCGGTCTAAGCACTTTCCGATGTTTGCTTAGAGCTAGTCTAAGCAATCTCAAATATTAGCTTAAAGCCGGTCTAAGCAATTTCCGATATTTGCTTAGAGCTAGTCTAAGCAATTTCCGAAATTTGCTTAGAGCTAGTCTAAGCAATCTCAAATATTAGCTTAAAGCCGGTCTAAGCAATTTCCGATATTTGATTAGAGCTAGTCTAAGCAATTTCCGAAATTTGCTTAGAGCTAGTCTAAGCAATCTCAAATATTAGCTTAAAGCTGGTCTAAGCAATTTCCGATATTTGCTTAGAGCTAGTCTAAGCAATCTCAAATATTAGCTTAAAGCCGGTCTAAGCAATTTCCGATATTTGCTTAGAGCTAGTCTAAGCAATCTCAAATATTAGCTTAAAGCCGGTCTAAGCAATTTCCGATATTTGCTTAGAGCTAGTCTAAGCAATCTCAAATATTAGCTTAAAGCCGGTCTAAGCAATTTCCGATATTTGCTTAGAGCTAGTCTAAGCAATCTCAAATATTAGCTTAAAGCCGGTCTAAGCAATTTCCGATATTTGCTTAGAGCTAGTCTAAGCAATCTCAAATATTAGCTTAAAGCCGGTCTAAGCAATTTCCGATATTTGCTTAGAGCTAGTCTAAGCAATTTCCGAAATTTGCTTAGAGCTAGTCTAAGCAATCTCAAATATTAGCTTAAAGCCGGTCTAAGCAATTTCCGATATTTGCTTAGAGCTAGTCTAAGCAATTTCCGAAATTTGCTTAGAGCTAGTCTAAGCAATCTCAAATATTAGCTTAAAGCCGGTCTAAGCAATTTCCGATATTTGCTTAGAGCTAGTCTAAGCAATTTCCGAAATTTGCTTAGAGCTAGTCTAAGCAATCTCAAATATTAGCTTAAAGCCGGTCTAAGCAATTTCCGATATTTGCTTAGAGCTAGTCTAAGCAATCTCAAATATTAGCTTAAAGCCGGTCTAAGCAATTTCCGATATTTGCTTAGAGCTAGTCTAAGCAATTTCCGAAATTTGCTTAGAGCTAGTCTAAGCAATCTCAAATATTAGCTTAAAGCCGGTCTAAGCAATTTCCGATATTTGCTTAGAGCTAGTCTAAGCAATTTCCGAAATTTGCTTAGAGCTAGTCTAAGCAATCTCAAATATTAGCTTAAAGCTGGTCTAAGCAATTTCCGATATTTGCTTAGAGCTAGTCTAAGCAATCTCAAATATTAGCTTAAAGCCGGTCTAAGCACTTTCCGATGTTTGCTTAGAGCTAGTCTAAGCAATCTCAAATATTAGCTTAAAGCCGGTCTAAGCAATTTCCGATATTTGCTTAGAGCTAGTCTAAGCAATTTCCGAAATTTGCTTAGAGCTAGTCTAAGCAATCTCAAATATTAGCTTAAAGCCGGTCTAAGCAATTTCCGATATTTGATTAGAGCTAGTCTAAGCAATTTCCGAAATTTGCTTAGAGCTAGTCTAAGCAATCTCAAATATTAGCTTAAAGCTGGTCTAAGCAATTTCCGATATTTGCTTAGAGCTAGTCTAAGCAATCTCAAATATTAGCTTAAAGCCGGTCTAAGCAATTTCCGATATTTGCTTAGAGCTAGTCTAAGCAATCTCAAATATTAGCTTAAAGCCGGTCTAAGCAATTTCCGATATTTGCTTAGAGCTAGTCTAAGCAATCTCAAATATTAGCTTAAAGCCGGTCTAAGCAATTTCCGATATTTGCTTAGAGCTAGTCTAAGCAATCTCAAATATTAGCTTAAAGCCGGTCTAAGCAATTTCCGATATTTGCTTAGAGCTAGTCTAAGCAATCTCAAATATTAGCTTAAAGCCGGTCTAAGCAATTTCCGATATTTGCTTAGAGCTAGTCTAAGCAATTTCCGATATTTGCTTAGAGCTAGTCTAAGCAATTTCCGAAATTTGCTTAGAGCTAGTCTAAGCAATCTCAAATATTAGCTTAAAGCCGGTCTAAGCAATTTCCGATATTTGCTTAGAGCTAGTCTAAGCAATCTCAAATATTAGCTTAAAGCCGGTCTAAGCAATTTCCGATATTTGCTTAGAGCTAGTCTAAGCAATCTCAAATATTAGCTTAAAGCCGGTCTAAGCAATTTCCGATATTTGCTTAGAGCTAGTCTAAGCAATCTCAAATATTAGCTTAAAGCCGGTCTAAGCAATTTCCGATATTTGCTTAGAGCTAGTCTAAGCAATTTCCGAAATTTGCTTAGAGCTAGTCTAAGCAATCTCAAATATTAGCTTAAAGCCGGTCTAAGCAATTTCCGATATTTGCTTAGAGCTAGTCTAAGCAATTTCCGAAATTTGCTTAGAGCTAGTCTAAGCAATCTCAAATATTAGCTTAAAGCTGGTCTAAGCAATTTCCGATATTTGCTTAGAGCTAGTCTAAGCAATCTCAAATATTAGCTTAAAGCCGGTCTAAGCAATTTCCGATATTTGCTTAGAGCTAGTCTAAGCAATCTCAAATATTAGCTTAAAGCCGGTCTAAGCAATTTCCGATATTTGCTTAGAGCTAGTCTAAGCAATCTCAAATATTAGCTTAAAGCCGGTCTAAGCAATTTCCGATATTTGCTTAGAGCTAGTCTAAGCAATTTCCGAAATTTGCTTAGAGCTAGTCTAAGCAATCTCAAATATTAGCTTAAAGCCGGTCTAAGCAATTTCCGATATTGGCTTAGAGCTAGTCTAAGCAATTTCCGAAATTTGCTTAGAGCTAGTCTAAGCAATCTCAAATATTAGCTTAAAGCCGGTCTAAGCAATTTCCGATATTTGCTTAGAGCTAGTCTAAGCAATCTCAAATATTAGCTTAAAGCTGGTCTAAGCAATTTCCGATATTTGCTTAGAGCTAGTCTAAGCAATCTCAAATATTAGCTTAAAGCCGGTCTAAGCAATTTCCGATATTTGCTTAGAGCTAGTCTAAGCAATTTCCGAAATTTGCTTAGAGCTAGTCTAAGCAATCTCAAATATTAGCTTAAAGCTGGTCTAAGCAATTTCCGATATTTGCTTAGAGCTAGTCTAAGCAATCTCAAATATTAGCTTAAAGCCGGTCTAAGCAATTTCCGATATTTGCTTAGAGCTAGTCTAAGCAATCTCAAATATTAGCTTAAAGCCGGTCTAAGCAATTTCCGATATTTGCTTAGAGCTAGTCTAAGCAATTTCCGAAATTTGCTTAGAGCTAGTCTAAGCAATCTCAAATATTAGCTTAAAGCCGGTCTAAGCAATTTCCGATATTTGCTTAGAGCTAGTCTAAGCAATCTCAAATATTAGCTTAAAGCCGGTCTAAGCAATTTCCGATATTTGCTTAGAGCTAGTCTAAGCAATCTCAAATATTAGCTTAAAGCCGGTCTAAGCAATTTCCGATATTTGCTTAGAGCTAGTCTAAGCAATCTCAAATATTAGCTTAAAGCCGGTCTAAGCAATTTCCGATATTTGCTTAGAGCTAGTCTAAGCAATTTCCGAAATTTGCTTAGAGCTAGTCTAAGCAATCTCAAATATTAGCTTAAAGCCGGTCTAAGCAATTTCCGATATTTGCTTAGAGCTAGTCTAAGCAATTTCCGAAATTTGCTTAGAGCTAGTCTAAGCAATCTCAAATATTAGCTTAAAGCTGGTCTAAGCAATTTCCGATATTTGCTTAGAGCTAGTCTAAGCAATCTCAAATATTAGCTTAAAGCCGGTCTAAGCAATTTCCGATATTTGCTTAGAGCTAGTCTAAGCAATCTCAAATATTAGCTTAAAGCCGGTCTAAGCAATTTCCGATATTTGCTTAGAGCTAGTCTAAGCAATCTCAAATATTAGCTTAAAGCCGGTCTAAGCAATTTCCGATATTTGCTTAGAGCTAGTCTAAGCAATTTCCGAAATTTGCTTAGAGCTAGTCTAAGCAATCTCAAATATTAGCTTAAAGCCGGTCTAAGCAATTTCCGATATTGGCTTAGAGCTAGTCTAAGCAATTTCCGAAATTTGCTTAGAGCTAGTCTAAGCAATCTCAAATATTAGCTTAAAGCTGGTCTAAGCAATTTCCGATATTTGCTTAGAGCTAGTCTAAGCAATCTCAAATATTAGCTTAAAGCCGGTCTAAGCAATTTCCGATATTTGCTTAGAGCTAGTCTAAGCAATCTCAAATATTAGCTTAAAGCTGGTCTAAGCAATTTCCGATATTTGCTTAGAGCTAGTCTAAGCAATCTCAAATATTAGCTTAAAGCCGGTCTAAGCAATTTCCGATATTTGCTTAGAGCTAGTCTAAGCAATTTCCGAAATTTGCTTAGAGCTAGTCTAAGCAATCTCAAATATTAGCTTAAAGCTGGTCTAAGCAATTTCCGATATTTGCTTAGAGCTAGTCTAAGCAATCTCAAATATTAGCTTAAAGCCGGTCTAAGCAATTTCCGATATTTGCTTAGAGCTAGTCTAAGCAATTTCCGAAATTTGCTTAGAGCTAGTCTAAGCAATCTCAAATATTAGCTTAAAGCTGGTCTAAGCAATTTCCGATATATGCTTAGAGCTAGTCTAAGCAATCTCAAATATTAGCTTAAAGCCGGTCTAAGCAATTTCCGATATTTGCTTAGAGCTAGTCTAAGCAATTTCCGAAATTTGCTTAGAGCTAGTCTAAGCAATCTCAAATATTAGCTTAAAGCTGGTCTAAGCAACTTCCGATATTTGCTTAGAGCTAGTCTAAGCAATCTCAAATATTAGCTTAAAGCCGGTCTAAGCAATTTCCGATATTTGCTTAGAGCTAGTCTAAGCAATCTCAAATATTAGCTTAAAGCCGGTCTAAGCAATTTCCGATATTTGCTTAGAGCTAGTCTAAGCTATTTCCGAAATTTGCTTAGAGCTAGTCTAAGCAATCTCAAATATTAGCTTAAAGCCGGTCTAAGCAATTTCCGATATTTGCTTAGAGCTAGTCTAAGCAATTTCCGAAATTTGCTTAGAGCTAGTCTAAGCAATCTCAAATATTAGCTTAAAGCTGGTCTAAGCAACTTCCGATATTTGCTTAGAGCTAGTCTAAGCAATCTCAAATATTAGCTTAAAGCCGGTCTAAGCAATTTCCGATATTTGCTTAGAGCTAGTCTAAGCAATTTCCGAAATTTGCTTAGAGCTAGTCTAAGCAATCTCAAATATTAGCTTAAAGCTGGTCTAAGCAATTTCCGATATATGCTTAGAGCTAGTCTAAGCAATCTCAAATATTAGCTTAAAGCCGGTCTAAGCAATTTCCGATATTTGCTTAGAGCTAGTCTAAGCAATCTCAAATATTAGCTTAAAGCTGGTCTAAGCAATTTCCGATATTTGCTTAGAGCTAGTCTAAGCAATCTCAAATATTAGCTTAAAGCCGGTCTAAGCAATTTCCGATATTTGCTTAGAGCTAGTCTAAGCAATCTCAAATATTAGCTTAAAGCCGGTCTAAGCAATTTCCGATATTTGCTTAGAGCTAGTCTAAGCAATCTCAAATATTAGCTTAAAGCCGGTCTAAGCAATTTCCGATATTTGCTTAGAGCTAGTCTAAGCAATTTCCGAAATTTGCTTAGAGCTAGTCTAAGCAATCTCAAATATTAGCTTAAAGCTGGTCTAAGCAATTTCCGATATTTGCTTAGAGCTAGTCTAAGCAATCTCAAATATTAGCTTAAAGCCGGTCTAAGCAATTTCCGATATTTGCTTAGAGCTAGTCTAAGCAATCTCAAATATTAGCTTCACTGGTAAGGAAGGCAGCAGGCGCGCAAACTAATTCCTCCCTTTAAGTGTTGTTTTCGGCTAAAATTGTATTTATTTATGTGTCCGGGTATTGACCTTGATTGGACTGATGTATACTGTTGCCAGAGTATGGATCAGTACTACGAGTAGTTGATCTTCTTTCATCGCAATAAAATGGTCTTGCAAAGATATTATTTAAACTTGTCCTGTCTAGTCGTACCTTTCTAGATCAAAAATTTTACCAGAATAATGTTTGATTGAAGTATTTAGTCCTTTTTTCTAGTCTTTGTGGCACATTCATCGTGATCCAGCTCTACGTTTATTTTATCGTGCCAGTATTGTTCCATTAGTTATTTATCCTCCAATTGATCCATCTTTTATTTATCCTCCAATTGATCCATGTTATCCGTATTGTTTGGATTTTAAAAAAGAATTTCATGGCCCTCTTTATCATCGTCGTCAGCAAATGGATTAGCCCAACTGGGAATACCATCATTAACAGGGTTAATAAAAGTCATTTTTGGATATCAGCTATTTTCACAATTTGGGTGTAATAGTGGATACACCATCGGATCACACATCGTATTATGAGTTCTGATTCGAATAAGACCTCGACTAGATTCAGGGATACGCAAGTGACCAACAATATCTCGGTTAGTTGGAGGGATGTCATCAGGAGAACTGAAAACTATGGCCACTTCATTACCATGAGGTCATTGTAGCGTCGTTTATATTTAGTATTTATAAATACTAAATATTTAGTCGTTATAAATAACCATTTCAACTGTCATACGTGGCCTTTGTTCAGCAACATGGTCAGCATCTTCTTTAGCCACAACCTCGCCCATGGCGATGGTAACACAATTTTGATACTTTCCTGCATCTAAGTTGTCTCATTAAGGCTTTATCACAGTCAGAATGTGCTGGATGAACATCACGAATCGCATTGGCCTTTTCCGTGTCTGTAATGTAGAGTTGTGAATACCTTGGAGTTTTTCCACCTGTGACTGTTACAGCTGTACAGTTACAGGGTGTTGATAGACTTGACCATGACCTCTGAAGACGAACGGTCCGTTCCCAGGAATAGAATTAAGAGGTTTAGACCCCATTGACGCCATGGCAAGAGCGGAGTTGTATTAGCGAATGTGCTTGATGAATTTTTTTGATTTCGGATGGGAATCAGTCATCAAATGCTCTAGAAGCTGTGGACATTCAGTTACAGCGTTCAGGTACATTTGGAATTGCTTTTTATTTCGAGCATAAAGCCTGATGTTTTCCACCTGCAACCATTTCATCTTTAAAATGCTTGGCACCACAGTCTCTTTAAAAAAAATCATTGGACCAACCCTAAATGTAGGAATAGAGAATTTATCCTGAGGAGTTGAAATCGGGCGACGGGCAGTTCTAAGCAATCCTGATCGGGGAATAACTCGATCCCATCTTATTGTGCCTATTCCTTTATTCCCACTCAGCTACTTGTCTCATAGATTCAATTTAAATTGTATCCGACCAACTCGTCTCCATCCAAAGCCACTCTTCAATGAGAGAAAGACATACGCAGGTCTGTGACTATCGCAGCGATGAACGATGAAAATAGTATCGATCAATACTATTTAACGAAAATGCGATTCTCGCGCGATATTTTTCAAAAACGGTATCGATCGATGAAAAAAACCATCGATCGATGGCAATTACGATACCGATGCTTTCAGCAAATTTGTATTACTAAATGGTCCTGAAATCAAATGGTTTTGCATGAAATTCAAAAAACCTTTTTTTTGCTATTGAAGGGATCATTTCTCTGAATGTCGACTTCTTTCGCCATTAAAAAATACCGTAGTGATCTTTCGTATAAAACTGAAAAACTATGACCAAAATATTATTATATTTTTTTGGCAAGTCGATTGCACTTTTTTTTCAAAGGAATCTTAATGTATAAAGCAGAAATGGAATCGTTCTGTTTGTTTCAAGAAATTCCCGGATTGGTCCAAATTTTATAAGGGGAGGGGCTTAGAGAATGCAGCTGAACTTTTAACTTGCAAATAGAGTTTTGGTATTTAAGGAAAATATGTGGACATCACATAATGGGCCACACCGGTGAAAAGCCTTTTCAATGTAAATATTGTGACAAAGTAAGAATATAAATAATCTCTCTGATTAAACATACATTTTGCCGATTTAATTAAACTACCTCCCATAAGTTCTTTAGACAGCGTTTCCATTTGACGGATCTAATCCCTGTCCATGCGGGAACCGAAACCTTTCAATTGCAATCACTGTGAAAAAGTAAGTCGTATTGCATGTATCAAGTCATTGTTTCCATCTTATATGTTTCTATCTTGTGTGGGCGTTTTCCAATAGGACAAGAAATAATCATACCCGAGAGGGTGCATGACGGAGAGAGAGCATTTCATTGTGATATTTGTCCATGTAAATTTAAACCCTAAAAGATCTTATACATTTGTTAGTCCCCGCTTGATAATACTTTAGTTGCTAGTGTCGTGCTTTACAAGTGATATTTGAAATTGCTTAGTGTAGCACTAAGCTAATATTTGGGATTGCTTAGACTAGCTCGAAAATATCGAAAATTGCTTAGTGTAGCACTAAGCTAATATTTGGGATTGCTTAGACTAGCTCTAAGCAAATATCGAAAATTGCTTAGAGTAGTTCTAAGAAATTATTTGAAATTGCTTAGTGTAGCACTAAGCTAATATTTGGGAATGCTTAAACTAGCTCTAAGCAAATATCCAAAATTGCTTTGTTTAGCACTAAGCTAATATTTGGGATTGCTAAGACTAGCTCTAAGCAATTATTTGAAATTGCTTTTTGTAGCACTAAGCTAATATTTGGGATTGATTAGACTAGCTCTAAGCAAATATCAAAAATTGGTTAGCATAGCTCTAAGCAAATATTTGAAATTGATTAGGGTAGCACTAACCTTATATTTGGGATTGCTTAGACTAGCTCTAAGCTTATATTTGGGATTGCTTAGACTAGCTCTAAGCAAATATCTAAAATTGCTTAATTTAGCACTAAACTATTATTAGGGATTACTTAGACTAGCTGTAAGCAAATATCGAAAATTGCTTAGTGTAGCACTAAGCTAATATTTGGGATTGCTTAGACTAGCTAAAAGCAAATATCGAAAATTGCTTAGTGTAGCACTAAGCTAATATTTGGGATTGCTTAGACTAGCTCTAATCAAATATTGAAAATTGCCTAGAGTCGCTGTAAGCAATTATTTGAAATTGCTTAGTGTAGCACTAAGCTAATATTTGGGATTGCTTAGACTAGCTCTAAGCAAATATCGAAAATTGCTTAGTGTAGCACTAAGCTTATATTTGGGATTGCTTAGACTAGCGCTAAGCTAATATTTGGGATTGCTTAAACTAGCTCTTAGCAAATATCGAAAATTGCTTAATGTACCACTAAGCTAATATTTGGGATTGCTTAGACTAGCTCTAAGCTAATATTTGGGATTGCTTAGACTAGCTCTAAGCAAATATCGAAAATTGCTTAGTGTAGCATTAAGCAAAAATTTGGGATTGCTTAGTAAAATAAATAAATAATTGCTCTAAGCAAATATCGAAAATTGCCTAGAGTCGCTGTAAGCAATTATTTGCAATTGCTTAGTGTAGCACTAAGCTAATATTTGGGATTGCTTAGAGTAGCTCTAAGCAAATATCGAAAATTGCTTAGTGTAGCACTAAGCTAATATTTGGGATTGCTTAGACTAGCTTTAAGCTAATATTTGGGATTGCTTAGACTAGCTCTAAGCAAATATCGAAAATTGCTTAGACTAGCTCTAAGCAATTATTTGAAATTGCTTAGTGTAGCACTAAGCTCATTATCCGCTGGCCCTCGCCAAAAGAGCGAGGTTGCTGAACCCCACAAATCCAGAATAGGAAGAGTAATCAAGACGCCCCTTAGACTCCACGAATGAAGAGCCCCCTTCATCTTTATTCGGAACCATGTCGAAAAAAGTTATTAAGAGTAATTGGCTGGATGATGTTCTCTGACAAATAAACCTTGATGATTTTTTTCTTCTTTTTATTACAAAATCTAATTTTATAATTAATAATAGTTCATTTCTCATGTTATTATCTGGGATGCTGGATTATTTTGGACACTTCATAAGAGAGGTGTATTATATATGGAAATCCCTGTAGATCTAAGTCCTTCTCAATAATGATACCCCTTTGACATAAAAAAGACCAAATATCTCTCAGTCAGAAGAGGAAATAAGAGCCTTTCTAGTTGACGAATAATTGAAATAGGACGAGGCAATTGATGAGATACCTTTATAATTGTAGGATTAACCTTTGATATATATTATGGATGAGGATACGTCTTATCCCTCTTTCTACTGGTTAGTCCCTAGTAGGCTACATTATTACACAAGTTGAAACACATCACCATGAATAAAAACGTAAATGTAAAAACAATAAATGTGAAAATATAAATAAACGAGTTTGATTTTGTGAAGCCGGACGGTTGCTATACCAAATTCAAAATGTTGTAATTTTTTTTATAGATATTATGAAGTGTATAATATTCAAGAGTCTTCCTTGTGTAATGTCAATCATGTCAATAATAACGCAACATTGCTGTTATAACATATATTACTGCGGTATAAACAGAGAGTAGTAGTAGTAGTATTTGAGCTGCCATGGTTCATTCTCGCGCAAGTGACCACCGCCACAGGCATTTCCCTATGTGTTGTAATAAAAGAAGATTCGAAGATGAAAGAATGTTTGGAAATACTTCTCGACTGATTTTTTTTCGAAATATATTTATTTATCATTGAGAATATAGAATTTTGGGTTCTATTATGGTTTGTTAAATTAATTAAACTCGACGCTAATTTTTATTGGTTATTATTGTTTTTGGTCAGTTTCTAGACGCCCGAAATTTTTAAAAATAATATATCAGTCCATAGTAAAATCAGACTTGAAGGTTCGATAACTTTTAAACCTATTCGAAAAATTCTAAAATACTTGCATATTCAACGAAAGGTTTTGATATCCTTTTTTGGTTTAAAAGTTTTAATGTAAGATGTATACTAAGAATGATGAATGTTTAAGAATAAGACGAGGAGAAAAATCCTAAATAATTCAGTTATTCAGTATAACTGTTTAAATAAATTTAAAATTCATTCACAGCACGGTAATATCGTTCTTCCTTATTCTTCTTTATATCCGAGGGGTTCCCGACTCTTTAAACGGGGGAAAAAAGTAAGAAAAAAGCGAAAAAAAATTAAAAAACTTAAAAAAAAGTAAAAAAAAAAACGGGAAAAACTTTTTTTTTTTCCTTTAACCGGATTCTATTACCCAAATTGAACAAAAGAGGGCAATAAACTCTCATCTGAAAAGAAGAAGAATAAATAATCGTTGAAAAAAAAATTATATAGCCGCAGTTCTAAAACGAGCAAAAGCGTCCATTCTTACAAAGAGGTCAATGCCATTTATGTTATATGATACTGGAACTCTTAACACACTTGCTGCCCCACACAAGCAAATTCATTATTATAATAGCTCTCTATATATACCTTAGGTAAAAGTAAACATGAATTATATTTTTTGTGACGAACTACTGGTTAAATTACGTGCGTGTTCGACGTCACGTACTGTTTTAAACTAGTTCTTTCAATATATCAAATACTTACAATTATTCAATACTTTCAACATACGGAGAAATAGGGTGACAAAAATCGATGCATCTGAGTAAAAAATTCGTCAGAATTGAATGTTCTTCGACTCGTAAGACATAAATGAAATTTAGTGAACCATTTTTTATTTTATTTTGTATTTCCCAACAAAAATGTATAAGAGAAATCAAGTGACGTTGAAAGAATCATATCACTCGTCAGCAACTCTTTTAATAAGATAAGTTTCATATAATAAACCTAAATAATTATATTATTATTGGTTACATCCAATTAGGAAAATGCCATTAATTGACTCAATTAAAGTAGTTTAATTGTTTTACAGAAATTAAGGTATTTCAATGATTAAATATAGTTAAGTATCTCCTACACAAAACCTCATTTTTTTCCAATTAATAATTAAGAGATTTAAGTGATTTGAAGATGATCGAAGATGAAGATGAAAAATGACATTCCGAATTCCGACCTTATATAGTTTAGCCCTTGTGGTGACGATGACATTGTCAACGACTTGATTTCTGTTCTGATAAAGCGATTTTTTAAAATCTTGATAAAAAAGAATAAAAAGGATCCAGAATTGAATTAACGCCCAGCGTGGGGTTCAAACCAACGACTCTGAGATTGATTGTCTCATGCACTACCGACTGAGCTAGCCAGGCGCTGATGGCAAACAGAATAATGTAGATGTGTATCTTAGATACGATATCTATGCTTTGAAATTTAACCCGTACGTTCGTCAACTTGGGCGGAATTTTGATACATGGCTTATGGCCGAATCAGGCAAATAAGCCTTTTTCAGATTTCTCGAAAAATAAAAAAAACTAGGATCCATAGCCTATTCAAGTCGTATGGAGCAGATAGGGGATTTAAATCCGCATGTTTTAATGTGTGTGTGTGTAAGTCCTCATTTTTAAAACAAATTTCGACCTCGAAAAATGCAAAATAAGGAATCGATCTTGCGAATTCCGCCACAAGCCTTTGCATCCAATCCCTCCCAGCATAATTTCTACCTTGAAAATAATGTTTACTTTTTTAGATGCTAATAAGTGCTTTTACATTTTTCTTGATAAGTGTAGTGCCTGGCTAGCTAAGTCGACAGAGCATACGTTTATTAATTTAAGATCGTGGGTTCGAGCCTCACGGCGTGATTTTATTTTGGCAACTTTTTTTCTATTTGTTCTTTTTCCCTGTTTTATTTTAAGATTTATAAAAGAGTTGCATCATTAATAATAAAGTCAACCCCTCCATCAATCATTTGAAAAGTATTCTAAACTTTTGCAAAAAATAATACTCAAACACTATTACTATATTCCTCAAAAGTGATCTTGGAATCTTTCAATCCAGATTAGTTAAAATATTAAAATATTCCAGTTTCTTCATCCAACCAACGAACCAAGTTTGTCGCAAAAATTTTGGTAATCGTTTACTTGATTCTGTGAAAATTTGTTCTCCAAAATTTTCTTATAATAATTTAAAATATTGGGGCAATTATTCACAACATAATTGCCTTTATTCCAGCTGGCCGATTTCCAAATATTGATTTAATGCAAGGGTTTATATTATCTCGATGAATCTTATTGGACACCAGGACGACCCGTTCAACAATAATTTCGTCCATTGAGCTTCCCATTCAATGAAATTGTAAGAATAATAATATTCGTTGTTAAAATAAATATTTTAATTTAACATTGAAACTATTTCTACGTGTTTGGTTGGATGTCATCAATCAATTTTTGAGAATCCATGGGTTAAGGTAAATAATCAAAGTGATTTTAACCTTTTTTCATTCCATGCATGCCCATCATTTCTGAAAATTCTTATTCTATTAATTAACTCAACTTGTGTCGTTTCTTAATAAAAAAATTAACTGAATTAATTAAACTCAGTCAATTAAGTATCTCCCCACCCAAAACCGTGTTGTTTGCTGTTTTGGATCAATCAAAATAATTAAATAATTAAAGTGTTTTAAATTATAAGTTATTTAAATTGACAAAAACACAGCAGTTCAACCAAAACTAATAGCAAAATTATAATAATAGTACGTAAGTATTTTACGATGTTATATTTCTGTCATTGTCCTATTACTTGTCCGAACAATATGGAATGCTAATTGCTAATTAGTCAGTGTTTACATAATAAAAAAGCAGATGTGCAACCTACTAAAATATCCAGACGTACAAACAAAATAAGGAAAACTGAAGTTTCCACAAGTGAATTCAATGGTGGTTACAATACTATATTCATCCCCTATATATTATCCACCAATACAGTACCTCTAAATAGCTGGGTAAGTTAACAGACTTACTATAGTTATATACATATGCTGATTATTATATTCAAGTTGCTTTTTTTTAAATAAACCAGTATAACGATACAAAATATTGTATCACTTCATTCATAATGATAATTTTCACGCAAAAGAGTTCATGGTAGCATCAATCAGACAAATAAAATATTTTTATGTTTTCCAAATATATCAACATTTAACTATTTGTGCAATATGGCATGGTGAAAACGAAAGATAAGTAATGCACCTGTTAACTAACTAACTAACTAACAACCAAGAAAATGAATCAATCGGAAATGCGGCTACTATTTGAATAAATTTATTGTAAAATATCTGAAAATAGAATAATTTTTCAATTGCTTAAGCTTGCTGAGAAAGTATCAGAGTTAGCACAAATTCTTTAAATCATAGTTTATAATCCAATGTATGATACCTAAATCTATATTCTTGATCCAGATTCAGTACTTAATGAAGTTTCTTTTTTAAATCCATAGATAGTAATCTACCATAAACAATTGCTTCATTATGAATTGGAACATTTCTGTGGTTCCAACCTTCAATATATTATTCAAATGATATTATTCAAGGATAATGAATCATAGAAGAGGAAGTAAGCCCCATACTGTCACTTTCAGACACAACAGCATTCATGGATTTACCCAGTAAAGCTGGTGGATATACTTGCCTTTGATAGATGATAGATGTCTTCGAGACATTTGGAAACATGTTCAATCAGCCCCTTTTAATATAGCTGCGCGAATCGGTAATATAACATGATATGAATAAAAAATAATTTAATTTAAAATCTCCTTTTTTTCTTCCTTAGGTGATGGCCGTTCGAAAGGAGAAGGAAGGGTTGCTCTATCCGATGCTGCCATCTAGCGATAAAATCAGCAATCAGCTGCTCCCATCCTGATGTTCTCGAATGATCAAATTGATCTGACCGGATTGTGCCAGAAATTGGCCGGATTGTAGGCAGTAGAATCAATTACCATCTTTTAGTATGACTTTGTCTCATTTGTCAATAATCGCTTTTACTTTTTACTTCTTTTCTTTATTTCCAAATATTTGTTTTTAAAAATTATCGATTTTACAATTTGAAAAAAAAAATCAAGCATGGAATTTTTATATTCCCTGCCCAATTCAGCCTATAACATCAAAGAATAGAACTGCAAAATAGCAGAATAATATAACATTAATTTTCAACTGTTTTTATCGACATTCGACCTGGTCGAATGTTTAATCTTTGTTTTTAAAAAAGCTCATAAAACATGATAAGTGCTATAGCGTCCTTGAAACTACTAGACCCTTCTGACATAACAGTAGCATATTATTATTAATCTACCTGCTTTATAATAAGGAAAGTAAAGTATCCAAAGAGACTTCATTTCGAGTTTTCATAAGCCTCTCTTCCACATGGATTCCGACTTCTAAAAATATTTTTTTAAAAGTTGAATAATTAATTGATTAATTAATTTAATTAATTGAATTTTTCCTTCTTTTCCTCTGTCACCCAAGATCTGAAAGAGGGGGAAAATTTAACGAATAATACTATAAAAAGTAAACCATGAGATAGTTCCAAACATATATATTTATAGGTTTTTTTTTCTCCGATTGTAATACGATGCGAAGTTGAAAAATTGATTGCTCTTGAGAATTGCTTTTTCTTCTCCCCCCTTTCTGTTACTGGATTTTTTTTCTTCTCTAAAAAAACTTTAAGAAATTTAACAACCAATTAGAGGGGAAAGAAAAGATGTCATCGTAAGACGATAAGAAAAAAAAGAATCGACAGTTTGTGGTATATTCTTGGAATATTTAGAGAAAATAAATATGTTTTTAAAATTTATATCTAATTAATTATTAGTCTAATTAGGATGCGACAAGTTTCATTGAAAAGAACTATCAAAACTGTATAAATTACTTTTTAGATGTATCAAAATGTTGATTTTAAGATAACTTTTTTTCTGAAAAACACGAAAAACAGCACTTTTTGTTCAAAGTAACTCCGTTTTACGGTACACAATTCATAATTGACACTGAATCGGTCAGGTTGATTGAAATATAAAACGTATTTTCTCCCGCATTTATATTCAAATCCCTACTTTTTTTAATTTTCCTAAAGTGAAAACCGAGGGGAGAATTATTAGATAATTGCTTATTTACTCTACATCAAAAATAAATACATGGATATATGGTTATATGTAGCATCATAAACTCTTATTATGTGATAGAGAGAGTTAGAAAATATTTCTTGACTACGATGCGAAGTTAGAAGAATTGCTTTTTCTTCTCCCCTTTTTTTTGTTTTTGGATTTTTTTATTCTTCTAAAAAAACATAAAAGAAATTAAACAAATAATTAGAGGGAAGAGAAAAGATGTCATCATAGTAGGGCTCTAACCCAAATTGGCGAGAATTTGAATAATTCGAATGAATTTGAATATTCACGGAAATTCAGTTTTATTCAAATCTCTTTTCAAATCTTTTTATTTATCATTATTCAATGTGCATATCTTCATTTTCAAGGAGTTTCTCTGTTTTAAATATTGAATATTCAATTTACAATCCAAATTCTTTAAAAATTTCACATTCATCGAACCATTTTAATTAATCGTGATTCGAGTCAGAGCCCTACATCATAGCACGATAAGAAAAAAGAATCAGCAGTTTGTATCACGTTTTTGTAATATTTAAAAATTATTACAGATAATTTTCTGGGTTCATAGCGACTGATTGATTATCAGTCTAAAAAAATTAAATTAAAAGAGAAAAAAATCAAAGGCGTCATTAGCGCGCAATTAAAGAGAGAATACCTTCGCCGACGGCAATTCAATGCTTTTTCTTACGGCCCTATCCCTCTCCTGAAAAATATTTCTTTCTCACCAACGGCTCAAGATAAAAACATGATTCTTTTTTTAAATAAAAGAAAAATGAGTTATCTACAAATTACCATAACCACAAATTATGTTTTGAACAGCGCGCGAAGGAGAAAAATAGAGTCAAAGATATTGTCACGAGCTTTATAAAGATTGCCATACATTCGAATCTATAATCATTTTCAACTCGTTCGTATGAACAGTATTATGAGTGACAAAGACAGTATTTAATGCTCTCTCCATTAAAATCAAGTACAAAATTTATAATTAAAATTGAATCGGTCAAGTTAATTGAAATATAAAACGTGTTTTCCCACCCATTTATATTCAAATCCGTTCATTTTTCCCGAAGTGAAAACCGAGGGGAGAAGTGAGTGTGTTTCCCCCATGGTATGAAATTCGAATCTACTGCTGCTACAAGAGGGGGGATTTTATTGCTCTTGAGAATAGCATTTTTCTCGCTCTCTCTTTTGAAACAGTAAAAAACTAAAAGAAATTCAACACCTGCTTAGCAAAGGCCACCCCAATTCCCAGAAGGAAGGGAGAAAATTGAAACACATGTCATTTTTTCTATAGAAAAAAGGGCGGACTCTTGGGTATCGGCCATTTTGAATGCTGCTTAACAGAGTACAAATCAGTAATTCTTGAGAAAGTAGTTGAAGAGGAAAGACGTGCTTTTTGGAGTTTGACAATCTGATACAGCAATGTGCCAGATTGAAATTCTCCATAAATGTACTTCTTCACTCTTGCTCTATTAAGAATAGCAACATTTTAATTTTTCTATTTTCCGTGTTTCTTTTAATTTTTTTAGTGCAAAAGACTTAAGTGATTGATTAAGGTGGTTTAGTTTAGTTAAGTTTTTTTTTTAGTTAAGTTATTTCAGTTAAATTTTTACCTAAAGTAATAATGTTTTTTACAACTAAGAAGTGGTATTTCATTTGCTTACAATCATTTTAAAAATAGATAATACTTGGCTAGCATTTTCGTTTAGATAAATCAATTTTTTAAAGAATCAAGTTTTAATGTTTGATTGTTGCCATTTAATGCTTCATTGTATTAAATGGAAACTTTCAACTATTCTAAACTCGATTCTTTTTGGATAAACGTTAATTAAGATAATTTAATTAAGTCAATGTTTAAAGATTTAATCGTATCTCCAGTCGTAACTTCATTTCTCTTCGTATATCATCGACAATCTTTCCCAAATCTTGGTCCGTTTATATTGCAACATAAATATAAGGCTAATTTGGAATCAATGGGTTTCATTAAGCTTATTAAGTATTCTTATTTACCTGATCGTGCTTCACGAGGCACAATGGTAAAAACGACATGGCACTCAAAAACTGCCGGTGTAACCGATGATTCGCCGAGCTGATTTTTGATTATGGGAAATTGTGGTTATGGAATATATTTGAAAAAGAAAGATTTTTCTTACTTGAGAGATTTAAGCATGTACTGTTTGAGGGAAAGTAAAATCTCCTCGTTATTCTCGTACAGAGGGGCATCTCGTAAGCGCCATTAATTCCTCGCTAGATCTGATTAAACCAAATGAAATAGAGAGAAAAGGGTAAAATTTTTATGTCTGGTTTTTTATACCGAAATTTTTTGTCAATTTCGAGCTGAATCGAAAGGAGGCCATGACCTTTTTCTATGACCCTTCTCTCCTCCATTAATGCTTAAAATAGCTTAAACTTTGAACAGAGTCAATTAGACCAATCAAAAAGTGGTTAAAAGTGTACTTTTGAATAATTATTGTGAATCAACGAAACGGAACTCGGCAATTTAACTGAAATAAGGTTACATGAAATTTACGCCAGGATGACCGAAAGTTTATTTAAATAAAAGAAATTTTAATTTAAGGAGAAAAAGGAAAGTAGTCGTAGAAGAGACTGATGAGGATTTGGCACCACCTGTTAGACATTGGGGTCCGATTGGGGCCGCCTAATTAAATAATGATGATTGTGCTGATGTTAATGGTCCAGGTTGATACATGGCTTTAGTGGAAATAAGAGTTTGTGTTTTTCACCGTTTGGTGAGATATTGTAGACTGGAACAAGGCTTTGGCGCTTTTTTCAAGTTACCAAGATATGCTGCATAGCTGGCGGGAAACGCGCAGCTGGTGCACAAAAAGACAGTTCAAAGATTCAATTAATCAAAATGTATACGGTAATTCAAAATTTTAATGAAATTTAGTACCAGAAGAGTTGCTAAGTAAGGCAGCATTAGTCCGGTCTATCACCTTGGAGTGTGACAAAGTAGCGATATTAATGACCTGGATAATGGTTGCTAGTGGGTTTGGTTGAAGGTCATCCTGAATGGTCAGTCCAGTTTCCTTTTCAGCACTCGACACCATAACCGAGTTTCTTGTTTCTATAAAGATAGAATGAATAATTTATTGATGATTAGTTATCATTATTATAATTCAAAAGTAAAATTTACCGGATTGAACGCCGATCATGAAAGCGTTATTTTCGTTGCATCTTTCAGATGTAGCAGCGGGGACTTGATGCACTAGTTCCGAATGATCTCCATCCATTGGCTATAATATACAACAATTTTGCGGGCAGTACGAAAGAAACATGGAATTCGATTAGACTAATTTTTAAAGAATATTTTATGTTACAAATTTGATAACAAATATTCGGTCTTTCGCTGTTGTCATTTTTTTCAAGTCTTCCTGAGATTTGACCAGCTTTAAGTGATAAAGGTTTGGTCAAAGCTTTTCTGGCTTCGAGCTCATTTGGTTACATCCTTTCTTTGATCAATCAAAGCATTAATATACATTTTTTTAACTGGTTGAGCAGACGACGAATCCACTGATGAAGTGACTGCCTGGAAGTTTACTGCTCGTTTGGTGCAAAAAGAGTTAACACCAATTTCAACACCGATTCACCGCTTTCCATCAGTCTGCAGCTTTTGTTTAATTGAAGAGTGCAGTACTCTCCTACTCTCCTGAACTGCATTCATTCTATCTGGACATAATGATACCGAACCAGAATTGTCGTATTAAATGGAATGGATAAATGGATTCAACACTTTTCTTAGTTGTAGAGATTTATATGTTTGAGACGAAAATCGTCTCTGGGTCAGTGTAACCACTCCGTTTTCTAATTGGTCCAGACGGTGCGATATCCATGCGATGACTTCTGAAACCTAATCCATGACTGGTTCTGCTTTTATCATCATGATTTGGCAGCAGCGGAATCAAACATTGCTTCTAAGCTTGGGACCCATTTTCCTAATTCAGAAATGCTCTTTGCATTGCTTTTGGTTGCTGCTTCCACAGCATTAGTTACAAGACTGTAGATCCAACATTTGCTAAATTTTACTACGCTTACTTGTCTCCGTTTGGACGGCTTGAGCAATTTTTTTTCAAGTCTTTCGACTCCAAAAAACCATTTCACAACCATTTGTCTAACAAACGTTTCATATTGGTGGACAATCCATCAGAACATGCATAAGTTCGGAATTTTAATCCACAGCGTCCAACTGTCCCATTATGTATATTCTTCAGGTTTTCAGGGTTTATTTGAATGTAACGTTCAGACCATCTTTTTATAAGGTAAATGAAAGATCTGTCTTGTTTAACCAATTAGGGTAGACCAGAGTCAAAGTGGCTTCAGAGTAGGCTACACCGGCTTCCTCTTTAAACAAAACACCTCCTCTAGCAATGATTGTAGTAGCCAAGGGTAAAGCCATTGTTGTGGGCTGGATATCTGGATGCTAGTAGAGAGAAGTAAAGAAGCGTAGTCGAGGTGGCAACACTTTGTATTTGTAGACTGAGTCAGACGATGGTCAAGTTCTGACTGAGGAACACATAGAATGGTAGGCACTTATATACTGATCATACAACAGGAAATTATCTCAATAATCACGTCATTATAAATATCAAATGATTACATCTTCCGTGTGAATCTTCTATGATCATCACTTCATACGATATCGGCTGGATCCACATCCGCCGTAAGATGGGCGAATGATCGATCCACATCCGCTGTAAGATGTGGATTCTGCTATGTCAGCATTCTCTCAGGATGCTACTCGATACATCGGATGACGTCCGCTCCTGTCGTTCAGGATGTGCATCCGATCCGCCGGCCGGGATTTGTGCCGGCCCCGGTCAGTGGACTCTGACTCGATCGCCAGTCAGTGTACAGCGGGCTAGTGCGGCGGTCGTCCTCCATGGCTGCTCCTCCAGTGTGTAGCATTCAATCGGCAAGTGCATATAACAAATCTCCCCCCTTTCGGGAGAAGACTGACCTCCCGGTCATAATACACAATGAAACAAATGCTAATACACAATTAAAAGGATTGCCACCTCATTTTCTTGGTATATGAAAGAATAACATACATTTGAATATAATGAAAAATGCTTGAGTATAACATGGGGTTAGTAGTTGTTACTTGGTTAAAACATCTTGGTTAATTGGTTAGTTGGTTAACAGGAACACTTGTTAGAATTGCATCAATTCGTTGGTTAATAAATTTTGTTAGTTTGTTAAGTATCAAAATTACTATTATTTTTTTTTAATTTTTAGAAATTTCTGAGTAACTGTTTTAATATGCATAGTGTTTTCAAAGATAAGTAAATTGTTAAGAGTAAATGTTTTCCAAAGTCAAGCAAAGAACTTTGTTCTCGTTCATTCCTCACGGGCTTCCTCCTCTTCTTCTGAATCTACCTCGTACTAGGTGTCCTCACCGATTGACTCTTCTTCTTCCTCCTTATCCTCTTCTTCCTCTTCTTGTCTTCTTCGTCACTTTCGTTGTCACTCCCATTCTCAGTAGTGTCGACGTCTATGATGTCGTCGTCCTCTTCTTCGTTGGCAGATTCACGTTTCATTTCGGTTGGCTCTTGCTTGATGATTTCGAGTGCCTCACATACCACTCCATGGGGTAGACAGTCTCGTGGTATCTGTCCTTGTCGATTTGTTATATCCTCATTAGCGCCGTAGTTGACTAGGGGATTGATTATCCCTATTCGTCCTTGGCGTGCTGCGTAGTGTAGAGCTGTATTTCCGTCGTCATCCTGGAAATTTAGGTGAGGGTTTCCCTCCACGAACAATTTTAAGGTGTTGATATCTCGTTATTCAAACGTGAGACCTTGCACTTGACCATTTGCTCCTAATGGTCCCTGATGATGATCTGCGAGAAGATGCAATTGTGTTACTCCATTGATTCCGATCGGTAGAAACAATTTCTTCTCTCCAATTTGGATGTTATACATCATTCTGACACATTCGTCAGAATTGTGTAGTGCTACCATGTGTAGGACATGATAGTTGTTGGTACTCCTCAAGTCGACCGGTATACATTCGGCCCATAATGACTCGATCACTTTCGAGTGGTTGTTCTTTGCTGCGACGGGAGTGAGATGTAAGTTTCTGGTACCAACGGCTGTACGGTTGTCTGCTCCATGTTTTTGAATCAGTGTTATTACATTTTCACACGCGCCGTGCATAACGGTTGTTCCTAGAGGCGTTGCTCTTCTTTGGATGCTCTTCTTCTCCAGTTGGGCTCCCTTTTCGATGAGGAGCTTGATGATAGTGGCATTGTTATCGTACAATGTGGCATAGTGTAATGTGGTCCCTTCTTCGGCTTCGTGGTGAATATTTGCGCCGTTCCTAATAAGCCACCGGACGGCGTCTGTCGTCCGTGATGTATGCCTGCCTTCGGTCATAGGACTCTGACTCGATCACAAGTCAGTGTCCGGCGGGCTAGTGCGGCGGTCGTCCTCCATGGCTGCTCCTCCAGTGTGTAGCATACAATCGGTAAGTGCATACAACACCATTATGAAGAAACAAACCTAAAAGGGATTATAAGTGGGAAAGGAACGTCGCAATCCTATCGGTGTGCTATTTTCTCTCCTAGATAAGATTTCTTCCCCTTTCCCCATTTTTATCTCATTGAGTTCTCCTGACTCCTCCACTGTCTCCTTAGGGCTTGTAACGATTTTTATCTTTCCTCCGAGAGGGTTATTTTCTTTTTCAGAATCGTAATTTTTCTCTTCATCGTTGCAATCATGGTCACCGTATTGCGCCGCAAAGTAGGTTTTTGTTCTACAGACATGAACTACGTCTTACTTTCCTCTACCTGATCTAAGTTTGACTTGATAATCGATTGGGTGTACTCTTGTACTCTCGTAGCACCAGATAAGGTCCAAGTCAACTGTGAAGAAGTTTTTCTGATTTTTCCACCTTTCTAAAGGGTTTATAAACTAGTACAAGGACACTTCTCTTCGAATTTCATCATACCTCCGCTTCTTTTCTGCTCTCACAAAGATCTACACGAAAGAAGCACCTCACTGTCATCAAGCTTCATTTCAGTATCAAGTTGAATTTGTGGCTACCAAAGATGTCGGTTCAATGGTTGGTCCTTGACCAAGAGAGGGCTTGTGTCCTACCGTCAAATGACCCTTGCGCCCCCTGTGGTCTCTTATAACGTGGACAGAAAAGGTGTGTACGACGGCGACGCAGGACTTCACGGCCAAGGGGGTGACCACATCAACGGGTTCTGTATCGGCTATTGGGATAACCTGGCAAGCAACCCAAAAATATATAATTTGCTTCAAATCTGTTTTCAAATTCTATTAGGTGTCGAATGTCGTGTTTTTTTTTCGGATTTCAGATCCACTTCCTTCCAAAAATAGTTGCTTATACCATACGGGTTAAATTTCCTAGCAGAAATTTCTGGTGTCCCTATAGGAAACTTGGGAAAGTGGACGAAATTAGTTCGTTTTGTAACGAATAGGAAATGTTTCTTTCGTATAGTGGAATTTCTGTTTCTACTTCACTAAAGTGATGTAATGATAAGCTATATCCCATTTCATTGTAATTCATTCCATTCTAGTTTTTTTTCTCAAGCAACAGTTAGAAAATGCAAAAAATCTAAATTTGGAACTCATTAATTATATTTATAAATTCTTCTGTCTAATAATTTTCAGCTGTTCTTAGAAAAAATTTTATAGCAATTTTTGATCAGTTTTTATTTGATTTTGAAAAGTTTTCCAACAAATATTGGCAAATTTTTCACAAATTATGAATACGTTTTTAGTCGTTTTTCTTAAGATTTTTGCCATTTTTGTTTTAATTAATATTCCGTTAATTTTATCATTTTTTAAATATTTTTTTTTTATATCCGCTAGGGCTCTCAACCGGTTAAGAATTCCGGTTTTTGGAGCTTAACCGGTTAATCCGTTTCGTTCAAATGCCTCCACCCGGTTCCAACCGAACCGTCAGAAATCTTAACCGGGTTAACCGGTTTGTAACCGGTTAATGCCATTTTTTTCTTAACTCGGTTAAAAACAGTTCTTATCCGGTTAAATTAACTGGTTAAACCGGAATGAAACCGAATAAACTGCCATCTATCATAAACGAAATAGGCTGTTTGTCGTGATTGCGATGTAGCTGTCGTTAATTCGATTAAAAATTTATTGTATCTATTTCTTATACGAGCATTCGTGGTTAAGCATAATTTAGAAATTAGATTTACTACTAAAAGTGAAGTAGTTCAATCAAATAGTTTTGAATTATTTTCATGAATTTTAAACATGTACGGTTTAACCGGTTGTACCCGGTTAAGTTTACATAATCCTGCAAAAAGCTAATAAAACAAGTCTTAAAATGGTAATTTCAGAAAATCTTATGTTTGTTATGAGTCTTATGAGTCTTCGTTATAAAAAGGCTAATAGTCTACCAGGTCTGAACACAATGGAAGTTTAAAAAATGGGGATTTTCTTAATAAAAATAAAATTGATATTAAACCTGTGTATAACTGTTTGAAAACTTTCCAATAATGTTTGTAAATTTTATGAATAGTTGGAAGTACGGGGAGAAAATTCAGAAAACTTTTAGATTTCTGAATGAGAAAATGTCTAACTTCCATTTTTACTTCCCTGGAGGGGGGGGGGGGTAGAGAGAGACAGAAATGAGAGAAGGGCCTATAAACATGATTGATTTTCACAGGCAGTAAAAACGATACACGACATTTCTAGACTGAAATCGTTATATAACTATGTTTTCTGTATTATGTATTAAAAGTTTAATGATTATAGTTGATAGAGTAGGCCCGGCCTGATGCATCATACTGGGCGTCAGTCAACGGCCATCACCGGTTACTTAAAAATATTCGATTCGTTTTTGACCAGTAGTACCGAACAAAGGTACCAACCAATAGGTAAACCCGGCGTGTGTCGATGGCCATCGGGGGTTAAAAAACTAATAAGGAATTCCTTTATCGGCTTCCTTTGCCTGGTTCAATGACGACCATCGCCAGTAAAAAAAAAAGGTTTTATTTCCTGTGGTTCATGTTATTCCCGAAGAAAATTCCAGTTTTCAACAATTTTATTAAATTTTATTTAAATGACTACTTCATCATTACATTAGTTGTTGTCCCAAATAACGACAAAGAGGAGGGAAAAAATGCATGGTGGAGAACTATGGAGCGCCGTTACTCCCATGAATACCTCGCCATGTGTGCCACCTCTAATCACCTCGTTCTTTATTGCATAACGTGCAGAATTCTCTCAGCTACCAGACGCCCTAATTTCTTGATTGGACCATCTTTCAACTTATAACATAACCATTTTTAACATATTTTTTCCGTATATAACCCATGGAACAGTCGAACCAATTTTTTTTTATTGATTACGACAGGAAAATATGGAAAACACAGTCTATGAATAATGGGGAAAACGTATATATATTTAGAATTAAAAAATGATTTTTTTTTCTCCATAAGCACTTTACAACGGAATCAACTACTGGATTAAAATTACGGAACTTTGGGATGCAATGCTCATATAATAATGATGATAAAGCATCGTAAAATGAGATGAGCAATATATATTTTTTATGTGGTGTGCGTCAATTAACATTGAACAAAATAGGATATAATGATTTTAAGATCTTCTATGAGAATGATGAAAAAAAATAATTTTTCGACGGTTTACAGCGCTAGCGTTATCTAGCGCTCACTTATCAAACCATCTAGTGATATATTTATTTCAAAATTTCAAAATTTCAAAATTTAGAAAAAAAAAAAAAAATGCTAAATCCTCAAAAACCATTAACAATCCCTAAACACACTCGGTAGAAATAATACTATTACTTTTTTTTAAAGTAATATAAATATAAATGTTATTTATATAACTTCATACATGAAATCCCTGCCCTTCACGAGACTTGATAAGATTCTTCAATCCTATAATACATTAAAAAAATATATAACCACATTGAAAACTTCGTAAATTTATTTTAATTGCATTTTAATTTTATAATTTGGAATGGAAATGTGAAAAAAAAATTAAAAATGTGGAAAAGTGTAAAATAATTGAGGTATGTTTTAAAATAAATTTACAATTTCTAAATAACCAATACCTAAAATATACCATTTGGAATAGCCTGTCTCTGGATAGTCCCTGGTCTCGTCCTCGGGTCTCTGAGTGTCGTCATTATAGCCCACTTAAGCTGTTTATTGAGAATTGAAATGGCCGTTTTAAATTACCCTCCTATAATTCAGAAGTAGAGAAAAGAAGATTTTCACAGTTCGTTCAGGAAATTCGTGCACATGAGATTTTGGAGCAGATTACGTTTACAGCATTGCCAAGCCCTTATTTTCTAATGCTTCGTCTTCTTTGGTTCTTGAATCTTGAATCAATGAATAATGTTCTTCCCTCTATATCCCATCTAAACAAATTAAACCGTCCAAAAGACTACTGAAGGTAATAATTGACACTTATTACATTCTTTAATGCATAGCAGCACAGAAAGTTCAATCAAAATAAATATCATGCTTGGAAGGATTTTATACAGTAGTTTATGGCGGAATTTGCAAAGTTGATTTTTATTTATTTAGCATTCTTCGAAGTCAAAACTTGTTTTAAAAAAGGGACTCCACACATGAAGAAACGTGAATTTAAACTGTCTTTCTGCTTCATAAAATTCAAATATGGATTAAAATCTTATTTTTTCAGATATCCACAAAATAATGTTTATTTTCCTGATGCGGCCATAAGCCCTACGAAACGAAAACTCCACTCAGGGTCGTGGGTTCGAGCCCCACGTTGGGCGACTTATGCAATCTACTTCCTTTTTAAAAATGATATACCCGATAAAAATGCTTCAAAAGAAAAATAATATTTTAGAAATAAATTGTTATTCTTGTATACTTCTTACATGCCGATTTGTTGATCAAATCACAGTGCCCAATGCCCATTGGACTTGAAGAACACGCGTCATTTCTGTATAGCGGTGGACGGGTTAAACTGTCGTCACTTATCTTCCTACTAAAAAATTAAAGCACATGTTTATGGAGGGGTGGATGATGGATTTTTCTCATGAAATGCATCAAGCATTATGAGCTCGTATCGAGCTTTTTCTATAACTTCCGAAATATCTAGACGGAAAACGATAATACGGTATAACGAAAGTGTTTAATTAGTATTGAAAGCGCCTATACAGTTTCAAGAGTTCCACATGTTCTGGACTGGATGAGACAATCAGACGATATGAAGTGGGGTCAACAATTGCAACAATTCAACAGTACTGGTGTGGCAGCGTGGCTGATATTGAAAGCATTTACTTCGAAATGAAATTTGATAAATAATATTTAATATACCATTCATCATTTCGTTGATTCTTGTTGCTATATTGAACTTTTAAAAGCACCCAAATAGAAGTCTTTGTAAACATATACATAATAACAATGAGGTTTAAATAAGGACTTTTTCAATATCTAACTTGTGTATTTACAAATTTTCAATCCATAAGACCACGAATACATAAAATCATGATGACTGAATAGTGAATCGACCACTTCGCTATTCAAATTGATAAATAATATTTAATGTAATACCATTCGTTTATTCTTGTTGACACAACTTAAAAGTACCAAATAGAAATATAATTCATTATAAAGATATACTAAAATAACAATTATGTCCAATATCCAATTGTGCATTGTGAAACAACGAATACATATCATTAAATCAGTTGACTGTATCGTCAATCATAATGGCATTGCTATGCTATGATATATTAGCCGGATATATAAAAAAGATAACGCCAGTAATACTAAAGAAAACTCATTTATCAAACTATTTTACTATTGAAATATTCGAAATTATTATGATGAATGGAATACTATTACGTATACATATTTTTTATGTCCCGATTTGAAACTAAAAAGAGTGCAAACTATATAATGTGCAGTATAATGCAGATAAACTTGAAGGAGTCTGGGGGCGTTCCCAATTATTTCAATTTATTTCGCCTACCTAAAAGGAGTTTATTATGGCCTTATACATTATAGGTAATGATAGATTATAATAATTATTCATAAAATGAGCAGCGTAATCAGAGAATTTTAAAGGTACATGCATTAGTTTTAACTTTTAACCGATCCCCACCAACCATTGAAATTCAATTAATATTCTTAAATTAACATAGGTGGTACACGCGCCTTAAAGGTTTTCTTTGCACCATATACTGTACTTTATCAAACACTTTTCATATGTTCGAATTTACCGCCACTGCCTCCTCTCATTACCGCACGAATTATCCTAACTTCCTCTACCGGTAAATTATAGAGTAATATGGGTCTGCCATCTATCAGAGATATTAGATACGACGTTGCCCAATACCGTTGGTGTTGCTTCTGTGATATCTAGAGTTCTATTTTAGAGCAATTCCACAGCGCAGCCTATAAACAAAGAGACGCATTTATTATGACTATTCGATACGTATAAGTTTATTTAACCACTACATATTATACAAATTAAGTATATCTATGAATTACGCACACATCGTTTACACTAGTATTGGTTTTCTGACCAACACGAATGCAAACACTATAAAAATAATAACTCAAATATACAATAACCTTATAAAATTCTAGGGTGAAAAAATATGCTTTTCAAATTCGTTTATAACGTTCAACTCTGGCTTTAACAAATTGGGTTAAACCATTCCCGAATTCCAAGTTAAATTATGATTGGTCATTAACGATGGCATTCGGTATTTTATTCTTTAAAATTTCTCTTCTCCTTTCGAGAACCATGAAGTGGGGGGCCCATCATATGAATTGCCTGCCTTCTCTCTAATCGATCCAGGTTTTATTAATTTGTTTTTCTTTTTATATCATCCACCTCTCCGTCCATTTTGATTTTCTTATTTTTGAAAAGGATATATTATTTTTCATCTATTTTGTGGTTCTTATTTCTATTCGGCGCAGCTGCGTGTCTTGTTTCTTTTTCTCTTCGCGTCTGAAACAGTAAGCAGAATCACGTGAACAGTCAACGGTCTGTGCGTGGCTTTCACGTGATCGCTCATGCTGGCCAATAGCAGTACGACATATCGTTGAATGCCATTTTGGATGACGTTTCCTACAGAACTTTTCTCGTTCATTTCCTGACGAAGCTCCGTCCAAGAAGGGCGTGTTAATCCTGGAGTCCTCATTGTTTGAAGCAATTCAGGCAATGAAAACTCCAAGAAAAATACTCCTTCTTTGACGTTTTTTTTAAAAAATCACGCAAATTTTTCGTTTTGAGAGTGGTGGCCCAATGGGTAGGAAATAATAGATCTACTGATGATCAGTAGTCCTTTCCGGTCTTTTGAATGATCTGATAACTTTTTCAGTTATCTTAATTTTTAAGCAAAGCATTTTTAAATAAATTGTTTCTTTGACTGTTTCTTCTATTAGATCAATTTTTGTGTTTTGAGCTAAAAAAACATTGAATATTTTAAAACTCGTGTCCCTCTTTTGGTTTTAACTTAATTGGGTAATTAAGGATGGGGTAGGGAGGAGGGAGGGGGGGGGGGGTAAAACAGTTTAAATCAAATAAAGGGTTAGGGAAAGCTGTTAATATATTTTTACGTTATGGTAATACACGAATACATATTTGCTGTGATGAAAGCGAAAGGTAGAAGTGCATCATTGATACCGCATTAGAACCCTTGATTGATTCTATTTCTTCATCAGTGAAGAGTTGCCAGCAGCCTTGATTTTCATCTTGATAGTTGTTGAAAATGAAATTGTTGCGTTTCGTGAGAGTAGATGGTAAATCTTTCAGTTCCTTCATCCAACCAGGTTGGTCGAGTTGGGGTTGGGAGTGTTATTCCTTGAACCACATTGGAGAAAACGTAGTGGAATGGAGAAAAAAGGCACCGGGAAAATAAATATTTTGTTGGGGGGGGGGGGGGGGGGGGGGGGTACTACTACTCCGGATGTCGTGTCTAGCATCTTGTTGCTATTAACTGTTGCATTGGTGGAGGGAATGGCTTGGTCATTGTGAAAAATCTCTCCATTCGCCTCCAATCGGACAGCACTGAAGCCAACGAATTTAGTATGCTCCTTTTCAAAGGGCCCAATGATAGTTGGTATTTTCGTTTTCAAATCTAAATGAAATTTAAAGAGACAATTTAATCACAAGGATGATAAAAAAAAAATAAAGTTCGTTGACTAAAACCATAGATTACGGACCAAAATTGAGAGCAATTTGGTTCCAGTCTTTTTTATTTTGTTGGACATCTAAGGGTAGGATACACCTACCAAGTTATACCTAATTCCCTTAAACTTTCGCATGTTAAAGTCTATTTTTGTATTGTCCTAATCATCATCGCGATTTGAGATGATTAAGCGAATTTGGGATTATCTGTCTTTATTAAATAAGTCCAATTATATTTATTTCTCTTCTTGAATGAGTAGAGCATCACTCTTTTCCTATCCCAGTAATATCAATACGGTTTTTTTAAATTGCAGTAGAGATATAAGTGCAGTGTCTTCTAAACTATATTCTTAGCCGGTAAATGTAACCTACACAATAGAAGTCTATACCACTAGAAACATAGTAGTTATACCAGGAACATTTTAATTGCATTCTTTCAGTTAGACATAACAAGTTACTAAAGCATAATTGGTTAGCTGCTTATAAGATGGTCAATCGAGATTTTTGGTTCGCGGGTAATACTGGGTGCTGTTATGGAGATGCTATTTATCTCTTTTTAGACTTGGTTGACATTTTCTTAATAATTATTAAATTCGTGAGTAAAAAACCAAGGGCGTTTTACTTTTTTTTTATTCATAGCCGAGCAAACAGTTTTTCTGTGTTCAAGACCCACGCAGGACGTATTTTATTTGGATATTCAATCTGAAGAAACCACCTAATTCGCTAATTCTCCAAGAAAAGTAGCTTTCTGTACAATACGATACAGAGAATTTTGTATTCAAATGCTTATATTATGACGATCATAAGGATGTTGACTGCAAGTTCGAATTTCCCTTCAAAATTAAAATTAAAATCTTAAAAAAAGATCAACCCCGAAGTTATATTCCGGAAAGGGATCTTGTTCCTTCCCAAACTGAGGATCATCACATGATCAAGATTGGCGACTGGTATCATACATTTGATTATAAGCTATAATCTTTCAAGTGAACTAAAATTTCTCGATAATCGGCTTATTTGTGGAACATATTTTCCTATAACAAACTGAATACCCGTGAAATTGATTATTGTTGGAATGAAGGTACAGTATACTACACTTATGTTCAAATCTTAATGAAAAGTTGAACTATAGGCCTACCCATATTATTTTCGCTAGACATTCATTAAGGTCATATCGGCTGAATAATTACGTAATATCTACTAACTACGTAATATCTAGTTTGTCAAAAAGAAATAGAATAATTTTTTATTACAACTGAAAAAGGGTACTGGTTACAAATGCATTCAAAATAAAAATACAAATTTATACTAATCCAGTTAAATGAAAGAGAAATAACCAAGATATCACAGACTCACAGTAATATTTGAGAAACTTTATTTAACACGTGCATTATTTATCTCTTGTTTTAATTTTTAGTTTTTTTTGCTGTATTACACAAATAGTAATGATGAAATATTTGGAAATCCTAAATATTTAATTTGCCTGATAAACACAGCTACCACAGACTCTTTTGTGTGACAATTATTATTATGAATGAAGTAATACACTAGTTTGTATCTTGTATTGTTATACTGATTTATTTTTAAATAGCAACTTGAATATAATAATCAGCACATATATAACTATATTAAGTCCATTTACTTACCTTTTTTAAAATTTAACTACCCAAATTTTAGAGGTATTGTCGTTTGATAATAGAGGAGATGAGTAGTATCGTAACCGCCATTGAGTTCACTTGTGAAAACTTCATTTTTCCTTATTTTATTCTGCGTATGTATGGGGACTTCTGTAGGTTGCACATCTGTCTTAATAGTTTATTTATACCCGCAATTCAAATGTTAATATTGAAATAAAGCACACACAAAACTGTTGGAACGTATTGAACAAAGACATACATGTATGATAAAAGGTTAAAATCACTTTGATTATTTACCTTAACCCATGGATTCTCAAAAATTGATTGATGACATCCAACTAAACACGTAGAAATTGTTTCAATATTAAATAAATATTTATTTCAACAACAAATATTATTATTCTTACAATTTTATTGAATGGGAAGCACAATGAACGAAATTATTGTTGAACGGAACGTCCTGGTGTCGAATAAGATTCATCGAGATGATATAAACCCTTGCATTAAATCAATATTTGGAAATCGGCCAGTTGGAAAAGGCAATTATGTTGTGAATAATTGCCCCAATATTTTAAATTATTATAAGGAAATTTTGGATAACAAATTTTCACAGAATCGATTAAACGATTACCAATTTTTTTTTGCGACAAACTTGGTTCGTTGGTTGGATGAAGAAACTGGAATATTTAAACTTATCTGGATTGAAAGATCCCAAGATCACTTTTGAGGAATATAGTAATAGTGTTTAAGTATAATTTTTCTGAAAGATTAGAATACTTTTCAAACTATTGATGAGGGGCAGTGTTTGGAACGTCACGGTCGAATTTCCGTCGTCAACGTCGCAAGAGTCGTCAACGTCGCAAAAATAAAGCACGTCGAACGTCCTAAAAAAATCGTCAACGCATAGTCAGAATTTTCCCCCGTCAAAGTCGACGTGAACGTCAAATAAACGTCAAGTAAACGTCAAGTGGAAATTCATTACTTTTTAAATAAATATACACGGTAAATTATTCAGTATGATATTACTGATAATATTACATCAATGTTTGAGCCTATTTTTAAGAATATTTTAAGAATGATGAGCATTTCCAACATATTACAATCAACTAATTTGATGGGCTTTACTTTTAAAATAATTGCAGCCATACTAAAGAGCCGCTCAACCGGTGCGCTTCTCGGGATTGAGGTATTTTACTTAATAAATAATAGCTGGATTTGTGGGTATTTTTGGAGGATTTCCATCGACTGATCCCTTTCCTTAAGAAAAAAATCTACTTCGTTCAGGTCTTCTTCTGATTCGTCTAACTGATTCGTTTACACTAGCTATTTCTTAGCACAAGACAAATTAAAGCAAATGGAATTGATATAAGAAATGAACTGATCAACCACTTAAAAAAAGTCCACTTGAAACAGAGCTTAAAGAATCGTCTGCTTAAAGTCTTCGGCGCTGTAAAATTTAATAAATTGACGATTGACTTTTTGCCTCTTTTTCTAAAAATGCACGTCAAATGTCACCGTCGAACGTCGGCTTTAAATTTTTTACGCGTCAACGTCCCGTCAAACGTCGTTTTTGACGTCACGTCACGACGTTACGTCGAATTTGACGAAACGTCGCGCTTGACGTTCCAAACGCTGATGAGGGGTTTAATTTATTATTAATAATGCTATTATTCTATTTGTGACTATTCTTGGAACAAAGTTGTGGTAATTATACAATTAAGAAAAAAGAGCGACACAGTTATCAGTTTATTTGTGTAGTTGACGGAGCTTCGCTGTTACTGGAAGATCTGTCCTGGGTAAATGCTTCCATCTATTTTAGGTAACATTAATCTGTGATTCCTTATTGTTTAAATAGTGTACTATTACATCACATCATAGTGTACTATTACCACTTGAGTGACTGTCACCGAGCAGGAGGTACCCACTTATCATCTCGACTCCTCTCATCCAGCTCCAGGATACCTTTACCTTGTTGATTTATAGTTAAGTATTTTATTTGAATAAATATATCCATTTTAGCTATGTTCAGATATTCATACTTGTGACAGCAGCCCATACCCACTGTAATTCATCGTGGCAGCCCTCGTCCAGAAAATCAACAAGAGATCAACACTTTTCCCAAGTTAATTTAATTGCCCATTTTTCTTCATACTTATTTTATTATTTATTTAGTTTAATAATATATTTATGTAAGCTTTTAATGCGTGGAAGAAAAAAATACAATCAATTTATGTGAATCATTTTTATTTATTTTTTATAAATTTTTGTCAGGTTATAGTCAGGTTCGAAGCTAAAAAACTAGTTTATGGCGAAAGAATGATAATATCATGACTGCAACTCGATCAGGATTAAGCAGGAAAATAATCACGACTGGACGTGACTGGATCATTCTTAAATCATGCGAATATACCGCGTATATCATAACATTATACCGATTCCGTCCTGACATCGGCACGACAAGTCAGTCCGATAATATTATGTATCAGGATTTCGTCAAAGTCATGAGTGACAAATTTTCGTATGGGAAATCTTAAAGTAAAACAGGGGAAAAGAAGAAATAGATAAAAAAAAGCTAAAATCACTCCGAACGCCTGACGTGGGGCTCGAACCCATGACCCTAAAATATATCGTCTCTTATGCTCTACCGACTGAGTTAGCCAGACACTACATTTGTCTAGAAAAATGTAGAATGGTATACATTATTTTCAAGGTAGGAATTGCTGGGAGGGATTGGATGCAAGGGCTTATGGCGGAATTCGCAAGGTCGATTCCTTTATTTTGCATTTTTCGAGGTAAAATGTGTTTTAAAATGGGGACTTCACACATTAAAAAAAAATGCGGATATAAATCCTCTGTCTGCTCCATACGACTTAAATATGGATCCTAGTTATATTTTTCGAGAAATCTGAAAATTGCTTATTTGCCTGATTCGGCCATAAGCCATGTATCAAAATTCCGTCCAAAGTGACGAACGTACGGGTTAAATTTCAAAGTATAGATTTCGTATCTAAGATATAATTCTACATTATTCTACAGTATATCAGCGCCTGGCTAGCTCAGTCGGTAGAGCATGAGTCAATCAATCTCAGTGTCGTGGGTTCGAACCCCACGCTGGGCGTCACTTCACTTCTAGATCCTTTTTATTCTTTATATCAAGATTTTAAAAATCGCTTTATCAGAACAGAAATCAAGATGTTGACCATGTCATTGTCACCACAACCCTAGCACGGGTTTTGCGCACGAAAACCGGTTTTTCCCGGTTTTTCCAACCAGTTCATCGAAAAATACTGGTATGAATTGGCGTTTAAAACCGGGTTTAAACGGCTTCACTACAGATTTTTGTAGTATATCGACCGTCGGTTGTACTCCTTTTCAACGCTGTTGAAGATGGGTATTACGGAAAACCGTTTGCCGGTGAATTTCCGGTTTTATCAACCCTTTTCAGCTGATGCTAATAGACGGGAAGCGATCCGGTATTTTACACCCTTTTTCAACCAGTATTTTTCACCTTGTGATACTAAATATTTCGGAATTTTTTTTTTAAATTTTATTACCTTTACACTCTTATGAGTTTCCAATTCACCGCCTCATTTACTCCGCCGTTTACTGATGTACGGCTTTTTCTTATACTTTTTCCCTCTTGGCTGGATTCGCACCTGGGACCCCTCGCATAGTAGGCGGACGCCTTAGCCACTCGGCCATGAGCTATGAGTTAAAATTGTGAAAAATGGGTATATATCCCGTGCTTCTGTAGCTAACATATCATTCGGGGTTGAGACCAGTTTAAAACGATTTAAAAGAACGGAAATATCTTAGCCACAATAGGCGTACATATGAACCGTAGAATAAGGGTTTATACAGGGTTCGTTTGACGATATACCTACAGAAATGTCATGGTAAAACAGGCGAGTAGAATTCCCGTTTAAAATGAGTAGTTTGAACGGCTATATTCGAGCCAGAATCAGCGTGCATACAACCGGTGAAATAAGGGTTTATATTGGGAATTTTTTACGATAATATTTGAAGGAAAATCCAAGAAAAAAATCCCAGTTATATACCCTTTTGAAAAGAGTTACTTGAGCGGCTTAATTTTATAAAACTCAGCGTTGGTGAACTGATTATAAACCCGGTTTCCAAAGCGTATTTCTTACGGCACATTTTTCAGCTGCCACTGCCGGGTTCTCGAAGCGTTTAATGGTGAGTTCGGGTGGGCTTTTCAGATTCAGATTCAAAAATAAATAAAAATGATTTGCTCCACCCACGCTCCGCCCTTTCCTTCATTCTCCCCTAACCACCCTTTTCCTTCATCCCCGAAAGGTGGAAAGAAGGGATAAGATAAAATGAAAAGAGAAAAGGTTAAAAGTGTATCAGAGTACGCGCAATTAATCTGTTTTTATATAGTGTATAATTATACATAAACAATTACTGAGTTATGCAATTGCGAGTGCAATTGGTATGATCAGAAAGAGCAGGAAAAACAGCGCGAGATATTGATGGTTTATTTTTTTCCATACGGGCAAGAAGGCCAGTCCAAAATCGCTTATGTAGTATATAGGCTACACGGCGGAGCAAATGGTATGTACCTAGTCTAGCTTGGCTATCATAACTACAAGGCTGAATCTCTACCATAAGCCCAACGGTGCCCTACAATTTTGGGAGATTTTAGTACGGTAGCGAGTTTGAGAACAAAATTTCTCAGAAAGGGAATATACGTACTTTGGGCGCTGTATGACAGATGGGACGAGGGGACTAGAAGATGGGTCGAGAAGAAGGCTGGAAGGTACCCGGGTAGCTCGTTGCCGTAGCCGGTGCTCGGTAGGGACTTGAAGTAGAGCTTCAGTGCTTCACATGCTAGAGGCCTATAGAGCTACTAGCTGAAAGGATGTAAACAAATACCATTTCCAACTAGTTCTTGTCATGTTATTTGTTGTTATGCTTGTTGATTTGTGTATTTCTTCTGATTAAATTAGGATTTATCTTTATGAACGAATCGGTCTAATATTTAGATTTTCTTTGTTTTTAATACCCAGCATGTATTATGGCGCAATAAATGCACCACTGATGTGGGCCTAATAGAAACTGGATTTGCCCGCACTTGCCATGGTATTGGCCCTCCATGACAAACTGAAAGTCGGCCTCGTGCAAGTAAAATAAAGTAGTTGATCGTGATGACTTGATCTGAAATCAGGGTGCTGTGATCATTTGTTGGCTTGATCTTCATGGTCAACTAAAGATTTGGGAAACGTCGGAACTTAAACGAGGGTCAGAATTGCCGCAGTCTTTCACAGTATTATACAGGTCCTAACTTAACTATTTAAAAAGACATGGGTGAGAAATGTGGGTGCAAGTGATATCTAAAGAATGAACTGATTGATGTTGTGAGATAGCAGTTTGATTACAACTTTCACGGAATTTGATTCTGTTTATTCCGCGTATATAAGACGTTTTACAAAGAGGTTCAAACTTTGGCCGTTACGCCGAGATCGAGGGATGCGGGATGCCTAAAATCCTTATGCCGTTGCTACATGGCTTGAGAATCAGCCTTGTAGTTATGATAGCCAAGAGTCTAGTGTATATATAGTCAGGTAGAAGCTGAGATCTTCAGAGCCCCCAGCCAGGATGCGCCCAGGAGACCCCTCCCTCAGCCCCTCCCATCATGGTTGTCCTCTGATAGGCACTGCTCTGAATCTGAAAAGTTGCTCTGCCTATTTTCTCAGAGCAGAAAATAAATATTCAGAGCAAGTTTGAGCAACGAATCTGGATTTTCTCTTGCAGCAGTGTAATGGGGATCTGAATCTGAATCTATTGAGCCCACCCGAACTCACCATAAGTCTGCGATAATAAACGCACACCTCCCCTCGATGACATGGTTTTTTAAACTACAAATAAACTCCATATCCACAGTTTAAATTGGGTGTAAAAAACCCTACCGTTTTAAAACGCCAAACACGTACTAGGATAGGGCTAAACATATTTTTCGTTAATTTACTTATCTCTACTTAACTATCCAATCACTTAAATCTCTTAATTATTAATTTGAAAAAAACATGGGATTTTTTGTAGGAGATACTTAGTGAAATTTAATCATTGAAATACCTTAATTTCTCTAAAACAGTTAAACTACTTTAATTGAGTCAATTAATGGCATTTTCTAATATAATTATTTAGGTTTATTATATGGAACTTATCTTATTAAAAGAGTTGCTGACGAGTGATCTGAATCTTTTAACGTCACTTGGTTTCTCTTATACATTTTTATTGGGAAATAAAAAATAAAATAAAAAATAGTTCACTAAATTTCATTCATGTCTTACGAGTCGAAGTCTCGATAAACATTAAATATTGACCAATTTTCACTTAGCTGCATCGATTTTTGTAAACCCTATTCCTCCCCCTCGATCTTTACAAGATTTCAACGAGACGCGCTGCAGCCAGTGATAACAAGTGTGATTCTAAAAAAAATCATTGCCACAGTATAAGTGTAAAATAACATTAGGTCTATCCACCATAAAGAAGAAGAAGAAAATATTTTGGGTCTCCTATACATAAAACAGTACGTGGTGTCGAACACGCACGTGATTTAACCAGTAGTTCGTCACTAAAAATATAATTCATATTTACTTTTGCCTAAGGTATATATAGAGCTATTATAAAAATGAATTTGCTTTTGGGGGGACAGCATGTGTGTTAAGAGTTCCAGTATCATATAACATAAATGGCATTGACCCCTTTGTAAGAATGGACGCTTTTGCTCGTTTTAGACCTGCGGCTACATAACTTTTTTTTGTCAACGATTATTTATTCTTCTTCTTTTTCAGATGAGAGAATATTGCTCTATTTTGTTCAATTTGTTTATCGCATAAGCTGTATAGAAAACACCTTTCCGACTTTTACAAACCAAACAGTCTATAATTGAATTCATTGAGCACAGCTGTATATTAAAATGTTTATATTGAGAGTTGTCATGGTGATGGCACATTCAGCGGCCGTCTGCATTCTATAAAGAAGAATAAGGAAGAACGATATATTACCGTGCTGCGAATGAATTTTCAATTTATTTAAACAGTTACTCAATAAATGAATTATTTAGGATTTTTCTCCTCATCTTATTCTTAAACATTCATCATTCTTAGTATACATCTTACATTAAAACTTTTAAACCAAAAAAAAGGATATCAAATCCTATCGTTGAATATGCAAGTATTTTAGAATTTTTTGAATAGGTTTAAAAGTTATCGAGCTAGTTATATATAACTAGAAACTTTTTTCCCAAAAAAGTTTGGGAGATTCTAACAATTATTTTATTATTTGATAAGAGTATAGTTTACTTTTTTTGCTCTTAGTGTGTTCTGTTATCCTCAGTACATCAAGTTGATTGAGTTTGGTTATGTTTATAAAAGACTAATTATAGAATACTTGAATTGTTTCTATTTAGAGGTTTGTCGTACTATACCTACATGTCAACTATTAATTCGTTATTCTATCATACTCGCTTCTTTCTTGGGTTAAATTAATTTAATAAAGCCACTGTGGGACCTTCGGGATAGGGGAACTTGGGGCTTGAACGACAGTAATTTTCATTAATTTTTATTGGAATTGTTGATTACGATTCACAAATCTTGGATATTTTCAACCTTTTTACTTTTTATGGCCCAGTTTAATTAAATATAACTGATGTCTTGAAGTAGGTGAAGGAATTCTCTTTTTTCTTAATCCAGCTTGTAAAATGGCGGATAACGGTTCACGAATCTAGAATAAATATAACCTTTTTACTATTGATGGCTTAATTTAACCAAATAAAACTGTTCGAGTCGAGCTGTCAAAGTATTGGATGTAAGTAATCATTTTCTAAATCTAGTTTGTTTACATTTTTTTTATCCAACTCAGTGTTGTCAGTTTGCTTTTATTCAATTTTATTTCAACTTTTTTTTACTTAAATTATAACTGTTATGAAATACACCTTTATTTGATATAATATATACGTATTATGACACACTGGTAATTAACAAAAAAGAATTGACCCATTTTCTCACTTAATCAGTTTTTTATTCGCGTTTTACTCGTTTTTGGCTGTTTATTTTTCCTTGTTTACATTCATATTTACACAGCACGTACGTTGCCATTTTCCGATATTCGATTTTGCGCCCAATAAAGATTTTTGGGACCAGTAGTACCTGTTTTTGTGACGCGTTAACGGCCCCTAGACCTTCGGTATATACGATATCCATCAGGGATAAAATAATGATAATCACGGATTTTTCCTTAATCTTCACGATTTCCCTTCTATTTCACCATTAATTAATTTGTGTGAGTTAGTTTAGTTAATTTTTCCTTCTTCTTTTAAAAAGTCAAACGAGTTAAGTCTATAGTATAAATTATTTGAATGGTTTCCATCAAGTTTGTTTTTTTATCTTACTAAATTGAAGCTCTTTGTTATTATTCTATACTCGATTCTTTGGGTTACATTTCTTAATTCAATTATAAGTCATCAATATCTGTTTGTTTTCTTATTCTCTATATGTTGTTCATTCACGCACAAAGCTGTTGGTATTAAGTAATAACTTACCTGCTAGTTTTCTGAATAAATAACAATTACTTAATTTTGAGCGAATTCAAGCCGTATTACTTATTATTATATTATTGATAAAAGTTGTTGTTTTTCTTTCGTATACTGACTTATTACGCGGTCATTAAAATCAGCCTTTTTTAAAAATGGCAATTAATTATACCCTGATTTGACTCTTTTCTTAATTTTCGATTTGATTGATTTGATTCACGCTTTTTTCTGACATTATCAGCTATTTCGGCCTAATGTTTTTGTTTTTTATTCAAAAAAATATTTATTAACTATTTATTAAATTTACTTATCTGGTATTATTATTCTAATAGGTGGAAGGAGGAAGGACTTAGGCAGCCCTTTTGCTAATGGCAACCCCATTTACTTTCAACATTCAATACCCGTTGCCCGAACTTCGAAGTGATGCCGCCGCTACTTTTCCTGATACAACGGCGAGACATTATGTCAAGTACATCAATTTACATGCAATAGAATGGCGCAACTATGAAATACAAGATGCTTTAGACGTCATTGGACTTGCGTCAGTCCAACGCGATGGTATTTAGTTTTATTATTTATTTTTTTCCGTGCTTTGTTTCCGTTTATTTTCTTATTCTAAAAACAAAACCAACTTATTTTAAAATCAAGATGTATTTTTTTTTAGACTACTCGATGATAAGCTTGTTGGTCGACGATATACCTTGTTTACTTTACTTTTTTGACGAATTTTGATTATATATTTGTGAATTCAATATAAAATGTCAATGATTATTCACAATGAAACTATTTAATAATGGTCAGATGTACAGGATATATGAATTTACGAAACACTATAATAGAAAAAAGTTATTAGAATAACATTATTTATAAAAGATTGGAAGCATAGACGTGATGTAAATCATTATGAAGCCGTAATTAATTTTTTTACTGTTTATTACAAACTTTGGACTACAAAAACTTTCTTTTTCATCTTCATGAGATATCTGATCCGGATCCAGAATTCAGATTAAAGTATCATCCATTGAATCATAAATAACTATGCTTTCAAGAGCTTGTAGTAAGTTTGATAATTTACCACCAAATAAGTTTAAAGTTCACCAAATGTAATTCATTCGCAATTTTTAAGTAAAATGTAATATTTATCTCGTAGTCGCCTGCCTCCATTTCCCCCTATTTTTCCTACCATAACAAGTAATCCCCAGCCTCCATTTCTCCCTATTTTTCCATTTTTCCGATCATTATTGGGCTAAATGGAACTTCCGGTTTCGTTAGCCCTATCCTTCCCATGTTAATTTTCCCGGCCAAAGGGAGGCAATCGCCTTCTCGCCTCCTCCCTGGACTCCCCAGTGAATATTGCCAACCGACGAAAAAGTGTCATAGCGATTATGCCCGTTCTTCAGGATGGAACAGTCGCTGAAAATTTATTTATTGGTGACCCCCCACCCCCCTTCAAACGATACTATTTTCGCATTCGATTGCTTATGCGGGCGATCGAACGCGAAAATCGATAGCCAAAGATCACGCAGCTTATTAGTCTGCACTTTTGGTGTCATTCTGCTGCTGAATTGTTCATATTAATATCTTCCTATAGTCTAGTCAATTTTGGATGCGCTCCATCGATCCTTCCATTCGTAATTCTTTGGCCGCTTTCTCAAGTCAACACTTTCTTGTTCTGCGTCTAATCAAACTTACCATCAACATATAATGTCTTGAAAGAAATTAACAAAATTAAAACAATAACAGAAAGTATTTTACAATACAATATCTCTGGAGAAGAGAACGTTAAACTTCTTAGATTGTCCACAAAAAAAAATATTTCTCCACTAAATCGTTTTCGAAATTACGTATTCATTAAAGTTTTAATTATAAATCAAACGTAATATTTTTTTGTTAAGAAATTAAATCATATAGTTCTAATTATAATAAATTAGTTATAAGATAAAAAGCGTCCCTATAGATTTTTAAGTCGCTTTTGTAAATTAAGGTTGAACTCGATCTAGTAACACATTCTAAAGCTCAATTACAACAATTATTATCTAAATTATATAAAAGTATACTTCTGATTTGTTTAAATTTCGGTCTTTTCTGTATCTGTGTTATACTTGGCTGCATAATAATCAAATTAAAAAATCTACGTGTGAAAAGTTCTCGTTATAATCTCATTTGATTTTAAAATTATCTAAAAATTTGATAGAAATTCACGCAAAAATTACGCTTCAAGTTTCTTCAAAAAAACATTTTCTAATATCATGAGTTATTTTATGAATTTGAATTTACATTGATAAATTTTCCCAGGTTGATGATTGGACGATGTTATTCTTAAAGTTCGAAATATAATTCTGTTTTATTATGATTTGATAAAAATTAAGAGGCCAACTAGTCTCTTGACGATCCATCAACCTCCAATCAAACAAAAAATATCAAACAGAATATCAAGAAGAAATTCAATCTGATGATCAGACCATCTGATGATTGCCACACCACCTGTAAATTAGTTCATTTGATAAGAAGAGGATCATATCATGTTTTTATGATTTGTATGGCTTTTTATGGATTTTATTCAACTTATTTTTTTAACGTAAAAAATAAACGAATAAACAAATTTATGTTATTATAGACCGAACAGAGCCTAGACCAAAAATTCTACGTAATTCTTATGTGATGAATTAAGTATTGGAAAAAATGCAAAATATTATAGGATTCAATAAAAATCAGGACTTGTGATCCGCAAATGGTTTTTATAGCGCGATTTTCTTTTGTGAGTTGCGTGGTGAGAGTGTAACCAATACAATTTTCCTAATATCATCATTAACTGAGCGGTGATACAATCGTGGTAACCACGAAGACCACATTTTGAAAGACTAATTCATATAGTTTGCCCTGTGGACCAAGGATTTGATCTACGATTCACATCCGTTTAATTTACATGAACTGGTTTTCATTTTCATTTTATTTCTTTTTACTACATTTTGTAGCTTACGACGTTTTCTTTCTTAATAAAGACAGACATACACAATGCTCATTCAATATTTTGTATATTATGACACCATATTTTATAGAAAGGAGATACCATCAAAGTCTCCTTTCTTGCAGGAGCCATATAGGTTATTTACCACCGATGAGGCGGTGCCTACTGTACGTATGACATTGAAAAATGAAGGGAGGCTTCGGAATTCCTTACAATTTCATAAACCATAGATAATTTTCGTAGATATATCGTATTATTATTATAAGTCATCTTTAAAAATATTAAAACCGCCCTTCAAATACTATTTTTAGACGTAAAAAATATTTATATAAGTAATGGACACGTGTATTTTTTAATTATTATTTACTTCTTGTTTGAATAATAATAAACGTCTTTAGAATTACCCTAATAGCCAATTAAATTGTTTGTATTTCATCTTTTACATGATAATCATACATCCGGTTCCACAAGAATCCCATTAAAAGTTGTAAGCACCGAGTTTTCGTTGTTGCCGTTGTACAGACATCCGAATTTTGAACCAGCTTCTTTCCAGTATGAGGCCCTGACTTTATCATGCTTCTTTAGCTTGACTAAAATCGTACTCGACATTTGAGTAAGACCAATTTGGGCAACGGAGCCAATTATTTGTTTCCACGGCATTTTTTCGGATTGCACTTGAATAGTGACCCCAGTCTGGCTTGAACCGTAAGTGGACATACCGTGAAAGCTCAAGAAGTAAATTCCAGGCTTGGCAACGGTAAAAACTCCGGTGGATACATCAAGTATGTTGTCCGTATTCATTGCGGTCGAAGAGTAAGTGACGATATGATCTCCACAGATGCTGTAGTCACTTGTTTTTAAAGGCAATCGAGTAGCACTAAATCCATGGAATTTTTTTAATGCCGCATGCCGTTTGATATGCTCTAGTAATTAAAAACAAAATTATTAAGTTTTTTTTTTATATAACCTTGTGAATCTTTAATTTTGTATTACCAATATCATTACTGGAAACTTTAAGGGATTCGGTAATCTTGTCCATGCCCTTTTGGAATACTATATTTTAAAAAATCACAATGATTAATCCAATTGCAAATAGTTATTCAAAAACTCAACTTACAATTCTCTGACAATTTAAGTTGATTTCTAAATTTATTCAAATCCCCATCTGTTTTTTGGCTATTAATATAAATTTCTTGTTGAAAATCTAAAAAAAAAACAATCCATAAACATAACTTTATTGTATTCCATCATGGTTTACAAATAATCATTCATAACCATACATACCGCTTATAGATTGGTCCATTTGATTTTTTACAAGTTCCAAATTTTTCTGACCCTCCGTATTGATATCTGTAAAAAGTCAAATTTACAATATAAACATTTTCAATTTAAAAAGGTTTTCTTTTCAAATATTCTATGAAATAAGAAATCAACATTCAATTGTGATCAACTTCCATTTCGATGATTTTCACAGTGCAATTTACCACTGAATCTTTACGCAAAAAGGATTCAATATCTCATTAAAGAAAAAAGATTGGAAAGACAACGAAACTCATTCATACCCGAAATTCTTTTTTCCGTCTGTTCCTTTTGAGAAGTCAAATCATCCGCAAAATCTTCCAAAAGATATAATGAAATAATTTAGCTTTTTATCTAACATTATTTTATTAATTTTAATTACTCTTTAATTTTTCCTCAATGCGGTTTGTGTGCTTTTCTTGATTTTCTCTAAGATTTTTGATATCTGAGAGTAAAACGAAAAGACGAAAAATCATGAGAAAGAATAAAAATAAATATATATATGAATCTACCTTTTGCACATTCTCCTCTTGCTGAGTCAAGAGCAGTCGTCATTTTCGTTTGATCCACGGAATATTTCTCCATAAAATCTTTGAAAACAATAAGAAATATAATTATTCCGCTTAAATGGCTTTTTAAAAAATCCGACTTACCGGTCAATCTTTTGCTGGTTGTTTTGTTTAAAGCATTGATAATATCCGATTGTTCCTTGATGCCTAACGAAAGAGCAACCAAGATGGAACCATTAGGTAGGCTTAAAATGAAATATATTTGAATCTACCTTTTGCACATTCTCCTTTTGCTGAGTCAAGAGCAGTCGTCATTTTCGTTTGATCCACGGAATATTTCTCCATAAAATCTTTGAAAACAATAAGAAATATAATTATTCCGCTTAAATAGCTCTTTAAAAAATCCGACTAACCGGTCAATCTTTTGCTGGTTGTTTTGTTTAAAGCATTGATAATATCCGATTGTTCCTTGATGTCTAAACGAAAGAGCAATTAACCATTAGGTAGGCTAAAAATGAAATATATTTGAATCTACCTTTTGCACATTCTCCTTTTGCTGAGTCAAGAGCAGTCGTCATTTTCGTTTGATCCACGGAATATTTCTCCATAAAATCTTTGAAAACAATAAGAAATATAATTATTCCGCTTAAATGGCTTTTTAAAAAATCCGACTTACCGGTCAATCTTTTGCTGGTTGTTTTGTTTAAAGCATTGATAATATCCGATTGTTCCTTGATGTCTAAACGAAAGAGCAATTAACCATTAGATAGGCTAAAAATGAAATATATTTGAATCTACCTTTTGCACATTCTCCTTTTGCTGAGTCAAGAGCAGTCGTCATTTTCGTTTGATCCACGGAATATTTCTCCATAAAATCTTTGAAAACAATAAGAAATATAATTATTCCGCTTAAATGGCTTTTTAAAAAATCCGACTTACCGGTCAATCTTTTGCTGGTTGTTTTGTTTAAAGCATTGATAATATCCGATTGTTCCTTGATGTCTAAACGAAAGAGCAACCAAGATGGAACCATTAGGTAGGCTAAAAATGAAATATATTTGAATCTACCTTTTGCACATTCTCCTTTTGCTGAGTCAAGAGCAGTCGTCATTTTCGTTTGATCTACGGAATATTTCTCCATAAAATCTTTGAAAACAATAAGAAATATAATTATTCCGCTTAAATGGCTTTTTAAAAAATCCGACTTACCGGTCAATCTTTTGCTGGTTGTTTTGTTTAAAGCATTGATAATATCCGATTGTTCCTTGATGTCTAAACGAAAGAGCAACCAAGATGGAACCATTAGGTAGGCTAAAAATGAAATATATTTGAATCTACCTTTTGCACATTCTCCTTTTGCTGAGTCAAGAGCAGTCGTCATTTTCGTTTGATCCACGGAATATTTCTCCATAAAATCTTTGAAAACAATAAGAAATATAATTATTCCGCTTAAATGGCTTTTTAAAAAATCCGACTTACCGGTCAATCTTTTACTGGTTGTTTTGTTTAAAGCATTGATAATATCCGATTGTTCCTTGATGTCTAAACGAAAGAGCAATTAACCATTAGATAGGCTAAAAATGAAATATATTTGAATCTACCTTTTGCACATTCTCCTCTTGCTGAGTCAAGAGCAGTCGTCATTTTCGTTTGATCCACGGAATATTTCTCCATAAAATCTTTGAAAACAATAAGAAATATAATTATTCCGCTTAAATAGCTCTTTAAAAAATCCGACTAACCGGTCAATCTTTTGCTGGTTGTTTTGTTTAAAGCATTGATAATATCCGATTGTTCCTTGATGTCTAAACGAAAGAGCAATTAACCATTAGGTAGGCTAAAAATGAAATATATTTGAATCTACCTTTTGCACATTCTCCTTTTGCTGAGTCAAGAGCAGTCGTCATTTTCGTTTGATCCACGGAATATTTCTCCATAAAATCTTTGAAAACAATAAGAAATATAATTATTCCGCTTAAATGGCTTTTTAAAAAATCCGACTTACCGGTCAATCTTTTGCTGGTTGTTTTGTTTAAAGCATTGATAATATCCGATTGTTCCTTGATGTCTAAACGAAAGAGCAACCAAGATGGAACCATTAGGTAGGCTAAAAATGAAATATATTTGAATCTACCTTTTGCACATTCTCCTTTTGCTGAGTCAAGAGCAGTCGTCATTTTCGTTTGATCTACGGAATATTTCTCCATAAAATCTTTGAAAACAATAAGAAATATAATTATTCCGCTTAAATGGCTTTTTAAAAAATCCGACTTACCGGTCAATCTTTTGCTGGTTGTTTTGTTTAAAGCATTGATAATATCCGATTGTTCCTTGATGTCTAAACGAAAGAGCAACCAAGATGGAACCATTAGGTAGGCTAAAAATGAAATATATTTGAATCTACCTTTTGCACATTCTCCTTTTGCTGAGTCAAGAGCAGTCGTCATTTTCGTTTGATCCACGGAATATTTCTCCATAAAATCTTTGAAAACAATAAGAAATATAATTATTCCGCTTAAATGGCTTTTTAAAAAATCCGACTTACCGGTCAATCTTTTACTGGTTGTTTTGTTTAAAGCATTGATAATATCCGATTGTTCCTTGATGTCTAAACGAAAGAGCAACCAAGATGGAACCATTAGGTAGGCTAAAAATGAAATATATTTGAATCTACCTTTTGCACATTCTCCTTTTGCTGAGTCAAGAGCAGTCGTCATTTTCGTTTGATCTACGGAATATTTCTCCATAAAATCTTTGAAAACAATAAGAAATATAATTATTCCGCTTAAATGGCTTTTTAAAAAATCCGACTTACCGGTCAATCTTTTGCTGGTTGTTTTGTTTAAAGCATTGATAATATCCGATTGTTCCTTGATGTCTAAACGAAAGAGCAACCAAGATGGAACCATTAGGTAGGCTAAAAATGAAATATATTTGAATCTACCTTTTGCACATTCTCCTTTTGCTGAGTCAAGAGCAGTCGTCATTTTCGTTTGATCCACGGAATATTTCTCCATAAAATCTTTGAAAACAATAAGAAATATAATTATTCCGCTTAAATGGCTTTTTAAAAAATCCGACTTACCGGTCAATCTTTTACTGGTTGTTTTGTTTAAAGCATTGATAATATCCGATTGTTCCTTGATGTCTAAACGAAAGAGCAATTAACCATTAGATAGGCTAAAAATGAAATATATTTGAATCTACCTTTTGCACATTCTCCTCTTGCTGAGTCAAGAGCAGTCGTCATTTTCGTTTGATCCACGGAATATTTCTCCATAAAATCTTTGAAAACAATAAGAAATATAATTATTCCGCTTAAATGGCTTTTTAAAAAATCCGACTTACCGGTCAATCTTTTGCTGGTTGTTTTGTTTAAAGCATTGACAATATCCGATTGTTCCTTGATGTCTAAACGAAAGAGCAACCAAGATGGAACCATTAGGTAGGCAAAAAATGAAATATATTTGAATCTACCTTTTGCACATTCTCCTTTTGCTGAGTCAAGAGCAGTCGTCATTTTCGTTTGATCTACGGAATATTTCTCCATAAAATCTTTGAAAACAATAAGAAATATAATTATTCCGCTTAAATGGCTTTTTAAAAAATCCGACTTACCGGTCAATCTTTTGCTGGTTGTTTTGTTTAAAGCATTGATAATATCCGATTGTTCCTTGATGTCTAAACGAAAGAGCAACCAAGATGGAACCATTAGGTAGGCTAAAAATGAAATATATTTGAATCTACCTTTTGCACATTCTCCTTTTGCTGAGTCAAGAGCAGTCGTCATTTTCGTTTGATCTACGGAATATTTCTCCATAAAATCTTTGAAAACAATAAGAAATATAATTATTCCGCTTAAATGGCTTTTTAAAAAATCCGACTTACCGGTCAATCTTTTGCTGGTTGTTTTGTTTAAAGCATTGATAATATCCGATTGTTCCTTGATGTCTAAACGAAAGAGCAACCAAGATGGAACCATTAGGTAGGCTAAAAATGAAATATATTTGAATCTACCTTTTGCACATTCTCCTCTTGCTGAGTCAAGAGCAGTCGTCATTTTCGTTTGATCCACGGAATATTTCTCCATAAAATCTTTGAAAACAATAAGAAATACAATTATTCCGCTTAAATGGCTTTTTAAAAAATCCGACTTACCGGTCAATCTTTTGCTGGTTGTTTTGTTTAAAGCATTGATAATATCCGATTGTTCCTTGATGTCTAAACGAAAGAGCAATTAACCATTAGGTAGGCTAAAAATGAAATATATTTGAATCTACCTTTTGCACATTCTCCTCTTGCTGAGTCAAGAGCAGTCGTCATTTTCGTTTGATCTACGGAATATTTCTCCATAAAATCTTTGAAAACAATAAGAAATATAATTATTCCGCTTAAATGGCTTTTTAAAAAATCCGACTTACCGGTCAATCTTTTGCTGGTTGTTTTGTTTAAAGCATTGATAATATCCGATTGTTCCTTGATGTCTAAACGAAAGAGCAACCAAGATGGAACCATTAGGTAGGCTAAAAATGAAATATATTTGAATCTACCTTTTGCACATTCTCCTTTTGCTGAGTCAAGAGCAGTCGTCATTTTCGTTTGATCCACGGAATATTTCTCCATAAAATCTTTGAAAACAATAAGAAATATAATTATTCCGCTTAAATGGCTTTTTAAAAAATCCGACTTACCGGTCAATCTTTTGCTGGTTGTTTTGTTTAAAGCATTGATAATATCCGATTGTTCCTTGATGTCTAAACGAAAGAGCAACCAAGATGGAACCATTAGGTAGGCTAAAAATGAAATATATTTGAATCTACCTTTTGCACATTCTCCTTTTGCTGAGTCAAGAGCAGTCGTCATTTTCGTTTGATCTACGGAATATTTCTCCATAAAATCTTTGAAAACAATAAGAAATATAATTATTCCGCTTAAATGGCTTTTTAAAAAATCCGACTTACCGGTCAATCTTTTGCTGGTTGTTTTGTTTAAAGCATTGATAATATCCGATTGTTCCTTGATGTCTAAACGAAAGAGCAATTAACCATTAGGTAGGCTAAAAATGAAATATATTTGAATCTACCTTTTGCACATTCTCCTCTTGCTGAGTCAAGAGCAGTCGTCATTTTCGTTTGATCCACGGAATATTTCTCCATAAAATCTTTGAAAACAATAAGAAATATAATTATTCCGCTTAAATGGCTTTTTAAAAAATCCGACTTACCGGTCAATCTTTTGCTGGTTGTTTTGTTTAAAGCATTGACAATATCCGATTGTTCCTTGATGTCTAAACGAAAGAGCAACCAAGATGGAACCATTAGGTAGGCTAAAAATGAAATATATTTGAATCTACCTTTTGCACATTCTCCTTTTGCTGAGTCAAGAGCAGTCGTCATTTTCGTTTGATCTACGGAATATTTCTCCATAAAATCTTTGAAAACAATAAGAAATATAATTATTCCGCTTAAATGGCTTTTTAAAAAATCCGACTTACCGGTCAATCTTTTGCTGGTTGTTTTGTTTAAAGCATTGATAATATCCGATTGTTCCTTGATGTCTAAACGAAAGAGCAATTAACCATTAGGTAGGCTAAAAATGAAATATATTTGAATCTACCTTTTGCACATTCTCCTTTTGCTGAGTCAAGAGCAGTCGTCATTTTCGTTTGATCCACGGAATATTTCTCCATAAAATCTTTGAAAACAATAAGAAATATAATTATTCCGCTTAAATGGCTTTTTAAAAAATCCGACTTACCGGTCAATCTTTTGCTGGTTGTTTTGTTTAAAGCATTGATAATATCCGATTGTTCCTTGATGTCTAAACGAAAGAGCAACCAAGATGGAACCATTAGGTAGGCTAAAAATGAAATATATTTGAATCTACCTTTTGCACATTCTCCTCTTGCTGAGTCAAGAGCAGTCGTCATTTTCGTTTGATCCACGGAATATTTCTCCATAAAATCTTTGAAAACAATAAGAAATATAATTATTCCGCTTAAATGGCTTTTTAAAAAATCCGACTTACCGGTCAATCTTTTGCTGGTTGTTTTGTTTAAAGCATTGATAATATCCGATTGTTCCTTGATGTCTAAACGAAAGAGCAACCAAGATGGAACCATTAGGTAGGCTAAAAATGAAATATATTTGAATTTACCTTTTGCACATTCTCCTTTTGCTGAGTCAAGAGCAGTCGTCATTTTCGTTTGGTCTACGGAATATTTCTCCATAAAATCTTTGAAAAATTATGAAAATAAAAGTTTGTTAGTAAATGGGTTTTTTAAATAGAAGAATTCCGCTTATAAGCCTTTTAAAAAAATCGCTTTACCTTTCACTTTTCCATCAAAATCCTTTTGAATCTGAATCTTCACACCTGAATTAAATATAAAATACGTATGATTAGATCAAACCTTTATTTGTTAAAATATTAGTTGTATTCAAAAAGTATTTTTGTAATTTATTTGAAAAATATCATAATATATATTACTTTCTAGTTTTGTTTCAGTCGCATTGTTTATGGAAAGGCAAGTTGTAGTGGTATCTGGAAGAACATTAAGATATAATTTTGTTTCTATTAACACAATACCCATTTATGTAAGGTAAATTTTACCTTTCACTTTTCCATCCAAATCCTTTTGAATCTGTATCTTCAAACCTGAGTTAAATATAAATTAATATGATTTGATTAAAACCTTTATTTGCTAAAAATATTAGTAGTACTCAAAAAGTATTAAATATAATTCATTTGAAAAATATTATGATATATCTTACTTTCTAATTTTCTTTCAGTCGCATTGTTCATGGAAAGGCAAGTTGCAATGGTATCTGGAAGAACATTAAGATATTAATTTTGTTTTTATTAAGATATTGTTTGGTTTTATTGTCTCATTCCAGTGTACTATCACGACGTTTAATGGTAGTCTTAACTGAGTATAAGCCCCTTTTAATGGATTCCAATATCTTGTGACTGCACTTGAATCCCGAATTAGTTTACCTTTACGAGCCATAAATTAAAAAAAAAAGAGAAAGTAGGTCTACTACTTTATGTTTACAAGGGGAATCAGTGTCAAAAATGGAACGCTAAGGTGGCCGTCAAGCTCTAGTTACTATGGCAACGAAATCTAGCAGAAATATGACTTCCTTCCATATAAAGCAATATTCAAATTAAAATATTATTGGTTGGAAATAAATTTGTTGTTAATTTTAAAGAATAATCCATGTCGGAAAGAAAATTATTATTCAGCCTTACTATAAATTCTGTTTTCCGTCACTTCTTTCTGAACAGTCAAATCATCTGTAACTTCTGCAATGAAATGATTATGGTTTTTTACATTTATCTAAAATGATTTTTTAATTTTCCCCTACTCTTTATTTTTTCCTCAATACTTTTGGTTTGTTTATCTTGACTGTCGTTAAGTTTTTCAACCTCTAAAAGAAAAGAAAAAAACTGTTTTTAAAGTATATCTCGTCACGTGAATGTTCGTTTTTCTACCTTTTTTAATGTCCGTCCTTGTCTTGGTTAATGAATTTTTTACTACTTCCAGCTCGTCTTTTAATTTGTCATGTTCAATCATTACTGGGCGGTCTAGGGTATAATAATTGGTAATTTTTATTTAATTTTAAAGCAATTTAAATACTCACCCTCGAGCTTGTTGTTGATTCCTTCCACCTCTAACTGGAGTCTTTTTACATCTTGTACTAGCTCTGTTTAAGTAAAAAATTACGATTTTGATTACATTTGACTCATTCCATTTAAGACTTACGTGCTTCTATGTCATTGCCTTTACTCAGTCCTCTCTGACTCTTTGCGCGAACAATAGTGCCATCATAAGGTTTCGAAGAAACTAATGGATATAAAAAGTAAAATATCCGTATTTCTTTAAACTATCAAATTATTTTACCGATTTGGTTGTACTTCATCAACCGGTTTTGAAGAATACAATCTATAATATTTAATAAATTTTTAATAAATTTTCAGTTGTATTTTAAACTTGATTTACTTTGGATTTCTCGTTTCAATGTCTTGGAAGCGTTGTCCGTTTTTGATTCCATTCTATCCATTTTCTGCAGTAATTCTAAAATTATTAATTAATGTTAACGATCATTTCAGCAATTTTGAAAATTTAGTGTGGTTTTTAGTACATACGTTGAAATTTTGAATCAATAGCTTGAAAACGTCTTTCCAGTTCGTCTGTATCTTGATCAAATTCTGATATAGCAAAAATTAATTCAAAGTAGATGAATGTTACTCAAGGATCTTTAAAACTTACGTTGGGAGTTGACCACATCAAGAAAGAATATGACAACAAAGACTATTGTTGAAAAAATTAGCTATAATAAAAATACACTGTTAATCAATAGATAATTTAATCTATATTAGAAAATATTCTTACTAGGAGCCTCATCTTAGTGGTATTGCATGCGTGGAGCGTTGCAAAGAAGTGAGACAATTTTTTTCCAAATTCAGAGCCAAAAAAAGCATACGTGTCCCTGTTAAATGTCAATTGAATCAATTTACATTCAATAGAATGGCGCAGTAATGTTATTCAAGATGTTATTTCAAAAGTCACTGACTGGCGTCAATAGAAATTAGAGATTTCTTACCGGCATCGCCCCAACGTCAGTCCAATGAGATATCATTTGTTTTTCTTCGCGTTTCGTTTTTATATTTAGCATTTTTTTACCTTACGCTTTAACTTTCTTTGAAACATGTTTTCAAAAATCATGATTTATTTTATGAATTTTATTTTTACATTGATAAATTTTCATAGTTTCACGTAAAATGCTCGATTACGTCTTGTAGTGCACTTCGTCGATAAGAAGATGGTCTATACTGGGTTCTTTCAAAAGGGATTTTTCACGTTTACTGAAAAACACTTAAAAATTGTTGAAAAAAAGTTAACAGAAAAGGTTTGATGGACCTATGCATTCCTATTCATCAAAGAAGCAGCCGAATGGGATTCTGGCGCAAGAAGGTTCTTCCTTGTTAAGGAAAAATAAAAAAAATAGAACCATGACTTAAATTAAACGAAAACAAATGATGGGGCGGTTTATATATTATATATTTGTTTCAAACTAATGGGAATGGTTGGTTGTAGCCAAATACAAAAAAAAATTATGAAAAAATCATTGTCATTGAGATAACTTCAGCACATTTTCAATCAATCACAATTGCATGAATGCGTATTTATTTACAACCTTTATAAAAATGTCTTAATTAAATGGTTTTAACTACTATTACTGGTCTCCAGGGTCCATACCGGCTTTGACGATATGAAGATAAAAACCATATAAAGAGCATAGAAGTAGTAGAGGTAGTTAGAACAGTCAGTACATATTATTTATTTACCCCTACAAAGAACTAGCTTTGACAGATTTATTGCATCTTGTCCGGTATTTGTTGGGTTAACAGCTGTGACGCAAGCGAAAGGAAGACGGGGAGTACCAAACAACACGTCATCACTATTCAAAACTGACTCTTGCAGCTGCTTAGATAAGAAAAGCTTCCAGCAACCATTCTCTTTGTAGTCTTTGACGATGTGGATAAAGCGTCGGCTGGATTTATCTTTGCTTGCAGCAGCTTTGAGTTCTTCCAGTTCATCTATCCACCCAGTTTTGTTGCAAAAGTTGTTGTATTCTTTCATCGGATCATTTAGGCATTCTGTTTTCCAAATTTTGCTATTAAGTTTGTACTCGTAGTAGCAACCTGTCCACAAAAGTCTCCTGTCAAGAGTTCCAAAGATGGAGTCCATATTATCACGTATGCTTCTATCGAATCTTTCTTCCTGTTTCGGATTGTTCAAATAAACGGCTCCTCGAAGTGCGTTGAAATCGTCTATGTCACCCACCAGAAGTTTGTCGATTCGGTAGCAAATGTCGATCATACTCAATTGCGTTACTTGTCCACTGAATAAACTTACACGCCAGGGATCTTCATTCTCGACAGGGTGTATCGATTCATCTTTCAACCATCGGATCGGAATGCAAGTAGTGGGTAGCGGTTTACTCGTTATTGTGGTCGGTGGTAAAGTCGTCGTTGTGGATGGCAGTGTAACCGTAGTCGTTGAAATGGTCGTTGGTAAAGTCGTCGTTGTAGATGATGTTGTAACCGTGGTCGTTGTTATATCTGGTAATACCGTTGGCGATGGTGGAGTCATGGTTGTTGTAGGTGGCTGGGGCTTTGGATCAATCAAGAAGTAAGCTGTTAGTCCGGAAGCAAGCAAAACAGCACACGCGGCCAATATCCAGAAAGCAATTGTCGAGCACTTCTTCTCACAACAGCCACCGCATCTTCGTTTATCCTGCGACTTCTTTTCGTTTCGAGGCGACGTACAATCTTCCATATTTTCCATATCGAATGGTTCAACATTAATGGAAACAACAGACATGGTGATGAATCTCTTTTATGAATGAATATACGACTTATATATATAAGAAATTTTTGCGAAAAGTACAACTGCAAGTAACATTTTGTCATATTTAAATAATTTTGAAACAAAATAAATAAACATTCTTCTTCATAATTTCATATTTCTGTTCATTAGCATCTGCGATGATATTCATCACAGAATATATCATCACTTTTTTCTGAAACACTCCACCACTGCGCAACCTTAAATTCATGTTTGCTAAAGAGCAAAAATGGAGTAGTATTGAAATGAAAACGATTCGTATTGTTCCCCGTTACATGAGATCCATGTCGGAAAATTACCGATTGGCTATAGTCGTCGCTTCTTCCATAATTATATCATGCATGTTGGCAAATGATTTCCTGAGAGTTTTTTTTTTTAATTTTAAATCTATATTCTTGATTATTTCTTGTGATAGTATTATTCCCAATGGCATTTTCTGAAAGTAAGCGTCACAATAATTGCATACATGAAAAACGATATATATATTTAAATAAAATAAATATACAATATGGTTATGGGAACAGAGCAAGTTTATACCTATCAAGTTTATCAATAGCTAATACCTTGTTTTTCTGCTACTTTTTTACAGTTCAAGTCTATTTTTGTATTGGCCCCAAATATCCTCATGATGAAACGTGATTTATCTTGAAATTAAAAGGTTAAATAAATAAATAAATAAATAAAAAGTTTGGCAATGCAGTTTGAAATATTAAGCACCACAGAAGTTGCATTCTTTCTTCTTTTTTTGAATTTCCATAATGTGATTGGTCCCAATATACTCAGCTAGCATCGTGATAGAACGTGACGACCTTTAAAAATGAAAAGGTCAAAGAATGAGCGGAAGTTGACACCAAGTTGGCCAAAAGCATTTTTTGGTAATATTATACATGTTCAAAAAGAATCCAATTATTGATTTGACATTTAAAATCCGGTCGATATTCAGTATACTGATGACGATATCAAGAATGACGTGCTATTTTTTAAGTTTACGCATAATATTACATCGTATGATTCTAAACCAAAAGGTCATACCGATTCAGAACATAACTGTGTCGGAGTTTCTTTATTCTTACTTTGACGATTGCAATTTGGTCATTATTGATTACACTGCGCTTTATCGAAGGATGTTTTTAAATGGCATAATAATATTTAAACTAGCTTCAAAATAATCTTTATTTTTGCATGCGTATATTATAAATTAAATTACTAGTTAATATATAAAGGTGAAGTCATGCGTCACTCTCCATGATTTTTTTTTAAGATTGCTATTATCTTGGCATTAATATTAGTTTTTTTTTTAATGAGACTTTGTTAAGTTATAGATGCATTTAGCTGAATGATACGCAAACAATATATTTTGAAAGTCATCATTTTATTAATTTATAAATGAAGTTTTATGTACAACTCCTGGAATCTTAAAATATTTTTCTTATGATTACGCTATGCTTGATGAATATTGTAATTCAAAGAGTTGAGCGAATCAATGTTAACCTAGCTTTGTAACTAAATTATTTTTCATTGCAACTTTTAAACTAACTAAGACATTGAGTGGATATTTTCCCTTTAAGTAAGTAAGAGTATTTTTAATGCAGTGGGAATTAATTAAGGGCAAACAGCAGAAGTTATGTGTATTTTTGAATATTCCTCCTGCAGAATCAGAAAGTGTATTTTAGACCAATATTCTACTTCTTATTCTTACGTACACACCAAGAACCTTCTGAGAACATCCAATAACTAAATTTAGCAAACAAGCCAGGTACCAGGAACCTCGAATTTTGCCAGGCCTCCAACGTCGCCCTGAAAACAAAAACAAAACATTAAACAGAATATTTAATAAACAATATAAAACGTCGTACAGCCGGAATATTAGGGATCCTTTGTCATATTCCTCGTCGGGCCGAGAAGGTAGTCTAACTCCTAAGCTTAGCATCACAATCTTCATTATCCAATACTATGACGAAAAATAAAGTGTTATTTACTTTAAAATAAATGTTATAATTTTTTTTTGCTAAAAGTATGATTTGGTTCCCTCATCATTTCTGACGCTGTCTTTACACCTTCCTGTGACCCATCAGGGAAGTCCAAGTTCCTTTTGTTTTTTATGAAATTGCTTCTCGTTTTCAGGATCAGGAAGAATTTTGGGATTCCACTTGTTGTATACCTTCTGAAACCACACAAATTAATTAACTCAATGTTACAAGCTTTTAAAATGAGTGACGCGTAACCCACCGTTGGTACAAAATTACAGCATTTCCACGTCGAATAAGTTACGTTTTAACATAAGAAAAATAGAAACTTAATTAAAATTTATTTAAAGTAAAATTTAAAATGTCTAAATACTTTTTCCTTCGTTTGATTTTCGCCAATGATTAAATGTGCTCAAAAAGCTATTAAATTTAAATAAAAGCGAATTAATTTTAAAACTTATATTAAAAAACCAGTCTAAGATTTTTTTTCACCTTGGGCTTCATTGTGACCTGTCTCCAGGTGAACGTCGTAAGAGAATGAGACGATTTTCTGGCAAACGAAAGCCTCAGAAAAGCGTACGTGGCTCTCGAAATGTCAACGGCGTTTGATTACATGACGCATTATTGAAATTAAAGATATTTCGATCGTCACTTCTGACGTACGCGAAAATAGACCAGATTTTTTCAGTTAACTCTTCGCATATTCTCAACAATAAAAGTAGTAAAAGGCCACGGTACTATACTATAAAGAGTAGAAATTTAGGCCTACGTTTAGTTTTGGCTTAACCAAAGACTTAGTCATCAGAAAGGCATGATCAAAAAGTTATTTGAATATTTTTGTTTTAGCCTATTAACATATGTAATCGAACCAAAAAGATGATTTGATTGAAGAAAACTAATGGATAAAGCTATGTATCATATAATTACCAGTATTTTCTATATGTATGGTGCACTGGTAGTGTATAGACCTAGTACTTATTCATCTTACACGCAGATCCTACATCGTACACGCTAATTCTCAAGAGTTATTGGAATTCGTTTTCATTTTTAGTCGATATTCGAAGACTTCAACATAATAAAAAAAATTTCAATGCCCTCGCATAATTTAAAAGTAATAATATGTTTTCCCTATCATTTATAGTTCGCCTTGAATGGTTGACACTTTTGGCATTCAATATTTTTGTGCTGTTTTTTAAAAAGTTACTCATAGAATTACATCGTATGATTCTAAACCGAAATGCCATGCACATTCTTTTATTCTGCATTTGGCAGTTGAAATTCGGTCACTATCCAGTATACTGATGACGCTGGTGACCTTTTAGACGCACAACTTTCCAATTATTATTGCCTTCCTATTTTTTTATCAAAATGAGTTCTTTTTCGTCTGAAAAAAGTGAGACGTTGAGCAAAATAGAAAGTTTCGTCATATAACTTTTTTTAAATCAATATAATTTTTTATATAAAACCCTTCATCTCGTGATGGTTGAGTTTTTTTATTATCAGCCTAAAATTATTGTTTTTAGTACCGTAATAGATTTTGTTTTGACCCTTGTGCATACTTTTTTTTTTACTTCATCTGAAATAAAGGCTTTTATTTTATTTACCTTGTATTGTTTTAAAGTGGTTTCACTTAATATACATCCTTTTATGACTACTGTTTTGGTTGATGAGAGAGGCGACGAGTTATTATTATTATACAAGATCGCCAATCAACTAAACACTGTGATTGATATCCCAATATTTCAGGCAAGCAATAAGGGGTTCCCATGCACCTTTAATAATACTTTAAAAAGAAAGAGAATTTTCCTTTATTATTTTCCTTTTATGAAACAGTATTTTAAATACTGTAGGAATAAATTGAACAGCCGAACGAGGGAGTGTGTATTTTTTAATAAAATATGGCTGAGGGCGGAAAGAAAGAGTGAAAAGGAGACATATAAATAAGAAATCGGCTTCATTATTCATAACATAGACACCGTAATTCAAGGACCGCAACTTATGTAAATAGCAATAGGGCAGGAAGAAGTTGGATTGAGTGTATTCTGAGGAAGGGTCGGGGTATAAAACGAACCGATTTAGCGGTAAAGCCTAGAACTATTTACAAAATTCCATCGCTTGCTTTTTTTCCATGTAGTAGAACAGTGAGGAGACCAAGTTCTATTTTTTCCTGCTAATAAATAGCCTGAAAAGTAAAAAACTAGAATATCCTAACATATTATAATATTAACATATCTTAAAATTTCAAATAACGTACCCATTATTGTCAAGATAAGCAAAGGTGAGGTCAGATGCAATTACGATTCTTTTCATTCACTCCGTTTGAGAATTCAGTCGTACCGTTGCAGACAGCAGCCGTTGGGATCATTTCCTTTGATATTTCTTGCCTAAAATACGTAAATATTTGATAATAGGTTAAAAAATTAATTGTTTGTACCCTGGATTTAGACTACGAAAAGTATTTACTGGGCAACCGGCCATTGAATTTTTTTCCTTGGCACTCCAACGTCTCCAAGGCAGGTGCAATTAGTTAAGTTACCTTAATAATTAGTTAAGTTCGCTTGAATCGTACATCTTTATCAATTTCAAACGAGAGTTAAGAAAGTTAAGTGTAACATTTTGTTTGAATGATATAATACTTGATTGTTGGTCTGGCATTTTGATTTCATGAATTATAGTGATAATCTTTTCTTCAATAATTTGTCTCATCTCCGATTTGAACCTAAAAACGAAATATGTATATATATATTTTTTAAAAGTAAGTATGATAATTACTTAAGCATTTTAAGGGAATCACTATTGATATAATTGGTGATTTCCTGTCTCAATTCGTCTCTCAAGTTTGTGTAATTTCAACTATGGTGCGTTCATTGAGCCTTTCATATTTTGAACACCTGGTTTTTAAAGTAAAATTTAATACCAATATTTTAATGATCAAAATTACTAATATATAATTACCATTAGGATTGTTCCATTGATTACCGTTAGGATTGTTCCATTGATTACCATTGGGATTGTTCCATTGATTTCCGTGGTTTTTATTGATAATCATTTGGTTTTATATTCGATCTATAATATATTTCTAATTGAGTTTTAAAATGTTGTTATACCGTTGGAAAAATGAATATACCAGTTTCCCTCCTGGTCATTTAAATTATAAATGATGAATGATGATGAACCAGAAGTTTTTTCTTCTTGAGATCTCAATATTATCACTTCTTTTTGTAAGCCTATAAAACAAGTAACACGTGTGTAAGTAAGTGAATTATTAAATTTATTTTCTTAATAATATATTATCTTACGTTTGATTTTTCAGATCCGATTTTGCGTAAGTTTTTGTGCGAACGTGAAAGATGTCTTCCACTTCAAACCTCGTCGGACGATCTAAAACAATGAAAATAGTTCATTACCAAGTAAATAATTTAAAAATGTTTCTTATTACCATTCAAACCAGCTTGCAATTTATCCAGAGCTCAGTTCAGTTGACCAGAATGAGTAACCAATGGTTTAAAAGTCTCCTTCAATGAACCTTATTACCAGGAAAATATTCAATAAAAGTATTCAAATATTCAAATATGCAATAGTCATACCAATAATTTCTGGTTTTAGTTGTTTGGTGTTTTCCTCTTTATTAACTGTTAATGTGGCTATATCGTTTTCGATGTCTACATCATTTCAATAATGCATGATTATATTCTAAAATTAAAAATTTTAAAAGTAAAAATGGTATATACATGTAATCTCAGCTCTGCTTTGTGCATCAGATCGCTTCTCGATTTCAGAATTTCGATTTTTTTTTTGAATTTCCAATTGCATTGCGCTATCTGAAACCACAGAAATAATTTATTACTTGAATTTCCCAGAACATGAATAATTTACACGTATTCACTCACCGTTAGTACCAGATTTCAGTCTTTCGCATTTCGAATCAATTCTATTGCGAAATAGCAAAAATTTAATTAAACTTTAAATTTAGTTGTACATTTGAATTAAAATCTGTTGAAAAATACTTACGAGTTACGTTGTTCGTCAGTGATTTGATGTGGTCACAAGGGCTGTTAAAATCTAAAGTAAAACACATCTAAATTAAGCAAACTTTTTTTCAAATGCCACGCCCAAACTCGCCTGATGGCGACTTGAAGCGAACTAAAGCGCCCTCCACAGAGAACTGATTCTCTCCATCGATACCCAAAAGAGAAAATAGAAATAAACTTGAAAAAAATTTCTGAAATTAAAAATAAATAAAGTTAATATCTATTTTAAATGAGTCTTAGATTTTTTTTACCTTGGGCTTCATTGTGACCTGTCTCCAGGTGAACGTCGCAAGAGAATGAGACGGTTCCCTGGCGAACAAAAGACTCAGAAAAGCGTACGTGGCTCTCGAAATGTCAAAGGCGTAAGATGTCATGACGCACTATTGAAATTAAATATATTTCAATCGTTACTGCTGACGTACGCCGAAATAAACCAGATTTTTCCAGATTATTCTTTGTGTAATCTCAGCCAAAACAAAAATTAGCAAATGATTTTATCTAAATAAATTGAAATATATTAGGAATATTATCATGATTTAAATTTTCCAACTTCAATTTAGGCTGACATATAAGAAATTATAAAAATTTATTTCTCTTTAAAAATACAACAGCCCTCTTTAAAAAAAGATAAGTTAATACCAAACAGGTGGAGTTGCTTGAAAATAACTTTTAAATAAATGCTGGTGACGTTATCGAACTTATCGAACTTTATCGAACTAATTAAAACACATAATGTTTTTTTTATTATTTTCCATGGATGCATGATGCGTGAAACTAAAATCAAAGCTGTCAACTTCAAGTTTTACTCAACTCAATTAAGGCCTATTCGCATTTTTACTTCATCTGAAATGTAGAATTAACGTTAAATTACCTTATGTAATTTGAAAAGTCAAAATACAAGCGGTTTGACTTATACGCGCACCCTTTTACGAGTGCTGTTTATATTATGTAAATATTGCCTCTCTCTTAAATTCGGGTGTTAACATTCCTGATTTTGTATCGACATCAACAATTGCATTATTAAATATTTTGAAAAACAAACGAAGAGCAGAGAAAATAAAAATACTAAATGAATCTCAATGAAGGAGGAAGAAGTTCCCTCCTACTTCAATGTTGTGTTTCATTCCGAATCTTATTAGCATATCGCGACCCTAATTACGGCATATTTTAACGAGGAATTATCGACGTACAATAGAAAGTTTTTAAATTAAAATATTTTCTATTTATTCTACAAACTATCCCTTGATTGAAAATAATATTGGGGCTTGAGTCTGATACGCCGGATCGTACTTGTAGCGTTGGCAGATGATCCGCAGATGATACGATAAATTGGCCAAATCATCAAAGCATTGATTATTGATTTAACATTTAGCAGTTGACAGTTGACGTTGTTTCAAATGGGCTTATTATTTCTAAATTCCAAAGTCATATTTCAAAAATCTCAACAAGTAATGAAAAATGTTAACTGTTGTGAATTGTCGATCATCTGATGATCCTTAGTATTATAGTTAACTGAATCCAAACGACATATGAACCTTGATAATATTTTAAAAAATAAAATAAAAATCTATACAAATAGATCGTGTAAATTCCTTTATTTTATTTTACTAATTTCCACCATCCAATAAAAATCTGTACTAATAGAGCGTTTAAGTTCCTCTATTTTATTTTATTAATTTCCACCATCCAATGTCAGATTACAAAACATTGCAACATGCCAATTTATCTTAATTAATTTCTTTGTAACCAAAAAGACTTCATTAATTGATAATACCGTAATCTATATTTTATTATTAATCACTATTTAACAGGTCCAATTGTTTTTTTTTCTATTAAGTTTCAATAAAGATCCAATTGAAATGTTTCAAGTAAAAATAAAAAGAACTGTAACAGAAATCAATTCTGCGGATCCACGAGGATTCCAGTGAAGGTGGTGATAAATGAGTGGTCGTTGTTGCCACTGTAAAGGCAGGTGTCCTTGTTGTTTGCAGGATCTTCTATCCAAAAATCTACTCGGATTTTATCCCCTTTTTTGAATTTTACAAGTCTCATTACGGACATCGGGGTCAATCCTCTTTGAGAATGAGTGGACAAGATGTATTCCGAAGATGACCAGTCATTTCCAGTCATCTGGACAACATTGATGCCTGCTTGGTTCGATCCATAAGATGATAATCCGTGGAAGGACAAGAGATACAGTCCTGGTTTAGGAATTGTTACGACACCCGAATCCAGGTCTAGCATCTGCTCGCTATTTACAGTTGCGGAGGTGTAGGAAATGGTTGTGCCATCCTTGCATATATCGGAATCAGGTTCATCACCCGATCGGACTGCACTGAAGCCGAAAAACCCGGATGGTAATTTCTTTTCCAAATCTAAAAGAAAAAATGTAGCATAAAAATTCAATGAAAGAGCAAATTGAAACTAATGGAACAAATTGAAAAATTAAATATTGTTTAATTTAATAAATTCATTTATATCTTGCCTTTTAAATATTTATCTGTTTCATCCTTGTTATCCTTGAATTTTTGGGATAATTCTGATAAGTTAAAATAGTAATTACGAAACATTTCATTTAAAGATAATTCCAATGTGTATACCTGTGTTTTCCTTTTGCCAACCTTTCAAGTGTTCTCCTTGATGGTATGAGTAGAATTCCATATCTATCGAAAATAATTTAAAATCGAAATTTTCAAATCAAATTCAAAGTCAATTATTTATAGCACTCTTACCATCCTCCAATTTGTCGAGCCTTTTTCGGTCAGCTTCAAAATCCTGTTGTCCTACCGTATTGACTCCTGTAAGAAGTATTTTTTTTTTTTTTTTAAATTTGCATTAAATTGATTTTAATTGTGTCAATCCATGCTTAGACATCGATTCGTCTTCGAAATCGAATTTCGAGATTTTTTTTCGTTTTAACATAAATAATGGGACAATTTGCCTTAATTTTAATAAGCTTTTACTATTTCAGAGTATAATTTACCTTCAATTTCTGCAGTCAAGTTCGTTTGCACATCTGTAAGCATAAAGAGTTTTAACATTCATATTATTTATACAAGCAGTATTAAATTTTTTCTTATTTAAAAGCATAAGTAAAATTTACCTCCGATTAATCTGGTTAAATCCTTTTCCACGTCTGTAATCATAAAATTTTCTAACATTAATATTATTCATTTTAATAATAAGTACTTGAATTTATGCAAAATAAAGCAATCATCTTTAATAAGAAATATTTTTCATAAAATTATTTGAAAATTTTTGGTGAATTACATTTTAAATATTATGTAATCAAATAACAACTTATCCTTACCATATAATTTTGTATACGTTGCTGCGTTCTGAGACGTACACTTGTCAACTGATTCTGGTAGATATAAAGAATAACGATATAAAATTTAAGACATTTCAAAGATAATTGTTTAATCTTTATACCATTAAGGGCACGTTTTAAAAATTCTGTCTCGTTGATTTGATGATCGATTACAAGATTAAATGTATCTTTAAAAAATTAAAATAATAAAATAAAATAATTAATTGGATTTTGCAGTCAATTATTTAAGGCACTTATACCATTAATTGATTGATCCAGCTGTTTTTGAAAATCTTCATTCCATTCCATTTTCATTCCTGTAAGAATTAGTATATTGAACATTAATTTAAATTGCATTATTTAAAAGTCTTTAATTGTTTTTTTTTGAATATTCATGAAGTGATGAAGAGAACTACTTTCTATTCTCTTAACGATTCTTCGAATTTCAAGACCTTTTGTCTTGAAAATTCAAAGAAATATTTTGTTTCCACATCAATCCTGGGACAATTTGTCTTAAATTTGATATAATACTATTTCAGAGAATAATTTACCTTCAATTCTGCCAGTCAAATCGCTTTTCAGATCTGTAAGCACAAAGTTTTCTAATATTAATCTCTAAAATTGAAGATTAACTGTAATTCACCTCTGATCTTTTCAGTCAATTCCTTTTGCCCTTTAGTCTTTGCATCTATAGAAAAAATAAAATGTTTGCAATTTATATTCATCACATTTAGAAGTCTTCGACATAAATATTTTAAAATTATAATGTATTTGATTATTTTTTATGATTTACTTGCTATTTTTTGGTCTGTTGCTCTGTTTATTGTTTCGTTGGATTCTGTATAAATAAAAAAAAGCAGTTAAATGATAAAAAAAATATATTCAATGTTTACATTTAAATCCTTGTACCTTCGATTTTACTTAGTAGGGATTTTTTTTCGGTTGATTGATTTTTTGTCAATTTGTCTAAGTCTAATTTTAAAGAAATTAAAAAGAAATTGATTAATTTGATTATAAGAGAATTTTTAAAAACCACAATTACCGTTTTTTGTTTCGTTAAGTCGATTAAAGACAGCTGTCAAATTGTTTTGTCCATCCAACTCAATTACTGTAAGAAATCAAGATTCTAACATTCGTATTTAAAATAATTATTAAATCTAAATTATGTACACTTACCTTGAATTTTTTCTCTTATTAAGTCTAATTGTGTGAGATGACCTGAAAATTATTTGGAATTAATAATAATTAATAGTTTTTTTTCAAATAATTTGTTAAAAAAAACTTACTTGTTAAATTTTCCTCCGTTATATTTTGAATGAGCGAAACAAGACCCCAAATTTCGTTGTTAGCATTATTTGCGATAGTTTGTTCATCTTTAAACTTACCCAAATCTATTTTGAAATATTTAGTTTTGAATTTGAATTTTAAAGTGATTCATTTAAAAGGGCTTACCGGTTTGGGATTCATTAAGCAGACTTATGACAGCATCCAATTTGTTTTGCCCTTCCATTTTGATTCCTGTAACAATTTTAGTTTGTATTATGCTTTGCTTTTTAAAAACAATTAAAGTTCTTCAAAATCAGAAAAACGCACTACCTTCTATTTTTTCACTAAGAAGGTTAATTTGTGTGAGTTGGGCTAAAATGAAAATAAATTGTGAATGATTATAGTTTGTTTTAATTAAAAATTAAATTATTATTAAATCCCATACTTTTTAATTTATTCTCAGTCGTTTTGTTAATAGAACTGCAAATTTCGGCTGATTCTAAAGGTTGTAAGGAAAAAGTATATTGTGTAAATGATGTCAATAAGTGAATAATCTAAAAAAAACATTATTACTGGTTTCGGATTGCTTTAGTTGGTTTTTGATATTTTCCAAATCTTGTTTCCCTTTCTTCTTGATTTCTGTAAGAATACAAATGTTAGAAACTTTAAATTTTAAAGCCTATAAAAAAAATATTATAGTAAATACTCAGGTTACCTTCGATTTTTGCATTTACATCCTTTTGTACAACTATAACAAAAAAATTGTAATTAAGAATTTTCGAATTTAAGCTAGCTTTTATTTCCCTGAAACCAAATAGCTACACACCACACATCTTATATTTTTTCAATTATTTTTATCTTAATCTCTATGCAACACTTCAAATAACATATAAGTCAGAAAGTCTTCAAATTTCTATAAGATATACAATAAAAATTACAATAACATTTAAATAGCCATAATTAATTTGCCTTACAATTTTGTTGTCGTTTCTTAGTTTGAATCCAGGGAAATGGCAATATATTTAAAAAGATGTAATTTTCTAAAATATTTATTAAATTAAAATAATACTTAAGCTATCATTCCATTGATTTTATGCATTCAATTTTTCATTAAACAAATTGCAACACGATTTGAGTACATAATATAGATAACATTTCAATTATGCATTAAAACAAAAAAAATTTCTAACTCACATTTTTGGGTACTGTCCAATTTTTCTACAGACTCCTTCAGATTCAAACCTATAAAAAGATTAAATTGCAATTAGGTTACCCAAGTGAAAAGGGGGGGGGGGGGTTCAAAGCAGCTTACTTTCGATTTTCTCAACACGGCCGGTTAAAGTTTCGTTGATTACAGACAATTCCGAATTCTTGACACATTCTGTCAAAAGGGAAGTAACATAATGTAGAAATATTTATTGAAATATGAAATTTCTAACTCACGTTTTAGGGTACTGTCCAATTTTTCTACAGACTCCTTCAGATTCAAACCTTTAAAAACATAAAATTGCAATTTACTTACTCAAGTAAAAACGGGGTTTAATGTAAATTACTTTCGATTTTCTCAACACGGCCGGTTAAAGTTTCGTTGATTACAGACAATTCCGAATTCTTGACACATTCTGTCAAACGGGAAGTAACATAATGTAGAAATATTAATTGAAATATGAAATTTCTAACTCACGTTTTAGGGTACTGTCCAATTTTTCTACAGATTCCTTCAGATTCAAACCTTTAAAAACATAAAATTGCAATTTACTTACTCAAGTAAAAACGGGGTTTAATGTAAATTACTTTCGATTTTCTCAACACGGCCGGTTAAAGTTTCGTTGATTACAGACAATTCCGAATTCTTGACACATTCTGTCAAACGAGAAGTAACATAATGTAGAAATATTTATTGAAATATGAAATTTCTAACTCACGTTTTAGGGTACTGTCCAATTTTTCTACAGACTCCTTTAGATTCAAACCTATAAAAAGATTAAATTGCAATTAAGTTACCCAAGTAAAAAGGGAGGGGGGGGGGGATTAAAGCAGCTTACTTTCGATTTTCTCAACACGGCCGGTTAAAGTTTCGTTGATTACAGACAATTCCGAATTCTTGACACATTCTGTCAAACGGGAAGTAACATAATGTAGAAATATTTATTGAAATATGAAATTTCTAACTCACGTTTTAGGGTACTGTCCAATTTTTCTACAGACTCCTTTAGATTCAAACCTATAAAAAGATTAAATAAAAATTAAGTTACCCAAGAAAAAAGGGAAGATATATAATAACCAGAACAAATTGGGTTTAAAGTAGCTTACTTTCGATTTTCTCAACACGGCCGGTTAAAGTTTCGTTGATTACAGACAATTCCGAATTCTTGACACATTCTGTCAAACGAGAAGTAACATAATGTAGAAATATTTATTGAAATATGAAATTTCTAACTCACGTTTTAGGGTACTGTCCAATTTTTCTACAGACTCCTTTAGATTCAAACCTATAAAAGATTAAATTGCAATTAAGTTACCCAAGTAAAAAGGGGGGGGGGGGGGTTTAAAGCAGCTTACTTTCGATTTTCTCAACACGGCCGGTTAAAGTTTCGTTGATTACAGACAATTCCGAATTCTTGACACATTCTGTCAAACGGGAAGTAACATAATGTAGAAATATTTATTGAAATATGAAATTTCTAACTCACGTTTTAGGGTACTGTCCAATTTTTCTACAGATTCCTTCAGATTCAAACCTTTAAAAACATAAAATTGCAATTTACTTACTCAAGTAAAAACGGGGTTTAATGTAAATTACTTTCGATTTTCTCAACACGGCCGGTTAAAGTTTCGTTGATTACAGACAATTCCGAATTCTTGACACATTCTGTCAAACGAGAAGTAACATAATGTAGAAATATTTATTGAAATATGAAATTTCTAACTCACGTTTTAGGGTACTGTCCAATTTTTCTACAGACTCCTTTAGATTCAAACCTATAAAAAGATTAAATTGCAATTAAGTTACCCAAGTAAAAAGGGAGGGGGGGGGGGGTTTAAAGCAGCTTACTTTCGATTTTCTCAACACGGCCGGTTAAAGTTTCGTTGATTACAGACAATTCCGAATTCTTGACACATTCTGTCAAACGGGAAGTAACATAATGTAGAAATATTTATTGAAATATGAAATTTCTAACTCACGTTTTAGGGTACTGTCCAATTTTTCTACAGACTCCTTTAGATTCAAACCTATAAAAAGATTAAATAAAAATTAAGTTACCCAAGAAAAAAGGGAAGATATATAATAACCAGAACAAATTGGGTTTAAAGTAGCTTACTTTCGATTTTCTCAACACGGCCGGTTAAAGTTTCGTTGATTACAGACAATTCCGAATTCTTGACACATTCTGTCAAACGAGAAGTAACATAATGTAGAAATATTTATTGAAATATGAAATTTCTAACTCACGTTTTAGGGTACTGTCCAATTTTTCTACAGACTCCTTTAGATTCAAACCTATAAAAGATTAAATTGCAATTAAGTTACCCAAGTAAAAAGGGGGGGGGGGGGGGTTTAAAGCAGCTTACTTTCGATTTTCTCAACACGGCCGGTTAAAGTTTCGTTGATTACAGACAATTCCGAATTCTTGACACATTCTGTCAAACGGGAAGTAACATAATGTAGAAATATTTATTGAAATATGAAATTTCTAACTCACGTTTTAGGGTACTGTCCAATTTTTCTACAGACTCCTTTAGATTCAAACCTATAAAAAGATTAAATTGCAATTAGGTTACCCAAGTAAAAAGGGGGGGGGGGGGGTTTAAAGCAGCTTACTTTCGATTTTCTCAACACGGCCGGTTAAAGTTTCGTTGATTACAGACAATTCCGAATTCTTGACACATTCTGTCAAACGGGAAGTAACATAATGTAGAAATATTTATTGAAATATGAAATTTCTAACTCACGTTTTAAGGTACTGTCCAATTTTTCTACAGACTCCTTTAGATTCAAACCTATAAAAAGATTAAATAAAATTAAGTTACCCAAGAAAAAAGGGAAGATATATAATAACCAGAACAAATTGGGTTTAAAGTAGCTTACTTTCGATTTTCTCAACACGGCCGGTTAAAGTTTCGTTGATTACAGACAATTCCGAATTCTTGACACATTCTGTCAAACGAGAAGTAACATAATGTAGACATATTTATTGAAATATGAAATTTCTAACTCACGTTTTAGGGTACTGTCCAATTTTTCTACAGACTCCTTTAGATTCAAACCTATAAAAGATTAAATTGCAATTAAGTTACCCAAGTAAAAAGGGGGGGGGGGGTTTAAAGCAGCTTACTTTCGATTTTCTCAACACGGCCGGTTAAAGTTTCGTTGATTACAGACAATTCCGAATTCTTGACACATTCTGTCAAACGGGAAGTAACATAATGTAGAAATATTTATTGAAATATGAAATTTCTAACTCACGTTTTAGGGTACTGTCCAATTTTTCTACAGACTCCTTTAGATTCAAACCTATAAAAAGATTAAATTGCAATTAGGTTACCCAAGTAAAAAGGGGGGGGGGGGGGTTTAAAGCAGCTTACTTTCGATTTTCTCAACACGGCCGGTTAAAGTTTCGTTGATTACAGACAATTCCGAATTCTTGACACATTCTGTCAAACGGGAAGTAACATAATGTAGAAATATTTATTGAAATATGAAATTTCTAACTCACGTTTTAAGGTACTGTCCAATTTTTCTACAGACTCCTTTAGATTCAAACCTATAAAAAGATTAAATAAAAATTAAGTTACCCAAGAAAAAAGGGAAGATATATAATAACCAGAACAAATTGGGTTTAAAGTAGCTTACTTTCGATTTTCTCAACACGGCCGGTTAAAGTTTCGTTGATTACAGACAATTCCGAATTCTTGACACATTCTGTCAAACGAGAAGTAACATAATGTAGAAATATTTATTGAAATATGAAATTTCTAACTCACGTTTTAGGGTACTGTCCAATTTTTCTACAGACTCCTTCAGATTCAAACCTTTAAAAAGATTAAACTGCAATTGAGTTACCCAAGAAAAAAGGGAAGATATATAATAACCAGAACAAATTGGGTTTAAAGTAGCTTACTTTCGATTTTCTCAACACGGCCGGTTAAAGTTTCGTTGATTACAGACAATTCCGAATTCTTGACACATTCTGTCAAACGAGAAGTAACATAATGTAGAAATATTTATTGAAATATGAAATTTCTAACTCACGTTTTATGGTACTGTCCAATTTTTCTACAGACTCCTTCAGATTCAAACCTTTAAAAAGATTAAATTGCAATTAAGTTACCCAAGAAAAAAGGGAAGATATATAATAACCAGAACAAATTGGGTTTAAAGTAGCTTACTTTCGATTTTCTCAACACGGCCGGTTAAAGTTTCGTTGATTACAGACAATTCCGAATTCTTGACACATTCTGTCAAACGAGAAGTAACATAATGTAGAAATATTTATTGAAATATGAAATTTCTAACTCACGTTTTAGGGTACTGTCCAATATTTCTACAGACTCCTTTAGATTCAAACCTATAAAAAGATTAAATTGCAATTTACTTACTCAAGTAAAAACGGGGTTTAATGTAAATTACTTTCGATTTTCTCAACACGGCCGGTTAAAGTTTCGTTGATTACAGACAATTCCGAATTCTTGACACATTCTGTCAAACGAGAAGTAACATAATGTAGAAATATTTATTGAAATATGAAATTTCTAACTCACGTTTTAGGGTACTGTCCAATTTTTCTACAGACTCCTTTAGATTCAAACCTATAAAAAGATTAAATTGCAATTAGGTTACCCAAGTAAAAAGGGGGGGGGGGGGGTTTAAAGCAGCTTACTTTCGATTTTCTCAACACGGCCGGTTAAAGTTTCGTTGATTACAGACAATTCCGAATTCTTGACACATTCTGTCAAACGGGAAGTAACATAATGTAGAAATATTTATTGAAATATGAAATTTCTAACTCACGTTTTAAGGTACTGTCCAATTTTTCTACAGACTCCTTTAGATTCAAACCTATAAAAAGATTAAATTGCAATTAAGTTACCCAATAAAAAAGGGAAGATATATAATAACCAGAACAAATTGGGTTTAAAGCAGCTTACTTTCGATTTTCTCAACACGGCCGGTTAAAGTTTCGTTGATTACAGACAATTCCGAATTCTTGACACATTCTGTCAAACGGGAAGTAACATAATGTAGAAATATTTATTGAAATATGAAATTTCTAACTCACGTTTTAGGGTACTGTCCAATTTTTCTACAGACTCCTTTAGATTCAAACCTATAAAAAGATTAAATAAAAATTAAGTTACCCAAGAAAAAAGGGAAGATATATAATAACCAGAACAAATTGGGTTTAAAGTAGCTTACTTTCGATTTTCTCAACACGGCCGGTTAAAGTTTCGTTGATTACAGACAATTCCGAATTCTTGACACATTCTGTCAAACGAGAAGTAACATAATGTAGAAATATTTATTGAAATATGAAATTTCTAACTCACGTTTTAGGGTACTGTCCAATTTTTCTACAGACTCCTTCAGATTCAAACCTTTAAAAAGATTAAATTGCAATTAAGTTACCCAAGAAAAAAGGGAAGATATATAATAACCAGAACAAATTGGGTTTAAAGTAGCTTACTTTCGATTTTCTCAACACGGCCGGTTAAAGTTTCGTTGATTACAGACAATTCCGAATTCTTGACACATTCTGTCAAACGAGAAGTAACATAATGTAGAAATATTTATTGAAATATGAAATTTCTAACTCACGTTTTAGGGTACTGTCCAATATTTCTACAGACTCCTTTAGATTCAAACCTATAAAAAGATTAAATTGCAATTTACTTACTCAAGTAAAAACGGGGTTTAATGTAAATTACTTTCGATTTTCTCAACACGGCCGGTTAAAGTTTCGTTGATTACAGACAATTCCGAATTCTTGACACATTCTGTCAAACGAGAAGTAACATAATGTAGAAATATTTATTGAAATATGAAATTTCTAACTCACGTTTTAGGGTACTGTCCAATTTTTCTACAGACTCCTTCAGATTCAAACCTTTAAAAACATAAAATTGCAATTTACTTACTCAAGTAAAAACGGGGTTTAATGTAAATTACTTTCGATTTTCTCAACACGGCCGGTTAAAGTTTCGTTGATTACAGACAATTCCGAATTCTTGACACATTCTGTCAAACGAGAAGTAACATAATGTAGAAATATTTATTGAAATATGAAATTTCTAACTCACGTTTTAGGGTACTGTCCAATATTTCTACAGACTCCTTTAGATTCAAACCTATAAAAAGATTAAATTGCAATTTACTTACTCAAGTAAAAACGGGGTTTAATGTAAATTACTTTCGATTTTCTCAACACGGCCGGTTAAAGTTTCGTTGATTACAGACAATTCCGAATTCTTGACACATTCTGTCAAACGAGAAGTAACATAATGTAGAAATATTTATTGAAATATGAAATTTCTAACTCACGTTTTAGGGTACTGTCCAATTTTTCTACAGACTCCTTTAGATTCAAACCTATAAAAAGATTAAATTGCAATTAGGTTACCCAAGTAAAAAGGGGGGGGGGGGGTTTAAAGCAGCTTACTTTCGATTTTCTCAACACGGCCGGTTAAAGTTTCGTTGATTACAGACAATTCCGAATTCTTGACACATTCTGTCAAACGGGAAGTAACATAATGTAGAAATATTTATTGAAATATGAAATTTCTAACTCACGTTTTAAGGTACTGTCCAATTTTTCTACAGACTCCTTTAGATTCAAACCTATAAAAAGATTAAATAAAAATTAAGTTACCCAAGAAAAAAGGGAAGATATATAATAACCAGAACAAATTGGGTTTAAAGTAGCTTACTTTCGATTTTCTCAACACGGCCGGTTAAAGTTTCGTTGATTACAGACAATTCCGAATTCTTGACACATTCTGTCAAACGAGAAGTAACATAATGTAGAAATATTTATTGAAATATGAAATTTCTAACTCACGTTTTAGGGTACTGTCCAATTTTTCTACAGACTCCTTCAGATTCAAACCTTTAAAAAGATTAAACTGCAATTGAGTTACCCAAGAAAAAAGGGAAGATATATAATAACCAGAACAAATTGGGTTTAAAGTAGCTTACTTTCGATTTTCTCAACACGGCCGGTTAAAGTTTCGTTGATTACAGACAATTCCGAATTCTTGACACATTCTGTCAAACGAGAAGTAACATAATGTAGAAATATTTATTGAAATATGAAATTTCTAACTCACGTTTTATGGTACTGTCCAATTTTTCTACAGACTCCTTCAGATTCAAACCTTTAAAAAGATTAAATTGCAATTAAGTTACCCAAGAAAAAAGGGAAGATATATAATAACCAGAACAAATTGGGTTTAAAGTAGCTTACTTTCGATTTTCTCAACACGGCCGGTTAAAGTTTCGTTGATTACAGACAATTCCGAATTCTTGACACATTCTGTCAAACGAGAAGTAACATAATGTAGAAATATTTATTGAAATATGAAATTTCTAACTCACGTTTTAGGGTACTGTCCAATATTTCTACAGACTCCTTTAGATTCAAACCTATAAAAAGATTAAATTGCAATTTACTTACTCAAGTAAAAACGGGGTTTAATGTAAATTACTTTCGATTTTCTCAACACGGCCGGTTAAAGTTTCGTTGATTACAGACAATTCCGAATTCTTGACACATTCTGTCAAACGAGAAGTAACATAATGTAGAAATATTTATTGAAATATGAAATTTCTAACTCACGTTTTAGGGTACTGTCCAATTTTTCTACAGACTCCTTTAGATTCAAACCTATAAAAAGATTAAATTGCAATTAGGTTACCCAAGTAAAAAGGGGGGGGGGGGGGTTTAAAGCAGCTTACTTTCGATTTTCTCAACACGGCCGGTTAAAGTTTCGTTGATTACAGACAATTCCGAATTCTTGACACATTCTGTCAAACGGGAAGTAACATAATGTAGAAATATTTATTGAAATATGAAATTTCTAACTCACGTTTTAAGGTACTGTCCAATTTTTCTACAGACTCCTTTAGATTCAAACCTATAAAAAGATTAAATTGCAATTAAGTTACCCAATAAAAAAGGGAAGATATATAATAACCAGAACAAATTGGGTTTAAAGCAGCTTACTTTCGATTTTCTCAACACGGCCGGTTAAAGTTTCGTTGATTACAGACAATTCCGAATTCTTGACACATTCTGTCAAACGGGAAGTAACATAATGTAGAAATATTTATTGAAATATGAAATTTCTAACTCACGTTTTAGGGTACTGTCCAATTTTTCTACAGACTCCTTTAGATTCAAACCTATAAAAAGATTAAATAAAATTAAGTTACCCAAGAAAAAAGGGAAGATATATAATAACCAGAACAAATTGGGTTTAAAGTAGCTTACTTTCGATTTTCTCAACACGGCCGGTTAAAGTTTCGTTGATTACAGACAATTCCGAATTCTTGACACATTCTGTCAAACGAGAAGTAACATAATGTAGAAATATTTATTGAAATATGAAATTTCTAACTCACGTTTTAGGGTACTGTCCAATTTTTCTACAGACTCCTTCAGATTCAAACCTTTAAAAAGATTAAACTGCAATTGAGTTACCCAAGAAAAAAGGGAAGATATATAATAACCAGAACAAATTGGGTTTAAAGTAGCTTACTTTCGATTTTCTCAACACGGCCGGTTAAAGTTTCGTTGATTACAGACAATTCCGAATTCTTGACACATTCTGTCAAACGAGAAGTAACATAATGTAGAAATATTTATTGAAATATGAAATTTCTAACTCACGTTTTAGGGTACTGTCCAATTTTTCTACAGACTCCTTCAGATTCAAACCTTTAAAAAGATTAAATTGCAATTAAGTTACCCAAGAAAAAAGGGAAGATATATAATAACCAGAACAAATTGGGTTTAAAGTAGCTTACTTTCGATTTTCTCAACACGGCCGGTTAAAGTTTCGTTGATTACAGACAATTCCGAATTCTTGACACATTCTGTCAAACGAGAAGTAACATAATGTAGAAATATTTATTGAAATATGAAATTTCTAACTCACGTTTTAGGGTACTGTCCAATATTTCTACAGACTCCTTTAGATTCAAACCTATAAAAAGATTAAATTGCAATTTACTTACTCAAGTAAAAACGGGGTTTAATGTAAATTACTTTCGATTTTCTCAACACGGCCGGTTAAAGTTTCGTTGATTACAGACAATTCCGAATTCTTGACACATTCTGTCAAACGAGAAGTAACATAATGTAGAAATATTTATTGAAATATGAAATTTCTAACTCACGTTTTAGGGTACTGTCCAATTTTTCTACAGACTCCTTCAGATTCAAACCTTTAAAAACATAAAATTGCAATTTACTTACTCAAGTAAAAACGGGGTTTAATGTAAATTACTTTCGATTTTCTCAACACGGCCGGTTAAAGTTTCGTTGATTACAGACAATTCCGAATTCTTGACACATTCTGTCAAACGAGAAGTAACATAATGTAGAAATATTTATTGAAATATGAAATTTCTAACTCACGTTTTAGGGTACTGTCCAATTTTTCTACAGACTCCTTCAGATTCAAACCTTTAAAAAGATTAAATTGCAATTAAGTTACCCAAGAAAAAAAGGGAAGATATATAATAACCAGAACAAATTGGGTTTAAAGTAGCTTACTTTCGATTTTCTCAACACGGCTGGTTAAAGTTTCATTGATTACAGACAATTCCGAATTCTTGACACATTCTGTCAAACGGGAAGTAACATAATGTAGAAATATTTATTGAAATATGAAATTTCTAACTCACGTTTTAGGGTACTGTCCAATTTTTCTACAGACTCCTTCAGATTCAAACCTATAAAAAGATTAAATTGCAATTTACTTACTCAAGTAAAAACGGGGTTTAATGTAAATTACTTTCGATTTTCTCAACACGGCCGGTTAAAGTTTCGTTGATTACAGACAATTCCGAATTCTTGACACATTCTGTCAAACGAGAAGTAACATAATGTAGAAATATTTATTGAAATATGAAATTTCTAACTCACGTTTTAGGGTACTGTCCAATTTTTCTACAGACTCCTTCAGATTCAAACCTTTAAAAACATAAAATTGCAATTTACTTACTCAAGTAAAAACGGGGTTTAATGTAAATTACTTTCGATTTTCTCAACACGGCCGGTTAAAGTTTCGTTGATTACAGACAATTCCGAATTCTTGACACATTCTGTCAAACGAGAAGTAACATAATGTAGAAATATTTATTGAAATATGAAATTTCTAACTCACGTTTTAGGGTACTGTCCAATTTTTCTACAGACTCCTTCAGATTCAAACCTTTAAAAAGATTAAATTGCAATTAAGTTACCCAAGAAAAAAAGGGAAGATATATAATAACCAGAACAAATTGGGTTTAAAGTAGCTTACTTTCGATTTTCTCAACACGGCTGGTTAAAGTTTCATTGATTACAGACAATTCCGAATTCTTGACACATTCTGTCAAACGGGAAGTAACATAATGTAGAAATATTTATTGAAATATGAAATTTCTAACTCACGTTTTAGGGTACTGTCCAATTTTTCTACAGACTCCTTCAGATTCAAACCTTTAAAAAGATTAAATTGCAATTAAGTTACCCAAGAAAAAAGGGAAGATATATAATAACCAGAACAAATTGGGTTTAAAGTAGCTTACTTTCGATTTTCTCAACACGGCCGGTTAAAGTTTCGTTGATTGCAGACAATTCCGAATTTTTGACACATTCTTCCAATGTTTGAAAAGTAAAGTTAAATAATCCATACATATAGATTGAAACATGAAATTTATAAGTTACCCCTTAGTTGATCCTCAAAGTTTCCTAGTCCTCCTATAATTTCAGACATTTCCTTAATGTGTATTTTCTTTAAAAGAAAAAAAATGCAATTAAAAGTTTCAATTGAACTTGCCTCCGATTTCTTTTATTTGTTGCCTAATTTTTTCGTCGATTAACAACTCGGATTTGCTATAATCTGTCATTATATTGATTTAATTAATTTTTTCTGTTCAATGAAAAGTGAACATTTTTACTTACCTTCTAGTAATTGAAGATGATCTTTCTTCAGCTTGTTTTGGCTTTTTCTTATGTCGTCCAATTCTATTCGAATATTTTATTTTTCATTTATTTGTTTCGCTAAAATAAAATTGGTTAACATTTTACGTTTTTGAAGTTCATCATTTTTCAAAATCATATGATGAATGTCTATATTGAAATCATCTTTGAGTAGTTTTACGTCCGTTTTCGTTGGTTGGCCTTTTAAAAAAAATATTTGTTAAGCATATTTTGGTTTTGAGTTAAATATTAGAACTGATAAATTAACTTACTTCTAAATTCTCGTTTTAATTCTGTTACTATTGCTCGAAGTCCTGACGAAAATTTAAAACAATAATAGACAAAAATAATGAAGAAATATTTAGAGGCAATGTTAACTCGTTGAAAATAGTATTTAATATTGCTTTACCATTCATTTCCTTTTTTAAACTTCCAACAATGTTTTCCATTTCTGTTTGATCATTTTTACAAGTTAATTTTCAACTGAATATTCATAAATATATTTTAATTTTTATGTGTTATATTAACCTTTTTGAGTGTAAATTTTATCCGTTGAGCCTTCATGATGGTTTTCTGAAAGTTGAACTCCAACAGCCAGCATAAGGGTAAGAAAACATACAAAAACACTCGAAGTCTCCTACAATTTTGAAAATAATTAATTGAAAGAAATATCCTGTAATTTAGTTGTAAGATACCATGAGACGCATTTTGATGCTTCACAGAAGCCGAGTTCTCGGTTAAGAATTTCCTGAGAGCAAGTTTCCGATCGGCAATTGATACGTCAAGATAGAACAGCCACACTCTAAGAAAACTGCAAACTGACTGGCGTTATTGAAAACTGGTGACGAGTGTATAAAAAAAAGTTACATACGCAGTTGGTTTGCCGTCGTCAGAGGAGTCAAATTCGTCGTAGGATTGGTTTGACATCATATCCAATTTTTAGCTTTCATTAACTGCTTACGGCTCCTGTTGATCATGTCGGGCTACTCGATCCTTAGCCCATGTTTTATTTATGCATTGATCTACTGTTGGTAAATCGTTTATATATTATGGGCTTATAAAAAAGGTGTAAAATATTTTATTTGTTTATTATCAACATCTTAACACTTTATACCTTTTTTAATTTTTAAGATTCGGAGAGTAAACATCTAAGAATAAATAAAATAAATCTTTATTTCAAAGTTTTTGATAATACAATAAATGAATAAAAATAGAAATACATAAAATGAATAAATATGAAGAATTTGAATCGTCTATTGACTTTTTTTAATATGTTAACTATTTGCATAAAAAAATAATATATATATTTTTTATTTTCATACATTATACGTTTATTATAAATTTGTTTCATTTCCCCTATTTCCCACCAATTTAAATATTTTACATTCACATACACTACACACACTGTATTCCTGACTCCTTTAATGCGTCTTCTCCGCTAGTTGATAAACTATTTCCTGTGATGCAAGCAAAAGCTAGACGGACATGTGCGCCATTGAATCCTATGATCGATTCTATTTGTTCCTCGGTGTAGAGTTGCCAACACCCCTTATTATCACCTCTGTAGTCCTTGACGATGAAGATCTCATCTTTGGTGGCAGAAGATTTCAGATCTTTCAGTTCCTTCATCCAACCCAGTTTGTCGCAAAAGTTGTTGTAATCGTCGAATCGATTCTGTGCACATTCATTATCCCAAATCCCTTTATTTGTATCGAAGGCATAGTGACAACCATTCCACATCAGTCTATTTGCAGCTGGAAGGTTCCCAAAGATTGATTTATTGCTGCCGGAGTTCATATTATCATACGAATGGATAATCTCGTCGAAACTTGCTTCCTCTTCAGGATTGTCAAAATTAACTAATCCGCGATTTCCTTTAAGCCTGCCCTTTACGTAATCGTCGTATGGGAGAGACCGAGCATTAACGATTTTGTTGCAAACAATTCGCATTTCTGAGTAAGATACTGATCCGCTGAACAAACTTGCACGCTTGGGATCTTTGTTTGCTAGGTGTAGTGGTAGATCTTCCAACCATCGAATCGGAATGCAAGGTGTGGTTGGTGATGTAACCGTAGTTGTTGTTGCATTCGGAGACACCGTTGGCGATGGTGAAGCCGTGGTCGGACTTGGAGTGAGGGGTGGCTCGGGTTTTGGGTTCATCAAAAAGTAAGCTGTTAATCCGGCAGCAAGCAAAAGGGCACAAGCGGTGATTATGCAGATGGTGATCATTAGCCGGCGGCTCATTCCACAACAGCCAGCGCAGCTTCGTTTATTCTCTTGCGACTTCTTTTGGTTTCGAGGCGACGTACATTCTTCCATATTTTCCCGATCGTACGGATCAACATTAATGGAAACAGCAGACATGGTGATGATTCTCTTATAATAATGAATATACGACTTATATATATAAGAACTTCTTGCGAAAAGTACAACTGCAAGTAACAGTTTGGCGCGCTTAAATTGCTTATTTAACAAATAAGTTTATTATATCATCTTTATGATTGCACATTTCTGTTTTACCAACATTTATGATGTTATTCGGTATAGTTATCATCATAAATATTCTAAACTTTTTGATTTGGTATAATTAAAAAAGCGCCATTTTAAGGTAACGTACTGAAGTTCAAATCTTTTGTGTTTGCAAGCAACATTCTGATCTTTAAAATGTATTTATTTTTCGGTGTAATTGTTTTCTGTATACACAAAAGATTGATTTCAATTATTTTGTTTTCATTAATCGAGCTCTTTCTATGCATTTTCATCTTTTTATTCGAAATAGTTTTAAATCCATATTTCTTAAAATTCAAATAAAATGGTTTTCTCGGTTTTTTTATTTGATTTGAATTAACTGTAGACGCGCTGTTTTTTAACACAACATTCCGTTAAGTATTTTGACAAAATTAAACGTCAAGTTTTCATGCGTAATTTGAAAGATCGCAATGGTACGACGAAGGGCCGAGATCATAAATTCATGATTGTCCAAATGAGAGCAAACATTCAGTAGCATTGAGGGTAAAACGACTCGGATGGTTCGACGTTTTACGGAATCGATATCGAAAAACTATCGATTGGCTAGTCATCGCCACTCCTTCTCCCTAAATATATCAAGCATATTGGCATAAATGTTTTCCTGAAACTTTTGATTTTCTTAAGTTCAAGATTAATGTTGTAAAATAGTATTCATTTGTGATAATATTATTCCCTATGGCACTCCTGTTAAAAGTTTGCGTTAAAAAATGAAACATGATAAAATGAAATAAAATATACGCATAGCAACACAAGTTGGCACCTATAAAGTTTACCAATAGGTTTTCTAAAACTATTCGAAAGTTCAAATCTATTTTTGTATATTTGCAATGGGATATATTGCCCGTAAATAGCTAGGCTCGCAATATGCTCCACAAGCGTTATAATAAAACGTGATGAATTTTAAAATGTTAAAGGTCACAGAATGAGGTTAAAAATGACACCAAGCTGGTCAAAACTTTTCTCTAATATTATTTCTTCGATAAGAATTTGATTATTCGTCATAAGAAATTCGGAGCGAGACTGTCGGTATATAATAATAAGGGATATATCAACATTCCTTTAACTCATTCAATTCAAAATGAATTTCGTAAAAACAAAATATTGTTTCATTAAAGAAATACAAAGAAGAGAGAGAGAATACAAAGAAGAGACGAATAATGATTATTGAGTTAAATCAAGCACATGATGGTTTTTATTCGATCCGTGCATGATGTAAAATCAAATCAAAGAAGTATAGGCCTACATAATTTTTTCCTCTAGAAGCCATCAGCTGAAGTTGTTGTAGTGATCCTAAAAATATTCGTATCGCCAACATCAAGGATTGCTTGTAAAAGGTAACGCATAATATTAAACCTAAGATTCTTAACCAAAAGGCCATGCTGATTCAATACAGCAATGTGCCGGAGTTGTTTTTCTTTCATCCTCTGAAATTCTGTTGGTATTCAGTATACTGATGACGCACAACATGACCTTTTCGACGTACATTTTCCAACTATATTGCTGTGATTTAATTTTTTGTCTGTTGACATAAGTGAGACGTCGATCATACTAAAAAGTTTTGTCCTATAACTTCGTTTTAAATAAATTTAAAACTTTTTTTCGATGCTTTAACCAGTGATGGTCTTGAAACGATTACAGCCCAAAAATATAGTAATAGTTTCAATTTAGAAATAGACTGGGTTTTTACCGATTAGCATACTTTTTCGCATCAGAAAAAATATATACTTCAATAGAAAATAGATACGTAAAATTATCTGATATTTTTAAAATGTAAAAGTGTTTTGACATAAACAACCATTTATGGCCACAATTTTGGTTGATGAGAGAGGGCACGAGTAGTATCGTAACCACTAAAGTATCGAGACTTAAGAAGGGCATAGTCATGCATTCGCCTGCCTTTTTATTGTGCTACATCGACTAAGCACTGTTATTAGCATCCCAAGATTACTACTGCCTACTAGAGGGGCGTAGACATCTCTTATAACGATTTTTATAAATTGGGGTAATTTTTGTTAAATTCTACTCATTGAATAAAACAGTATATTCTAAATGCAGCAGGAAAAATTAAGGCCCAAAAGAAGAATAAGTGTGTATTTTTGAATAAACTATGAATTTTAAACTCACACCCGCCCAGAAATAAATTACAGATAAATAAAATATAATCTTTTAATAACATATGCATTATCCTCTTTTGAATAGTGCTGTAAAATGGATTACCGCTACTGCAGTATATATACTGATATAAAAGGACGGAAGGAAAGAAGACGATCAAAATAAAGTGTATTGGGTATCTCTTCTAACGATTAATGAACAGTCAATTCATAGAGAAGTGATAACTCAAGGTAGAAAGGAAAAGAAGGTATAGAAAAAAGGAATTGGCTTCAATATATTTTCATAAAATCATCTAATAGAAGCCGTAATTCAAGGACCACAGGTCAAGTGAAGAGCATGAGGGCAGGCCGAAGTTGGCTCGAATGCATTCTGAGGAAGGGCCTGAGTAAAACTAACCTCTTCAGCAGTAAAGCCTAGAAATTTACAAACTTCCATAGTCTGTTTGTCGTCCCATGTGTTAGAGCAGTAAGGAGACCAATTGCCATCTTTTCGAGCAACTAAATAGCCATACAAATACAGCTCCAAAGGATTTCTAAGAAACAAATAATATATCTAAACATACTATAATATTAACACATGTCAATTTTTTCAAATATCGTACTCATTCTCGTCAAGAGGAGCCAAGGGGAGGTTGGATGCAAGTGCAATACAAGTCTTTTCATCCGCACCGTTGGAGCATTCTTCCGTGCCGTTACAGACAGCAATCATTGGGATAACTTCAGTGGATGTATCTTGCCTAAAATACGTTATGAAATCGTTAATATTTATTATAGGTTGATAAAATAAGTATTTTTACCCTTCATTAAGACAATCGAAAACTCTCTCTACAACAGGAGGGACCGTTGTAGTCGTTGTGGTTGCCAAAGTGCTTTTCGTTGTAGTGGCCAAAGTGGTTGTTGTTGTGTCACTGCAACCGATCTCATCAGTAGCCATTGGGCAGTCCATTTTTTGGTCGCAAAATCTGTCGGCGGTAATCCATCGTCCTGGTGTTCCAGGACATTCGTACGCGTATTGAGCGGAACAGCAAGTGTCAAAAGAATTTTCAAATCCATTTTGTGATTTAAACAAATCGTAAAAATATCGGCAATCTGCATCTAGTGTTGCTGGATGTCTTTGACGGCAAAGGGCGTGGTTATCGAGACCGCTTGTACGAACGTCGCAGCTAGAAAGGCATTCAGATTCTTCAAAATGGTCTTTACGAAAATCGACTTTCTTACAGCAAGAATTGCCTTGCTTCCCGAAACACAATGCAGCGGTGGTGAAGGGGAATTTTGTCCGGCAGGAACTACGACTGCAGCCGAACTTTGGGTTCATCTCGCATGATCCGGGTAAGCAACCAGTACTTTCAAGACGAGGACGTAGTTTGTTGAACGAATAAGGTGCATGGGTCGAAGTCAGTTTCTTGTTAGCAAAAAATGACAGTTTTCTACTTGATTTCGGTACGGAAGAGAGTCGGTGGTATTTGGTTTTGACTTTGTCCTTCGATCCTTCTGTTACCACCATCACAAAGGCTGCCAGCAAGATCATAAACTAATTTGAATAAATACACAATAACATTTAAACATAAATTCAAATTAAGTCTTATATTGTACAGTTAAATTAATGAGTATATTAGAAATGGGCTTACTGGAATAACGCGTAGCATTTTTGTAGCTTGGATGAACCAGTCGATAGAGCGTGTAACCAAGACTATGGTTTCAGGGCAGACTGATGAAAAGCACGGGCGGAGTAGTAGTTAAGACGCCTTCTATTAACCAGCGCAAGTAATAGGAAAAATCAGTTGAGCCAATCGGAGTTTACTGTTCATGAGATAAAAATAATAATTACCTGGTTTGGAATGATCGCTCACAAGACTGGTCCTAAGCCGTGCCTTGGTTTTTCTTAAATAGCCACGAAGATAACCTTTTGGTTTCTCAATCATGTGTCCAATGACAAGTTTCGATTCTACTTTTTGCCTATTTTCATGACCTTTAAATTGAACGTAGCTTTTATTACCATTCCCCTATTGATATGTTTTAAACTTTTAAATAATGAAAGGTGACGAGCTGACATTTCCCATCATATTATTTTTATTTAGGTCAAATTATCGACGATTCCAAATTTTGGAAAAATATTGAAAATATTGCATGAGAGCTAAACAACTATTGGCCAACCTATTGTCCCAACTTGAGCTTGTTCGTTAACCTTTCCATTATTAAAAGTCATCGCATTCAATTATGACACCGTTGGAATTATTGGAATCAATCATATTTCAAGGAAATGCCAAAAATAAACTTTTCTTCAACTTGCTGGTGTCAACTTGTGCTGTCTTCCCCTTGCATTTTTTAATCATTACACTTCACTGAGCAGTAACTAATGTGATTATTTCTTAACCTTTTTTTACTATTTCTATGATTGGTTCTTAAAATCAGCTGGTAGCGAATGTTTACGCTTAAGAAGAGAGAGGCAATAAAATAAACCTAAGTGCAGCAGAATGAAGGTTGTTATTTAGATCACGGTTCATAAATCGATGGGATCCCAATTCGCAAGAAATATCTTTGCTACGAGTCATGATCCAATTTTTGTCTTTTTCAAGCTACAACCGTTACATCAAAATGGTTGCTTACTCTACGGATTTGCGAAGCGATGACCATAGCTCGAAAATAAATTAGGTGGAAGAAATTATAGAAGATAAATTTCTTGGTTTCCATACAGTATTATACCACTACTATTTTGATTAATGATGGTATACTTATATTCGGACGAGTTATTTTTAAAGGTTACGCATCAAAATGATATCGTTTTGCTCTAAACCAAATAGTTCAGGCTGATTAAATGAAGCAATGCACTAAAGTTATTTTTATATTTATTCTTCTGTTGACATTTAAAATTCGGTCGCTATTGAGTAAACTGGTGACGCACATCATGACCTTTTCGACGCATACCTTGCTATTACTCGTTCCTTATTTGCATTCTATTGTAAAGAAAACTGAATGATTTTATTTCTATATATGAAAATCGAATAATACATCGAATTGAAATAAAACTTTTATAAACTAATATTTTTAATTCTAATGTTTAAACTCGTATAAACTAAGAATATTTGTTTATTAATATACTTCAGTATTAAAACAAACAAAAAATACGTCGACATGAAAGCGGAAAGTGGAAAGCAATGCATTAAAAAGGAAATAAATTGGATTTGAAGTCTGTGAAATGAAAGGGAAATAACCAATGTACAGAGCTCCTACCCGTGGCAGCCCGCAAAGAAAGGGAAAAAAAAAGATCTTGCCCGGCGGCTTTCTCCACTTGCGGGCTGAGGGGGAGGGTAAGAAAAAAGTTGTTTCTTCCCGCTCTCCCATAATGACAACCTACGGGTTGGAAATGTTGACAGAAAAAAAAAATTTTGTCGGCCCGCGGGTTTTCTCCCTTACTGATCAACTCAGTTGTATTTCGTCTAACACAGAACAACATTTTTCCAATTTTATAGGAAATAAATATTTTTTTTTTTACAAAAACAAAAATTTCTGCTTAAACCAATTATTTAAACACATAAGAGCCCTAATTTTTTCGCCGGACAGTGATTCACGGGTGTGGTGGATTACTAGGCGGCCCATCGAAAATGCCCTTTCTGATGGAGTACTTGTAGATGGAATAGAGAGATATGTTTGTGCCATCGCAGCCAGACTCGGGAAGATCTTCTTTTTTAAATTCCAGTAGAGTAGAGGGTCTTCTTTTTCATCCGCATTCTTTTCTTGTAAATAGGTTTTGATTTCAGAAGCCAAATTCGAATCCTTAAATAATATTTTAAAAATTAAAATATATTAAAAAATTTTATTCTCTATTAAAAAATGTTATTCACCACTTTTCTTTTTCGGAATGTTTTCGTTACCCAAGATGCTGCCGATTGTTCATCATCCGTCGGCTCTGTTACCGGATAAGTTTTCGCAAATGGTTGAAGATCCTCTTCAAATTTTTTGCGGATTTCGCGGTAGGCTCCTTTATCACCTTTTGCGTATTCATTCTTGATCCGGGGATCTACGGAAGTAGCGCTGGAGTAGACCGATTTAGCCTTGGCTAAATTGAAGTAGTCGGTCAGCTTTTTCTTCATTGCGTGAACTGGACGATCTAAGTCCAATACGTCTGATGTGGCTTCTTCAATTTGCTGAAAATTAAAATGAAATTAAAACTAGATTATATAAAATCTGTAAAGAAACGTTAATTACCTCGATTAAGCCGGAGTAAATACTGAGGGCAATGCTGATAGTTGGATACTTTGACTTGGAGAGGTATCTGGTGGCTTCTTCCATCGGTTCAAGGAGCGAAACAACTTCGGATAAAGCCATCCATTCAATTGAGCTCAATGTGCAGTCAGCTTTGATTTTTTCATTGCGGAGAAGATACATTTCAACAGCTTTTTGTAGATCCAAGGCTCTCTTTAGCATGAGATAAGTTGAGTTCCATCAGGTTTTGACATCAAGGATGAGATTAAGCGGAGATCCTGGTAATGTTGATGAGACGATATCCGAAAAAATCTTTCTTTCTTGAGGAGAGTTTCTCACAGTTTTGACGATCTTGCGGATACGCTGAATAATGGATGAAGCATCAAATATTTCCTCAAAATCATCCAAATCGCCCTCGTCTTCAACTAGATTCTCATCTTTAAAAAGTTGCTGATATAATAAATTTATATTATTCGATATCTTTTTTTTTAATACCTGCTCTTTTCGCTTGATTTCCATAACTCTCTACAAGGACAGCAGATTCTTCGCCCAGTGATTTCAGTCCTACCTGAGCGGCTAAATTAATGACGTGGCCGATGCAGCCTTAATTAAATAATAAAACATTAGCTCATAAAATTTAAATAAAAATGATTAAAAATGCATACCAAGCAGATGTTGCTCGTCCTCAAAGGTACTCATCAATGAACTCAACTCTTCAGCCATGGTTTTATTATTAGAGGCGTTGTCGGCGGTTATGCAAAATACTTTTTTGTCAATCCCATACTCTTCAAAAGATTTGAACACCTTGGTTGCAATATTAAACCCAGTATGACTTTGAAACAGCTCTACTACGTCAATCAAAGTTTCTCTCAAAATCCAATTATTGTCTATCCAATGAGCCGTGATTCCAAGAATAGATTTTCCATTTGGAGACGTCTAAATATCGAGAGTAATATTAATGCTAGCTTCTATCTCTTAAATTAGGCTTTTAACTTCTCTTTAAAATCCAAGAACAGTTTCATAGTGTCCTCCGTAACTGTATCAGCACCGACTAGTAACTTAGCAGCTTCCGGATTGCACAACGTAATAAGTTCAATGAATGAATTGGATTCTACAACAGTAAAAGCTAAATTATTCTCGACTAACAATTTGACCAAGGCTTTACGGAGGGTTCCCTCCTCCAATCCCTGTTTATTATAAATAAAACTATAAAACCCGTTACAATACTTTAAATTAATTCTGGATACCTTAGCCAGATTCAAAGTCAGAATTTCTGCAGCAATCTGAGGATTTGATTTGTGGACATTCAACAGATGACGAGTAATGGATTTCGTGCCACTAGAGAGATTATGCTTATAGTCTGCGCCACATATACGATCGGGATTTTCTTCAGATGGCAGAGTGCACACATCTGATAGAACGATTCTTTCTTCACCAGTTTTTCTATCTTTCTTTTTCACTTCCTTCTTTTCAAAATATTTTCGAGCCCAGCTCGTAACATCGCGAGTAGCCTTGCTAGACTCAAGACTAGAATTTGAGGTGTCTAGTCCTTCTTGAATAGCGGATGCCGCCGAACGCACACTCACATTTTCCGACATTTCTAACACTCTTTCGCACTGTAGCAAAATGACAACTGAATTGGAAATGATAGTCTTTTAAAAGAATGTGTGTGTAAAAACCCGCGGGCCGTCTGTAAAATATGTTTGTTTTGGTTTTACCCGCCCGTTCTTTTTTTTCGCACCTATTTCGCGCGTGACCTTGCCCGGCGGGCCGTTTTTCGTTTCTTTCGCCCGTTCTTTTTTTTCGCACCTATTTCGCGCGTGACCTGGCCCGGCGGGCCGTTTTTCGTTTCTCTCCCTGCCCCCTTAAAAAAAAGTCTCTTGTAAATTCTCTTTTTTCTGTAAACAGGCCCGCTACACCCCCAACGGGTCGGAGCTCTACCAATGTACCAATTATCAGTCATAATCCAACTTTAATTTACTGTTCATTTATTTCTTTTTTTTGCCGCTTTGGTTCTTCTCTCAAATAGCTTTTACATGAAATTATCAGATATGTTTTCATAGTAAAACGATGAGTAGACTATACCACAACTAGCTTTCTTATGGCTACTATATTGGCTCATGATAGTCGCCGCTATTAGTATTGTAACAGCCACAACGTGGACTTTTTAAAAAAAATCCTTATTATAGCAGTACATTTTTTACGAGACTTAAGCAGGTTATACATCTGCCTTTTCTATTTGGGTACATCTACAGAAAGATGAAGAACCTTCATAATACTAAACATTAAGAGAAAGAAAAATCACAGTTTCTTCCTCTATAACTTTTCATTTCTATTAGATGTCTTATATTCAAGTTAAGGAATTCTAAATGAACTATAAATCAATTAAGAGCCAATCCGGGAAGTGTGTATTTTTGAATAAAAATCATGAAGAATCAGAAGAAGAAAAGAGTTTTAAAATTAGGAAAAAAGATTTTTTTAGAGCAACAAATATATACTACTGATTCACATTAATTTTCCAATCAAGAAACCTTTCCCATTGATTAAATATTGTTTGCCAATTTTTGTATTGGTGTTGATCCAATCGGTGAATTCTGAAGCCTTGACGTACACACTAGGAACGTCTTTCTGAGTACATCCAATACCCAAGCTCAGCAAGCCAGCCAGGTACCAGGAACCTCGGATTTCGCATGATAGGGGATTTCCAATTATTATTGCAATGTTTAATTTTTTAGTTTCAATTTAGTAATAGACTTGATTGTTTTTACCGATGAGCATATATTTTTGCATCTGAAAAAGCAGACCTTACGTCATTAGTTACTTAAAATTTTGAAAATGTGTTTTGACAGAAACAAACTATCATGGCTACTATTTGGTTGATGGGAGAAAACACGAGTAGTATCGTTACCGCAAAAGTATGGGAACTTAAGGAGGTTATATTCTGCCATTTTATTGTGCTACATCGACTAAACAGTGTTATTAGCATCCCAAGATTTCATAAAAGCAGTGTCGTAGACATCTTTTATAACATATATATATATATTTTAAATACGAGCATTTTTCTTTGGTCTTTTCTTTTTATGAAACAGTATTCTAAATGCAATAGGAATTGATTAAGGGCCAAAAGAGGAAGTGTGTATTTTTGAATAAAACGTGAATGTTAAACCCACATATATGTTTAAAATACGACGATAAATCACAATTAATTCATATAGGGGTGATAACAGAGAGTCGAAAGAAAAAGATTATAGAAATGTGTAATTGGCCGGAATTGACTTCATTATTCATAAAATAATCTAATTGAAGCCATGATTCAAGGACCACAGCTTAAGTGTATAGCAAAAGAGCAGATGGAAGTTGGATTGAACGCAGTCTGAGAAAGGACCTGGTAAAAACTAGCCGTTTCAGTGGTAAATCCGAGGACTTCACAAACAGCCATCGCTTCCTTTTTTCCCCATGTGGTAGAGCAGTAATGGGACCAAGTGCCCTTTTTTCGAGCTACCAAATAGCCTGACGAATGCAGCTCCAAAGGATTTCTAAGAAAGGAATTACATCTTTAGCATATTATTTCAAGTACATATTACATTTTGTTTGTAACAGACCCATTTTTGTCAAAATCAGTAAAAGGGAGGACGGAACCAAGTGCAATACAGGTCGTTTCATCCACTCCATTGGAGCATTCAGCCGTGCCGTTGCAGACCGCAACCATTGGTATACTTTCCTTAGATCTGTTTTGCCTAAAATTCGATATGTTATCGCTAATATTTATGACAGATTAATAGATTAAGTGTTTGTACCCTGGATTAAGACAACGGAAAACATCTATTGGGCAACTAGCCATTGAGCTTTCATCCCTTCCATCCGGACAATCCTCCACGCCGTCGCAAATTTGAGACAGCGGGATGCAAGTACAACTTCCACAAGAAAATTGGTCAGGTAAGCACGCGTATCTGTCCGGCTCTAATGAACAGAGTGAGCAGTTTTCTTCGTCACTTCTATCACGACAGTTGGGGACACCGTCACACACCTGGTCCTCACTTAAGCACGCTCCGAGTGGGCAACGAAAGCAAGAGCTTTTTCCAGGGCACTCTGGGGCAGGTGCAATATCTGGCAGACCTTTATTTAAACGAAAGATTGTAGTAGGCATTTTGATACAAATAACAAATATTCGAATAGGATATTATACCTGCACAGTCAGCAGATATTCCTTTGATTTCAAGAGAAGGCCTAGAAGGGCAAGCTGAATAGAAACAGTTGTTTTAAATGTGTCCAGAGAATTTTTTTTATCTAACAAGTTTACCACTTTACCTGCAATTTGGGTGATTCTATCCAAATGATACCAATGTAATTGCGCCATTTCACCACTTATAAACCTACCTGGGGGTTGAAAATGAGCTAAACTGTACCAAACATTTTCCATTTCGCAGATAACATTTCCCATCAAATGTGCCTACAATAATATTTGAATTTTTATTAAAAAAAAAAAAACTCAATACGACACATTTTCAAATAATAAGCCTATACCGCCTTACCGGTAGATGATGAACGGTTACTTTGTGCCACGAAATTATCAAGAGCCGATATTTGAAGGACGAGCCAAGTTTCAAAGATTCGAAACGAATGGTACTTGTTAATAGAGCCCCATTCCTAATCACAGCCAAGCAGTTGTTTTTCTTCAACAAAGGTGAAAGAAGACCCCTGTAAAAAAAGATAAAATCAACTAGAAATCCTTCAAATTTTATTTAATTTATACAAAGTTGCGAGGCAGATTGGGTTCACGTATTGATTAAACTGAACGGGATTTTCCAGTTGAAGGAGCACGGTTTGCTTTTCCACCGGTATCATTCTGATGATTCTGCTTATCTGCTCATTAGGATGAGCGAAAGGAGTAAATTTTCTGGCACCCAACAAAACCGCCACGTAGTCCACCGTTAAACTGGAAAAAGTTCCAATTTTTATGCGATTTCAGTGTTTACTTGAAAAGTATTGAATACTCATTATGTTCGACTCTTCCAGGAGCAACCATCAACCATTGAGAAGAGATGAGGGTAGCTCCACAAAGATAATTTCCATTGACAAAGACGGAAGCGTGCCAAGGATATTGTCCTTCCATATTAGAAAGTGTACCCCAGCCGGCAATATTAGACCGTGTACCGCACTGCTGGCTGACGCAGGTGATATTAGCGTACTTGCATTCTTCGTTATTTTCACCTTTAGCCCAGGACAGTGCGTGCGCTTTTATTGGCCGTCTATTTGGTGTAAAACTACTCGTTTTGCTCGACCCAGCTTCGACCCTGAAAAACGAATGCCAAGACGGATTTCTAGTCTTTTTTGCTTGGTTTCCGTTAGTTTTCCAGAGGAAGCCTTCAATAGGCGGAATGACTTGAATCGAAACTGATGACGAGTCCACCAAGTTGAAAGAGACTCCAGGACTGCCATTTAAATCAAGTAATTTTTAAAAATGGAAAGGATAGCTGCTCAGCAAAAATGTCAACCTACCCATATCCAAGATGGTTACAAATTCCGTCTGCCACGTTAGCAGCCCAGTTTTGGGCGCAAATAGGTTTCCAAACGCCCATTTTCAAGATGGAAACTATTCCTGAAGAATGTCGGATAGGTTTTCCTTTTCTATCTAGTTCAATCTTTCCAGATTTGTGAGCCAGAGTCACTAAATATTCAAACACAAATGTTAGATACCTTTGAATAATAGTTTTTTTTAGATATTACCGCAATTTAATTCATCAACTCCAGCCAAAGTGTGATTTTTTCCGTCGCAAATGTTGCTGCAAGGGATGCATTGAGAGGACAAGTATGAGTAATGTTCGTGTTCTGCACAGGTTCCTGACAAATTCAAATGAAATATTACAGAAAATGGCAAGAATTTTCAAAAATATGTATTATTCAATGATACTGCATCCATCTTCATCGGATTGATCTGCGCAGTCGACATGATCGTCGCAAATTAAATCTGACTGATCTGACTTTCGCAAGTAGTCGGCGCAAGTACACGTCATCTCATCCGAACCATCCTTGCAGTCAGAGACCATGTCGCATTTCTTGTTTTTATCCACGCACTGAAAAATCCTACAAAGAAATACATTTTAGTTGGAACTCATTACGATTAATAACTAATAAACCTTGTGCATCTGAACTGATGTGAAGTACAGCCGGTCGGAGGGGCCACCGTTGTAGTCGTCGTGGTTGCTAAAGTGGTCGTCTTCGTGGTTGTCAAAGGGGTTGTCGTTATTGTGGTTGCCAAAGAGGTTGTCGTCGTGGATGCCAAAGTTGTTGTAGTGCCACTACAACCGATCTCATCAGTGGCCATTGGGCAGTCAATTTTCTGGTCGCAAAACCTTTCGGCGGTGATCCTTTGCGCTGGTGTTCCGGGACATTCGTACGCGTATTGAGCGGAACAGCAAGTGTCAAAGGAATTTTCAAACCCATTTTGTGATTTAAACAAATCGTGAAAATATCGGCAATCTGCCTCAAGTGTTGCTGGATGTCTTTGACGGCAAATGGCGTGGTTATCGAGACCACTAGAACGTACGTCGCAGCTTGACAGGCACTCAGATTCTTCAAAATGGTCTTTATGAAAATCGACTTTCTTACAGCAAGAATTGCCTTGTTTCCCGAAACACAATGCAGCTGTGGTGAAGGGGAATTTTTCCCGACAGGAACTACGGCTGCAGCCGAACTTTGGGTTCATCTCACGTGATCCGGGTAAGCAACCAGTACTTTCAAGACGCGGACGACGTTTGTTATTAACCAAAGGAGCGTAAGTTGAAGTCAGTTTGCTTTTAGCAGAAAATGGCCCATTTCTTTCGGATTTCGGTACGTTAGAGAGCCGGTGCGATTTGGTTTTGGTTTTTTCCCTTGACCCTGCTGTTACCACCATCACAAAGGTTGCTAGCAGGATCATAAACTATAATTTGAATAAATAAATAATAACATTTAAACGTAAATTCAAATTTGAGTATAGAGATGGTCTTACTGGAATAACGCGTATCATTTTGTAGCTTGATGGAGGCTGTACAACCATACAAATATGGTTCCAGGGTTGACTGAAAAGCACGGTGAGGAATAAGTAGGTAGAACGCGTTCTATCAGCCACATATAATACGAAAATGAAAATGAGCCAATCGAAGTTTACTGCAATAATACAAGAAAAATAATGATTACCTCCTTTGGAATGATCGCACACAAGACTGACTCTAAGCCGTTAGCCGCTTCTTGATTTTCTTTATATAACCGTAGAGATAACCTTTTGGTTTCTCAATCATGTGCCAATAATGAGTTTCAGTTCTCCCTTTTTCCTATTTCCATGACCTTTAAGACAGCACAAGTTGACACCCGCGAGTTGAAGCCAATTCTATTTTGGCATTTCCATGTAATGTGATTGGTTTCAATACTCCCAATGGTGTCATAATAGAACGTGATGACATTTAATAATGGAAAGGTTAACAAAAAGCGCAAGTTGGCAACAGATTGTGCAATAGTATTTTTTTGTGTCCTAAATAAAGATATAATCTAAACAAGCTATTTTTAAAGGTTATGCATAAAATAATATCGTATTGCTCTAAGCCAAATAGGTCAGATTGATTCAATGAAACAATGCACTGCACTTTTTTTCTATTTATTCTTCGGTTGACATTTAAAATTCGGTCGCTATTGAGTATACTGATGACGCTCATCATGACCTTTTTGACGTATACCTTGCTATTACTCGTTCATTATTTTCATAATATTGTTAAGAAACATGTATTTATTTTTTACATTTGGAAATAACTGTGTAACTTAACAAAGCATCAGGGAGATGAGGACATATAAATAGCCGTGTAAATTATTCTATATTAATAATATCAATAGAATTGAAATAATACATTTATAAACTAATATTTTAATTCCAACTTTTAAACTCGTATTAAACTAAAAATATAAATGGAAAATATAAGTGGATTGCAATGCATTAAAAAGGAACGAAGTTGGATGCAAAGTCCTTGAAATGAAAGAGAAATAACCAGTATATCAGTCATAAACCAACTGTAATTTACCGTTTAATAAGTTTCTTTTGTTTGCCTCTTTATAGTTCTTCTTTCAAATAGCTTTTACATGAAATTATTAGACATGTTTTTTTTAAGTAAAACGATGAGTATAGAATATACCACAACTAGCTTTTTTATTGGCTTATGATAGTCGCCGCTATTAATATTCTAACAGCCATTAAGTGGACTTTTGAAAACAATTGTTTTCCCTCATTTTAGTAGTACATTTTTTTTTACGAGACTAAAGTATCAAGGCAAGTAATAGGGTCATAGAAAACCTTAGAAAGTAAAAGCACAGTTTCTTCCTCTATAATTTGTAATTGTTATTTGATGTTTTGTATTCAAGTAAATGAATTCTAAGAGAACTATAAATAAATGAAGGTCCAATCAGGGAAGTGTATATTTTTGGAATAATAATCATGAAGAATTAGAAGAAAAAAAGAGTTTCAAAATTTGGAAAAAGTTTTAAGTAAGACTACTGAATTTCATAGTCTTCTTCAATCAAGAAACCTTTGTCAGTATGGTTTCCTATTGTTTGTCAATTTTTGTGTTGTTGTTGATCCAATCGGTGAATTCTGAAACCTTGACGTACACACTGGGAACGTCTTTCTGAGCACATCCAATACCCAAGCTCAGCAAGCCAGCTAGGTACCAGGAACCTCGGATTTCGCAAGACAGGGGGCCTCCAACGTCACCCTGCGCGCAATCAAAATACAATATAATAATATTCAACCAGAAAATCGAAATATTAAGAAGGTGTTACAATGCAATCTCCTTTTCCTGATTCACTATCAGCACACAGGGATCCTTTGTCAAATTTGGTTTTTGGGCCGAGAAGTGCAGTTTTACTGCGAAGCTTAGCATCGCAATCATCATTATCGAATACTTTGACGAGGGTTTCCTGATGTAAAATAATTTATCATTTCATTACCAATAAATATTTTATATATTTAAAAAATAATAAACTATGCCTTTAGAGTGTTTTTGGTTTTATCATCATTTCCAAAGCTGGTTTTACCCCATCCTGAAACCCAGCAGTGAAGTCCACTGAAGTCTCGACTCTTTTGTGGTAGACTAATCGGTTCAATTTTCGGGCTGGAAAATGATACATTATTCAGTATTGTTCAAACTTGGTTTTAATTGAGTTTTTAAATATGGTATTTTTACTTAGATTTGGAGAATTCTACGGGACTAGCAAGTTCTATTAGCGCAATATCGAAAGTCATTTCCATATTATTGTATTTAGGATGAATCACAATTGACTTGATGTTCTTCTCAACGAAAGATGTATTTGAGTCCGTGTCCGATACGCCGAATCGAACTTTAAGTTCCTTATGAATGTCTCTAAAATAATTTAAAATTAAAATTTTATTATTTGACATTTGAATCGAATTGACATTGATGAATTGGCATTAAAGTAACTTGCCTAACATGGACACTGGTAGCAACGGTCAGAACGTGAGACGGTCCAATGAGAACTCCACCGGCCACGAAAGTATTACCAGATTTGTTGAGAATTACCACTTGCCATGGATATTTTCCTAAAGGAGATTCATCATCGGCTACCGCAATTTGAGGTTTTGAGGAACTCATTCTATATGAAGAATAATATTTAAGTTTCCATTAGTGAAAAGATATATTCTGCACCTTAATTTCATATTAAAACAATTATACTTACACATCATGTTGGGATTTTGCTTCTTTCCTCGAACCAGAAGAACTAGATTGATTATGGTGTACTTCAACGACCGTTCTGAAAGTAATAAAACCAACTTGGTAATTTCTTTTAAACAGAAGAAAACCAATTATACTACTCTTCTTCGATGACAGAGTTTTCGACAATTGTCGATGGTTCTACCAACATCCCGGTAAATGATGTGATAATTGGTTGTTCATTGTTTCCGCTGAAGAGGCAACCGTTCTCAGGACCCCAGAACCGAACTCTGACCTTGTCATGCTTCCTCAATTTGACGAACCTCATGACTGACATGGGTGCCAATCCGCCTTTTCCAGTGATGGAAGATATCAGTTTCAAGGCATTTCTCGACCAATCTTTTCCGGAGAGGATTTCCAAGTGAATGGCGGTTTGTACCAAAGAATTGTGGGTCGAAATGCCGTTGAAGTTCAACAAATAGATTCCTGGTTTATTAATGGTAACTATTCCACTTGACAAGTCGAGCATTCTGTCAGTATTAACGCTCATTGAGGAGTAGGTGACGGTCTTGTCACCACAGATGTTGCCATCTTTGGATAACCTGACCGCACTGAATCCCGCGAATTTAGAGGCAGTCGATCTTTCGTTCGAAGATTGTTTTGAGATTATTTCTGTAACCATTAGTTGAAGTTTCTCTTCTAAATAGGTAAAATTTATTTTATCAACTGAATTGAATTATTAAAACCATTAATTTCTTGTAACCTGATAGTTGGGATTCAGAGTTGTCTTGTTTTCCATTGGAGTTCTTCAGTGCTATTAGAGTTATTTATTACATTTTGATCTCATTTTAAATTATAAAATGTTTACCCTTTAATTCTGCTTTAAGTTTTTCCAGGTCAACCTGAAGCGCTAAAAATTCAAATTTGGTTCAACATCAGTCTTCAAGTAATTTACGGTAATTGTTTACCGTTCTTTGATTGTCTTAGCTTCAACATAACAATTTCATTGTTGGATTGTTCGAGTTTGTCTTCAATCGCGTCGGATGATTTCTTAAACTTGGTTTCAAGTTCGTCTTTGGAAAGTTTCTGTTTATTTCTGAATTCATCTAAACCTTTTTGAATTTCAATCTTGGTTCCTGCAGTCTGCTCTGCTAATTTGCTCTCAGTTTCGTCGTTGGCTTGTTTAATTCGGTTTCCAAGATCGGTGTTTGATTGTTTGAGCTTATTTCTAACTTCATCGATACTCTTTGTTAGTTCAAGCTTAACATCTAAATTAGAAATAAAATGAATAATAACACAATTTTTAAAAGAAAATGTATTCAAAATAGCCAACCAAATATTTTCCCTTCCACAATTGGTTCAATAACTGACATAGCCGTAGTTTGGTCTCCGACGTCTATGATAATATTGATCATTTCTATAGCTATATCTTTGTCCGATGATTTTTTTGGATTATATACCTTTAATTTGTTGCTGTATTTGTTGGTACTGCTTTTTCACTTTTTCGTCAACATTTTTGAATGACATTTTCAGTTCTTTGATTTGTTTGGAGAACTCATTATTAGACACTGTGCAAAAGATTTCAATGAATACAGTTACATTCACAAATTTTAATAATTAAAATACCAGAAGTATGTTGTTCAATCATCCCTCGAGATTCCTTGATGATCAGGCTGAAAACTGCACTGTTCTTTATATCTTCTGTATAATTATATTGATAATTTAAATATAGCTCGTACATGCACTGGATTAGTTATTAGTTAATTACCAATCGTATCTTTAGATGAAGTTGCGTTGAAAAACTTGTCCATGTTCGAAGCTACGTCCTCAAGTTTGGCAAAACATTGGTTCATCTTGTCGTTCGAAGCTCCAATAATTGTTTCAATCTCCTTTCTTGAATCTATGAATTCATATTTTTTAAATAACTTCAACTCAATTGATTGATAAAATATAAATTTCCAACCAGTTATTTTCCTTTCCAAGCTTGTAGTCGTAGAGGTCAATTTCGAATCGAAACTAGTCGTCAATTCTATTGAACCAAGAATATAGTTACATTATACTATATTACCAAAATGCAATTGGTTTAAAACCAACCTTGTATCTTTTGGTTCTGTTCCTTTTTGAATTCTTTCATTGTCAACATCGTTTCTGAAACATTTTCTGACAATTTTTGAATCATAATAGTTCTTTTGTCGAATTCTATTGCCGTTTTGTTGACTAGGTTGGTAATTTCTTCACTCGAATCTAAAGAAAGTTCAATTTATAAGTTATTAAAGTGCTCTAACTGAACAATTTAGTGATACTTTGCATGTTGCGTTGGAGTAGATTCAACGTTTCATTCACGGCGATCCAATTCTGTCTGGTTACCATGTCTAATTTTGGTTTTAAAATTTTTTATTACTTCTAGATATTTAATAAGTGAAATATTTAACGTACTCCGCTGGTTAATTTCTAATTCATGAATCCGATTTGTAATGCTTCTGAAGGTTCCATTGTGCAAAATTCCTTCGGTAATAAGTGAAGTGTGTGTGCTTCCATTAGTTATCATCAAATTAAATCGGTTCTCAATAGCTAGTTATCCAATACAATTATTACCAATTTGATAAGAGCATCCTGTTTAAAAATTTATACCTTGAAGATGAATGTTCTGTTCGATTTTCCAAGCATCAATGATTTGGTCGATTGAGCTTTTATTGACCATGGCGTCTTCAAGATCGCTAACTCTGCAAGTTAAATCTTCAATTTGTTCCTTGTAATTTTCAGTCGATTTGTTTGGTTCTAAAATCAAATCTTTGAAATCAAAACAATTATTTTTTTAAATAATTTCTTAATATATTTTTAAAAATTACTGTTCAACTTCTGTTGTAAAAGATCCAATTTTTCAGTGACCATGATCCATTCCGTTTTGTTTACAAAACCTAATGGTATTTAAATAAGTTTTAGATTTTGGTAATATTTTTTGTAATTTATTTTAAGCTTACTGTGATAGCTGGTTTGCAATTCATTAACGATATTTGTTAATTCCTTAATGGTTTCATTGTGTGTATTAACTTCAACCGGCCTTGGTGTAGAATTTCCAATCACGGTAGTTGGTTTACCGTTGGATTTAAAGTCTTCGGTCAATTGTACAAGTTCATCATTAATTGCATCCAACTCTTCTTGCATTTCTACATTTTAAATCAAATGAAAATAACTATTGATTCCATTTATATTATCAATATGTTTTTTTACCTTCCATCGTGCACATTAAGTCGTCCAGAACCAGAGACTCGTTTCCATGACCTATTTCTATTTAAGATATTTAAATGTGGTTTTATATCTACGAGTATCAAGTTTAAAATTTCACCTGGTACGATATTGTTGGATGTACCCAACTGCTCCACCAGAAATCCAATTGATTCTTCTAAATCTGTTATTTTATCCCAGACAGATTCTTGAAACGTCGCATTGCTATTGCTATTGTTAATCGTAATAGTCGTGGTATTGTTTATGGTCGTTGTATTGTTTATCACTTTGTTCACTTTTCTGCTCAAGACTATAAAATTCAAAACCTTGGTTTTAAAAGTAATTTTACAAAAATGATTTTTCAAAGACATACTGGTCAATTTTTGTTGTAGTTGGTCGAATTTCTTATTCATTTCGATCCAATCAAATTGGTTGACAAAGTTTCCTTCGTTGATCGAATTCAAATGCATATTCACTTGCGTCAAGTTCCTATTAACCATTTGTACGATTTCATGTTTGGAATCTGTGGATGTATTGTCATTAGAAATTAAGTTGTTAAAATTAAGTTTTAATAAGAATATAACTTACTTATCAAGTTCTGTTGTAGAAAATCCAACCGTTGATTGATGTGGGTCAAGTTCGCTTGAATTCCCACATCTTGAAAAATTATAAATAATTTAGAAATTAATTATAAAATTTAGTTTTAGGGATATAATACTTGATTGTTGGCCCGGCCTTTTGATTTCATGAATTATAGTGGTAATCTTTTCTTCAATAATTTGTCGCATCTCAGATTTTGCATCTAAAAATTTTTAATATAAAAAAAATCAAGTTAGTTTAAGAATTACCTATAAATTTTAAGGGTATTACTATTGATATAATTGGTGATTTCCTGTCTCAATTCGTCTCTCAACTTTATGTAATTGGTATTGTATCCTGTTTGGGATCCTGAATTTGGTTTAAAAATATTGCAACTTTGTAAGTTTGCTTGATTCAATTCAATAGAATTTGTTTACCGGTTTGATATATGTTCTCCATTTGGTCCCTAATTTCCATAAGTTGGTTCAATATTTCGGGTAACATTTCGTTGCTGCAGGTACTTCCTCGTTGGAAAATAGTTAAGACTTGAATTGCAATGTCAACTATGGTGTCGTTCATTGAGCCTTTAATACTTTGAACACCTAATTTTTAAAGTAAAATTTAATACCAATATTTTAATGATAAAAATTACTAATGTATATTTACCATTTGGGTTGTTCCATTGATTACCATTATGATTGTTCCATTGATTACCATTTTGATGGTTCAATTGATTACCATTTTGATTGTTCCATTGATTACCATTTTGATTGTTCCATTGATTACCATTATGGTTGTTCCATTGATTTCCGTGGTTTTGATTGATAATCATTTGGTTTTGTATCCGATCTATAATATATTTCAAATTAAGTTTTTTTAAATGTTGTTATACCGTTGAAAAATGAATATACCAGTTTCCCTCCTGATAGTTTCAATGCTGGTTGAAACAGTTCTTGAAATTTCCGTTTTTGCGGTCTCAATTATTGTTGTGACTCTAGAGCTGGTTTCTGTTAAGGAATTTAAAAAAAATGATTCGTGATATAAAATATAGATCTAATTTATATTTAAACCATAGAGTAGGTGATCCATCTTTTCTCTTTGTAACAGTGCAAGATGTTCAGCATCTAAAAATCAAACAAAAAATATACCAACTAATTTATACAAATTATAACTTATTTAGTTATCGCACCATTTTTCATCAGGAGCCTTTCTTGTTTGATTTCACAAAGAATATCAGCAATTTCTTTCCTATCTGTAAATATATATATATATATATATTTAAAAGGATAACAATAACAATGGTTTGAAGAAAATACCTGCTTGCAGTTGTATCCTCTCTTGTTGGAACTGATGAATGCTCTCAATTATATAGGGGATGTTGAGATCTGGTGAAATGCAAAGCATATACTTATTCTGAATAACTTACTTATTTTAAACCAGTTTTACCATTTTCGGGTGGTTTTATTCCAACAGATTGTTCTTGACAGCAGAATTGATTGGCATAGAGTTTCAAACTTGCACTGAATGAATCTGGTATATTCTCAAAAATTTATGAATGGAACAAGACAGTGTTTAAAACCAATTTATTATACCAGGGATTTCTCGGTTCAGTTTTTCGGCAGTTTTTTCTCCTTGAGATCTCAATATGGTGACTTCTTTTTGTAAGCCTATAAAACAAGTGATACATTAGACATATTATTTATTTGTTTTCTTGAAAATATTTTGTACGTTTGATTTTCAGATCCGATTTCTGCATAAGTTTCAAAGCTTTTGTTAGAACGTGAGAGATGTCTTCCACTTCAAACCTCATCGGACGATCTAAAACAATGAACAGTTCATTATCAAGTAAGTAATTGTAAAATGTTTCTTATTACCATTCAAGTCAGCTTGCAGTTTATCCAGAGCAGAATTCAGTTCTGTTGACCAGAATGAGTAAGCCAGTGGTTTTAAAGTCTCTTTCAGTGAACCTTATTACCAGGAAAATATTAAGTAAAACATATTTAAATATTTAAATAATGCAGTAATCATACCAAGAATTTCTTGCTTCAGTTGTTTGATGTTTTCCTCTGTTTTAACTGTCAATGTGGTTATATCGTTTTCGATATCTACATCATTTAAAAAATGGATAATTATATTTTGAAACAAAATTCTAAAAAGTAAAAATGGTATACATGTAAATCTCAGTTCTGCTTTGTGCATCAGATCGCTTCTCGATTTCAGGATCTCGAAAATTTTTTGTATTTCCAATTGCATTGCGCTATCTGAAACCACAAAAATAATTTATCACTCAAATTTCCCAGAACGTGAATAAGTGACACGTATTCACTCACCGTTGGTACCAGATTTCAGCCTTTCCACATCACGAATCAGTTCTATTGCGACATTAAAAAATTAATTAAGTTAATTAATTTAGTTACATTCGAATTAAAATTGGTTTTAGAACTTACGAGTTACGTTGTTCGTCAATGATTTTATGTGTTCACAAGGGCTGTTAAAATCTATAAGTTAAAAAATCAATTAATTAAAGAAACTTTTTTCAAGTGCCACGCCCAAACTCACCAGATGGCGGCTTGAAGCGAACTAAAGCGCCCTCTGGTGTTTGCTCCACAGAGAACTGATTCTCTCCATCAACACCCAGAAGAGCAATCAGAATAAAGATAAAACTCGACAAAATCTCCTAAATTAAAAATAAGTAAGCTTAATCATCTATTTTAAATGAGTTAGATTGTTTTACCTTGGGCTTCATTGTGACCTGTCTCCAGGTGAACGTCGCAAGAGAATGAGACGATTCGCTGGTGAACGAAAGTCTCACGAAAGTATACGTGGCTCTAGAAATGTCATAGGCGTTTGATTACATGACGCAGAATTGAAATTAAAGATGATTCAATCATCACTGCTGACGTGCGTGAGACAAACCAGATTTTTCCAGCTTATTCTTCGCATATTTCTCGATCAAAATTAGAATTTTCAAATGATTTTATCTAAATAAAGCGTAAATATAACAGCAATTTAGAAATATTGTGATGATAAAAATGCGTCAACATCAAAATGATGCACAGTGATCACTTTTGACATGCGGGCGGACTTAAATTTATAATTTGATCTTTATTATTCAGAAGAAAAAAGCATTTATCCGTGTTCATAATTTATTTAGGTTATCAAGTAAATTCAGAATTTTAGAGGAAAAATGGGTTACATATATATGTATGTATGTATGCGTGTATATATCAAAATCAAACTTTTATTTCACCTATCAATTACTGCACTAATAATTTGAAAATAAATAAGCATTTTAAGTCTGAAAAAAAATTATTCGGTTTGGTGGTTTCCATTAGGTATGTTTAAGTGTTTGGTGGGTGTTTTTTTTAATTGTGGGTTAATTGAACAAGAAAACACTACTCTTGTAAAGGGGTATTCCAAGAATGTCCAGCAGTGATGTCGTAGGGGACATGCGGGCGGACTTAAATTTATAATTTGATCTTTATTATTCAGAAGAAAAAAGCATTTATCCGTGTTCATAATTTATTTAGGTTATCAAGTAAATTCAGAATTTTAGAGGAAAAATGGGTTACATATATATGTATGTATGTATGCGTGTATATATCAAAATCAAACTTTTATTTCACCTATCAATTACTGCACTAATAATTTGAAAATAAATAAGCATTTTAAGTCTGAAAAAAAATTATTCGGTTTGGTGGTTTCCATTAGGTATGTTTAAGTGTTTGGTGGGTGTTTTTTTTAATTGTGGGTTAATTGAACAAGAAAACACTACTCTTGTAAAGGGGTATTCCAAGAATGTCCAGCAGTGATGTCGTATAGACTAGAAAATAAAGAAAGAACACAAAAAAGTAGGAAGGATAATCCAATGCAAATTTAAATCATGTACGCCACTGCTAGTAGGTGGTTGCCTTTTTAAATACAAAAATGTAAATGAAACCAATTAGTAAATGATTTTTAAATAAAATCAAAGTAATACAAATATAGTTTACTCGTTTGGTGGCGTTGAAGTTGTCACAGGAACACTTGTTTGTTGACCGCTTCTGCACATTTAAGGAAAATCATGTAAATTTATCAAACTAAATTCTGACCCTACTTTTTAAAGAATGTTAAGTATAATACAAATAACCCTGGGGGGTTTCTAATTATTTTAATTTATCACAAGAAATCTTAGATAACTGTGATTGAAGTTTTTTTAAAGGTACTTAACGATTTCTTTGTTGAATCCAAGACTGTTGACCAAATTGTGGAAAGTGAAATAGACTCATTCGTTGAGGAATGGCAAGTGGTCGTAAGCAACTGAAAATAAAATCCAAATCCAAAAGTTAAATTCACATTGACAACGTCCAATAGTTCTTTAAAAGTAACTAAATTACGTTGGTCGTTGAAGTTAATTGGAAAGATGAACTGGTGTTTTCTTTACTAGTAGACCAACTGTTTAATATTGTATCACTTGTGTATTCAAAAGGTTCTTGCGTGGTGTCCGTGCTAAGACTCTCTTTTGATGTACTGACCTCGTTAGTTGAAAAAACCTATAAAGGTACCAATCGTTTGATAAAAATTAAGTTAAAAACGAACCATGATAACAAGCTGAATTCAAGATTAATCTTGCAAGGTAATTCTTCAATGATGCATCAATAGTATATTTAACAAAATCTTGATTTATTACACAACATTCGGCGAAAGATTCCAAGTCGAGGTCTTTAAACAAAGTTCCATTAGATCATGCAGCATTGAGAATGAATTTTAGAAGATTCTGATTAAAGATCCAGGCCAGATGGCAGGGGTCTTCATTACAGTTTAATGGATCTTAGAGATAAAAGTGAATGAACAGTCACACAATTTCATTTAATATATTCTGATGGAATCTGTAGCATTATTCTAAATGATATAAAAACTATATCTATCAAAAGTGTATCATCATACTTTTAAACACGTCAATGCTTCCACCAGCTAGGATAATTTCTTCAAACACGGAAGACTCGAGCCTTGACAGACGATTGCCACTCAGGTCAATAAATATTTCTTCAAATTTTCCTGTTTTAATTAGTTTAAGATAGAAAATATTATTAGTTAGGTTATCTATAATCCTTATTTATTTTAAAAAACTGGTATTAAACTAGTCCGATTCTTACCTTCAAATGCTTTTGGTTCTATGTGTTCCACTCCACAATTAGATAGGTCAATTAGATCCAAATCGTCTGACTTGAACTTTAGTGAACGTGAAGGTATAAGGGGAAAGAAATTGTTTTTCATATCGAGTGTAACTAATTCACGAAAGAATTCGATCTGTGGAGGTATTCTTGTCAAATTGTTGGTGTAAATGTACAAACTGTTCAAAGTTGAATTAAACGATTGAACCGCCCATTCCAAAACCAAATTCATTACATCATATTTCATGTCGACTGACTGTGTGATATCTAATCTTGTGAGCTTTCTAGCACCAACAACCGGTGATGGTTTATCTACTAAAGTGTTCCAGCCAACACAACGAGTAAATTTGAAATTGGTTATTTCGGGAAAATTACTTGGAAATGTAGAAAAAAGTCTACCCATTTCATCAAAATAATCAATTTGAAGGTAGGACAATTTATCGAACCCTTCAAGGAAAATCAAATCTGAATCCCGCAAATGACAAGAGGAGAGCTCAAAAATAGTTGTGTATTTCCGTGTTGAATCAAATGCATCTTTTCCAATATTTGTTGCTGCCGTAGGATCAGAATCATAACAAAGTAGAAGAAGTTGTCCTGCTTTTTTTGTCCGAAATGAAATGGTTAGGGATATAATCATCAGCCCTATTTTTCGAAATAGAGAGCTCCGCAAGTTCTTTAGCTTGGGTGCGATTAAAGACGGCGATTACTTCTTGTACTGGTATTTGATCGCATTCAACGTAATTCGCATCACTCCCATCAAGCCCTCCACAACTGCAGGGATAGTAACTTTCTTTATCACAAGTGAACTCAGCACTTATGGTGACCGATCCTAATATGAATCCTTGCAACTGTAATATATAAAATTGAGTAGTTATTATAGGAATGAGGTCATTAGTTTTGAGCAGTGTTTCAAAATTCAAATTCAAATTAATTCAAAATGGAATAAGGCATAATTCATTGAATTAATTCAAATTCGCTTGAATCTGAATCTGAATCGATTCAAACCCAATCTATTTGAATCCTGAATCCTGAAATCGATTCAAATTAAAGAAAATGAATCGAATTCTCCAAAATACACTGTTGGCAAGTGGTAATTATGTTTTTCGAGATTTTCGTCTCCCCTATTCCGTTTTTTGGTGATCAAAAATGAAATTTTGACGGAATTTTTTCACGATAAAAGCGTTTTAAAAATGAATCAGGTGTTCGGCCCCTATCGTTGTAAGATACTTAAATAGAACCCATCATTCTTCTCGAAATTCATGGTAATATACGAAACTATTACTGGATGGAAAAATTTATTTGAGTCTTGAATCATGAATCTAGATTTATGAATTAAATTAAATTACAGTATTGAATCTAAAAAATATTCAGAAGTAAATTAATCTTGAATCCTGAATTGATTAAAATTTTGGTTTGAATCGTGAAACACTGGTTTTGAGGAAGAAAACATTGAATTTTGTTGTAACTGGTATAGAAAAGTTCTAAATGTGGAAATCTTTATAGTAATATCTTTATAGTAATTAATACGATGTTGTTAGTTATGGACATATGTATACATATTTCAATCATTCAGTAACAAACAATCTGGGGGCTAGATGAACGTTTCAAAGTTCAAGAAATCTGGTAAATATTATACTTCCAGCAAAACAGTTTTACATAAAATTGATAACTTTTCTTACCACTAAAGTACATTTCAGTATGCATAGGTTGGATGCCATCTTCTTTGTGTTTTTTTATTAGTTTTTGAGCTGTAACTTAGAAGTTCTTCCTTTAAGTAATGTTTAAATAATAATTCGCGATGCTCTCAGCAGTGAAAAAGGAGTGGTGTATTTTTTTAGCGACCAAATCTTTCTCCATCACACGCAACTATACCATTTATCTTTTTAAAGTGCGTCATTTTTGAATGTTATCAAAAATAATTTTTTTTCAAACCTTTGGGTCATTATGTACATGGACACCTCATGCTCATATATATAATTTTTTACTGCTTTGTAGTGGACAACTGCCACGTTTCATTTTGGATCGATTACCATCACGTGGTATATTGATAATGAAAAAATACCACTTGGATTCGTCAAAATCTCCATGGGTAACCTTAATCATCAGGTACAGATGGTCGGTGGTTGAAATCTGAAACTGGGGATTTAGAGTTTCATTGTCACTTCCATTCGCCCTACTACTGTTACTAAGCAATTCATTTGGGAGTCGTAGCAGCATCTCTTCACTACAACTACTCGTCCTCAAATGATATAAAAAGTAAGCAATATTTCGTTATCATGTTCAACCATAAAACGAAATTAAAATTTTAAATTTATAGGAATGGAGAAATTCTTTATCCTGCTGCATCTTTGTTTGCTGATCCATGCTGGTGAATCAGTCGAAGAAGAGGAGTTATCGAAATACAAGGTTTCATCACTGGCATTCCAAAATATATGTCCAGGCATAGATATTGATTTTGAAAACGGAACCATCGAACCTTGGTCTGATTGCTCTGAAATTGGTACCCATTGGGTAATAGAAAATAGTTCCTCTTTAGCAATTAAACTACGCTCTGGTCATCATCACCTATCATTACCACCCAACAATGGAAGCTATTTTATTCAGCTAAAACACGAATTAAATGCTTTTGGCATAGGTGTGCTCAACTCACCCACTTTCCATGCCCGTCCTGGAGACAGAATAGTGTTTTCTTATTGGTTGAAATCCACTTATCGACATTTCAACAACATTGAGGTACTCCATTTTTATCTAGAACATATATTTTTCGAAGAGGGGGGGGGGGGGGGGGAGATTTTCCCTTACTGAGTTGGTGTCCTTTTTTTGTTTGATGATTCAATTAGTTTACTAAATATCTTATTAACTTTGTTTAACTGGTGTATTTTAATAAGCTTTATAATCTATCATTAAAAAAACTTTTATGACAAGATTTTTTGGTCCGCTGAAAACCAAATTGAAGAGCAAAAAGTCACGGAACTTTTTCAAGAATCACTTACCGATGACAACTTGGAGTGGCGTTCTTCATCCGTTGAGATCCCAATTGACCAGCCAACAAAAGGAAATGTGGGAACTTATTCGAGAATTTGTTTTATAAAGAGCAATTTTAAAGTAGTAATGTTTTATAAAAGCAGGTAATTTTTTATGGATACTGCAACTTCCAAGACAACTTAGGAGGTGTTGCCATCGACGACATAGCTTTGTTTTACGAAACAACTTCTACTATCAGCACCCTACATGATTCAACTTCCTCCATATCGCTTACAATAAATAATGCCACCGATCATACTTCCACTAAAAACCTAGTCTCGATTGTCGATGGTACACCAATACTAGTAACAGACGAGTTGCCAACCATATCTACCATGATTGACCCCACAAAGATGTGCTATGAAGGGATTTACGACTTTTATCCTTGTACTTGTGGCCTAGGCGGATCAGGGACTACCGAACCAACACTTTTATGCACTAACGTTTCCTTGATCGAAGTTCGAGAAAACGTTTTCAGTAAAGTTGATAGTCTCTACCTCCCTTTCTTTTATTTATATCCCCCGGATAACGAAAGCATTCCAGAGTACTTTTTTGGTATGGATGGAGTTGAGTACATTCTTTTTTTCGAATTGAAATGCGATTACGTTCAATCCCTTCTTGAAGTCAATCCGCTCGCATTCGAAAACAATGTGTCTCTTGCCATAACCAATTTTGAACCTTTCGATTGCAATTTTAAAGATTTCGGGTTTTTGAAAGGGTTTGCAAATGGGGTTAATGCACTAAGTATTCAACATTCATTTAACATCCATGAAACTTTGGGAAGTATTCCTGATGGCTTTATAATGCGTGTCCTGAGCATATCGTATTCCTATCTCTTGGGTCTTGTTTTAAATCCCTTTCCTCAAATCCATCCTGACTTTACCCAAGAACTCCGAGTGGTCGAAAATGAACAAATTAGCGACGAAACCATAGATGTTCTAATTAACTGGATGCTTCAAACTTCCAAGGATTCCTTGATAAAGTTTTATACATACAACAATGGATTGAAGAAGATACCCTCTGGATTATGGCGATTCAATAGGCTTACCTTCTTCCGTTTTGACAGCAATATTCTAGAGCCTGGTATCGTCTTCAAAGGAGACCTGAGGTTTTCTGATTACACCGCAGCGGTTATGGTATAAAATTGTGGGATACACACAATAGAATCCGGTGCATTTCAAGGTGAGATAACCAAATGAATTTAAAAAATGAACCGAATTTCATCGCAAAAGTATACTTTATTAGTGTATGTATGAATTTATATGCTGTCATAGGTATTTATGAAACTACCAACGTTTACCTGGACGGCAACAACTTGACTCGCTTTGACTCGGATGTTTATCGGCCAATCTTGGAGCAAATGATTGATTTTGGAGGGGGGATTGATAATGCTGGATTCATTGACGTTGGAGGAAGTAATTATATTCTTTTGGTTTCCATTATTTTGTACTATAACGAATAAGTTTATTTGATTACTATGATCTTTGAAAAATTATAGATCCATTCGACTGTGTTGAAGATCCATGTCATTTGACTTGGCTCCTGCGAGATACCAACAGGACTTTTCTACCTTTTATATGGAACGCTGCATGTGCAAATGGGACACTGTTTGATGACATACAGCATGATGATCCCATGTTTGAGGATTGCCCATAGACCTCACGAATCCTTTGAAATCCAAACATCAATTATGAAGTTATTCAGTTAATTGAACATATATTGGCCAAACATGGCAGCCATATAGAACACAACACATAAAAAAAAATAATTCAACAGTTAATACACTTTTTGCATTTTAAAAATGTTTCTTTTTTTTTACATTTTACTAACACGCCAAGTGACTTAACAAAACAAAGATGTTCAACTATCATATTTAATGAAAATAATGTCTCTTTATAATTTACGCAGAATCTATTGACAAATATACTTTATACAGCTCAATAAGATAAAATATTCGAATATAGCAAGGTAAGGTGTACCTAAATTTAAGTGTTCCGAAATTGGCTCCAGCAAGGCCTGTTCTTTAAAAATTCAAAAGATAAGTTAGCACCTCCGCTAATGATATAAATGATTAAGTTCGTTAGCATGACGTTCGTTACGCACGATGTAGCTCCACTGTATGTACTAAAATCGATAAAGCGACCGATAACCAGACATTTTGAAATCCATCAAGGCCACGCAAGGGCTCAATCGATTAGTCGTCATTTAGTAAAAAAAATCAATACAAGAATTATGAAACGCGGCTGTTGCCATTCAAATCTTTTGATATTTAACAGAAGGCAACATCTATATCAATTGGGTTGAAGATAGTAATTGGTCTTTATATTGATATGTATTAAATCGATAGGAATTACATTTGTTCCATTATAAATTTATAATTATATTTATAATTATATATATATATATAAAGTTTGTTCTTTTGAAATGAACAAATATTATATTGTAACGTGAAATGAAGGTCCCCAGCACCATTCACGTTTATAGATGAGGTAACACAGTTAGAAGAGAGTTACACTTCTGTCAGTACACTTTAGATTAGATGAAACTGAGGGAAAGGCTTCTCCCTTCCACCATCACTACACATGTTAGCATCGTAAGGTTGACTAATGTTAGCACATGCAAAGTCCAAGTCAAGAAAGGAAGGAACGTACATCTATCGTTATTCCAAGAAGAGTCAGGTATTCAAAGAAGGGATGGGCTAGAACAATGTACAGGAAGCAATCGTCTCATGCGTCATTATTTACACGGTGCATTATTTCCACATGACAATATGCGTCATATGCTTTTTCCAAGAATGTCCGCCAGGTTTAAGGTTGATTAAACCATAAAGTAACTCATAAGAATAATGGCAACAGAGTTCATTCGAGGAAAATTAAAACCAGATCCACCACTGGTAGTCGCTGGAAGTCTTTATTAATTATAAATAGTTAATCAATTAATTTAATCATTTTTCAAAGAATTTCTTTTACTGGTTCAGTGGTGTTGACGTTGCCACAGCATAAGTTGTTTGATGGTCGTCCCTACCTATATGTGTTACAAAAATGAAATCATAATTTTTAAATGTTATTACTTTTAAAAATGGTAATTATTCTTGCTTTAAAAATTGAAGTTATTGCTAAAAGGATTGCTTTAGATTATTTTTAAAAAGGTTTTCCCGAAGTTACGTTTTTTTATGTTGAAAAAAAAATGGATTTACCAAATTGTTGAATGTAATGTAGACACTTCGGTCGATGAATAGTAACTGATGGTTGCAAGCGACTGTAAATTTTCAAAAATATATTCTTAACTTTTTATTACCCAGCTAAAAAAATGTTGTACTGTCCTATACTATTTTCTATACACTGTATACAAAACGCTATACTTTTCAGTACAAGGTATTCCATATCTTATACGAATAGGTATACTAAAATCTGTACCGTCAACATTGGTACAAGAAACAGTATAGAGTAAGCTATACTGTCCGGTATACTGCCATGTGTAACGTTGTACTGTGAAGGTATAAGATATACTGTGATGTGTACTGTCCAGTATAGTAAAGTGTGTAGTTTTGTTTTTTTCTGAATAAGCTATACAGTAACCTATACTGAACGGTATACTGATTAGTATACTAAATTTTATGCTGAATTCGCGGTGGTGCTATATAGCTACAAGAAATAGTAAGAGAAAGCTATACTGTATACTATATTGCTCTGTATAATATAATGAAAATGAAATACTACAAGGAATAGTATACCAGGTACGAACAGTATTCTTTAATCAGATGTGTAATGTTTTAAATTTTTAATAGTAAACTAAAGGGTTTGGAATTTTATTTTTCCTGTTCATGGTCTTCTACAGTAACAATAATTAATTCAAGTCACACACATGATGACACATATATATATTCTAACACGCCCGTTACGCAGTACTTATTATTGTGACTTGTGTTCCTTTCCGTTGGCCCGGCCGTTTATAGTGTCTCTTTCACAGCAGCTAGCTCACACAAACAATTGACTTAATTATGGACACTGTCACCGTCTTACTCATCACACTATTTAATTGAACACTGGACAAAACACACGAATAAAAAAAAATACTGTTGTTTTTAAAAATCTGAGTACCCACTGCCCGGTTTGCCATAATTACAAGTCCAAAACACGTATAGCACTCGACAGTGTCGTCTGCTAACAGCTGTCTCAAAGCGTGGCGTTACTCGATATTGCTAAGTCCACTGTACCTGCGTGACAAAATGTTAATCTTATTTTAAATTTCTCTCGTGGATTTCCAGTGTTTAACTCAAGCAAAAGTGAGCCGTGCTGAAGATTTTTACCGTACGCGCGTTTTAAAAGTGTCCCATGATTCAAGAAGTATTTGTTGACATTGGGGCCTAGCTGGGGAACCTGTCAGTTTCACTTCAAAGTTTTCTTCTTTTTTTTGTGGTAAGCAAACGGTCACTGTCAGAGTGTCAGATGCCTATCTCATTTTCTTATTAGCCTTATTGATTTATATTTCAAAGAAATTAATTCTGAAATTTAATCCATTTATAATATCCCCATAAATAATTACGAAGCGTGAGACCACTGAATGACTGAAGGACGGAAATGTAACAAAATCAAGCCCGCAAAAACACCGATCATGGAACCACCGCGAGAGTTAATTTTAACGTAAATCATGTTCATTTATTATCATGTATAGTGAGTGTAAACCAGTTGATGAGGTCATACCAATAAAAATGTTAACTGAGAATTTTGTGTACTGTCAGTAGAGCTTTTGGTATAGCATATAGTACAGCTGACCTAGTATGTACTGCGCAGTATAGCGGATGGTATACAGATTTCGGCCGGTATACTTCGCGGTATAGGGTCGAATATAAATCACAGTATACAGTACGGTACAGGTTAAAAAAATATATAGTGTTTTGTGTACTACATAGTATACCGTACGCTATACCGGCCGAAATCTGTATACCGGGCAGTATAGATAGCGTTTTATACCATTAGCTATACTCTACAGTATACCAAAAACTATACTGACAGTACAAAAAATTTTTAGCTGGGTACCAAATTTTATAAATAAAATATCTACATTTTCCGTTGTGATGGACGAATAGGGATATTGAGTAATGATGTTTTGACTACTTAACCAGAAACTTATAGAACTTAGGTATTCAAGAGCATCTTGGGTGGTTTCCTTAATCGTACTTTCTGTCGGTGTTGTGGCCTCGGTTGTGGAAGCAATCTAAAATGAGTATAAGTTTTGCATTTTAAAGGAAAAAAAACAGAATTCTTACATCACAATCAAGGAAAAAGTGTTGGTCACGATTTGTAAACAAAGTTCCATTGGAGCATGCAGCGTTGAAGTTGAATTGAAGAAGATTTTGGTTAAAGATCCATGATAGATGATCTTCGGAGGAATCTAGTGGGCCTGAGAAATAGAATGAATGGTCATTGGAAAGATGCATCTAATATTTCAAAACAATATTTATAAATATGAGCAGCTTACTTTTTAATACGTCAATGTTTCCACCTTCTAGAAGAATTTCTTCAAAAACAGAAGAATCGAGTATTGTCAGACTATTTCCACTCAAGTCAACAAATATTCCTTCAAATTTCCCTGTAAGCAGTCAGTTTCAGAGGTGAATTTTACTGCTCAGTTACCCAAGACAACTTAATCATATTTATCTTACCTTGTAAGCCGTTTGGTTCTATTTCTTTGACTCCGTAATTGGAAAGATCAATTGAACCCAAGACATTTGACTTGAATTTAAGTGAACCAGATGGGATTAGAGGGAAAAAGTTATTCCTGATATCCAGTGTTTTCATTTGCTCAAAATACTCGATCTGGGAAGGGATCTTCGTCAAATTGTTGGAGGAAATGTAAAGACTCTTTAGAGATGAATTGATAGATGGCGCAGCCCAAACCATTATCAGGATTGAAATAATCTTTGATGTTCTTTTCTAGGTAGATTTCCTCGAGCTGTTTGGTTTGGGTACGGTTTAAAACGCCCATTATATCTGATACCCCTCTATTAATATATGATACGAAGAAATGTGTTGGCTCGAACGCCTGAATATCGCAAAAGCAAGGAGAGTAATCTTCCACAAATCCGTTTTCATTCGTGCATTCTACTTTCATTTGTTTGATGAATGATCGCATAAAAGTTACTTTTAAAAATAAAAAAAAGTAAGAATACAATGCTACAAAAAGTGATGGTGCCATAATCACAAAGAATAATAATTTCTCCTTTTGGATCCTGTTATACGAAAACTCAGCGCGGTGTTGTCGTGCGAACAAGTCAAAATAAGGTTGACTCTTGCTCTTAATATTGTCGCGCATATAGAAGTGAAACAGTAGTAAAAGTTAATGATAATAATTATGTATAGTTCACGAGTCAACACTCGCGTCCATGAGTACTACATACTACATATACAAAAAAGTAAAAGCATTCCAAACAAGCAGCAAAAGTAAATAATTAAAAAAGTTGAAATATGGACAGTAATTGAAAATTTATATTATGAATAGTTCTAACTTGAAAATAAGACGATTTTATCAATGAATTAATTTCACAGAATAAGGAGTTACACGATAAAAATATTTCGTAAATACACCATCGCTATAATTGGAAAATCTCATGAAGACAATATAATTGTTTCTTGTTGATTTCCTATAATACAAATTTAAAAGCACATATACTTTTTTGTAAAGAATATAATACAATGTCATGAAAGCTATTTATTCATTTAAATTCGCCCTTATACTCACAATATATACAAGAAATGATGGACTAAAAGTTTGTACTTTTAACTTGAAAAATGGTATTAATTAATACAAAAAACCTTAAATGAGCACTCAGCAACAGCCAAAATATAAAGGTATTTTGTTAACTCTCACATGTCCCTCTTTTTTTGTAATAAAAACCAAAAATAAGGTTACAAATAACACCTGTACATATTTGCGCCAACTGTAAACAGCAGAAGTAATAGTATTTTTTAGAAATTGAATTTGCTTAGACCAAACTTTGTCTGTTGGAGGTACAGCAGAACCAGCATCTACTGTTCAACGAAATTTAATATTATTATTGAATGGAATATTAGAAAATAAAAATCAAGCTATTAATTTTGTTTTCCCCGTATTCAAATTCACTAAAAGAGTACTGTCCAGGAATTGCCTCCTAGATATAGTTTCTTTAATTTACAGGACACATCACGTGAGGATAACGAGGACAATGCGTCCAACATTTACAGAAACAATCGCGCCTGGAACCGATATCCTTTGCGTAAATGTCTATTTAATATACATTCCTCATTCAGAAACAAAATCATAAGAAATATTGGCGATTATCATAAATCGTCAGTATATAGGTATGCTATCTCTCATCTAAAACCAGAATCGAGCCATTGGATCTAAATTGAAGACCTTAACGAAATCTCAAAATTTCCAAAACTAAACTTGCTAAAAAAAGATAACTTAAAAATGTAAGTATGTAACACATACTGTATGTCTCGAGTGCATTTCTGATACAATGGTCTTAAAAATGAAGACAAGTTTCTTAGAAATGCACTCAAGACATGCTGTATGTCTTTGTACATTTCTAAGTTAACACTTTTTAGCGAAGCATATTCTTTAAAATTATAATTTCCAAGTCTAACAGTATGAAATATTAATTTGTTTTAACATTTAACCAATCATCCATTATTCAAATTCATAAAAAAAATTACGATAAGAATAATCCGAAGGTATAAGGAACTGCTTCTCATAAATGACGTGGCGTTTGACTTATTTTACACTCTCTATTTTCCTACTATAACATTTCACAAAGAAAGCATTACGTATTTTTATGTATGTAAATCTTTAAATATTTTAGAATTCAAACCGATTTACAAATGTTAAATGCTTATAGCGTTACAATAAGAAATCAAACTATCAATTACTGCACTAAACCTTTGAAACTAAATAGAAATTTTATAAAAGAGAAATTTCGATTCGGTTTGGCACTTCATATTGGGTATGTTTATTTGTTTATTGGACATTTTCATTTACGCGTTAATTGAAATATTAACACTACTCTGGTAAAGCGTTATTCCAAGAATTTCCAGCAGCGGTTTAGTATGGACTAGGTATTTTACAAAAGGAAACACAAAAAAGTAAGAATAAAAATCCAGTGCAAATTGAAATCATGAATGGTTCCACTGGTAATTGAAGGTTTCCTTTAAAAAAAAATTAAATGAAAAAAATGAGTAAATTGTTTTTGAAAAAAAAACTAATATAGTTACTCGTTTTGTGGCGTTGAATTTGTCACAGGAACACTTGTTTGGTGACCGTTTCTGTAAATTCAAAGGGAAAAATTATATTTTAAAACCTAATCCGGCCTCTTCTTTAAACAATATATGTAATGTAGTAGTTACATTCTATACAAAAATTCTACGAGGTACCAGACACATATTGTATGCCAATATGCTTAAGTTTAAACAATTCTAATTCATTTCCATTTAAGTTATTTTGGTGTGTAATAAATCTTAAACAAGTATGATTGGAGTTTGTTGAAAATTGGGACTTAACGATTGCTTTGTTGAGCCAGATACTGGTGACAAAATTGCGGGAACTGTGCGAGACGCGTTCGTTGGTGGATAATAAGTGGTCGCAAGCAACTGAAAATCCAATCAAGGCCCAAAACTTTAACCCACATTTACCAAATTTTAGAATTTAAAAAAAAATTCAATTACATTTGTTGTTGAGGGTAATTGAAAAGATGAACTAGCGGTTTCTTTGATAGTGAACCAGCTGTTCAATATTGTACTACTCGTCGTGTATTCATAAGCTTCTTGGGAAGTACCCTGGTTAGTACTCTTTGTTGATGTACTTGGTTCACTAGTTGAAAATACCTAAAAAGATACAATTGTTTAATGAAATCAATTGCAGTAAGACCAATTCAACAAAAAGTTGCACTAATATAGTTGAACCTGCACAACTGTTAACTATAGTTCTTTATAATATTATATTTGAAAGAGGCAGCATAAACATTATTACCTTACATTCGGCGAAAGATTCCAAGGAGAGGTCTTTAAACAAAGTTCCATTGGAGCATGCAGCATTGAGAACGAATTCTAGAAGGTTTTGATTAAAGATCCAGGCCAGATGACAGGGATCTTCGTTACAGTTCAATGGATCTGATAAAAAAGTTGCAAATATCAAGAGCAATTAATTTCATTCAATACTTATAGACTATCACCATACTTTTGAATACGTCAATGCTTCCACCAGCTAGGAAAATTTCTTCAAAAACGGAAGAATCGAGTCTTGTCAAACTATTACCCCCCAGGTCAATGAAGGTTTCCTCAAATTTTCCTGTTTACAATTAGTTAAAAAAATTAAAATATTACGACAAGTTACATATTACGGCACTTAATTATTTGAATGGCAGTAGACTATCCCAACTCTCACCTTCAAATGCATTTGGTTCTATTTCTTTGACTCCACAATTCGACAGGTCAATCAAATCCAAAAACTCCGAATTGAATTTTAGTGAGCGTGAGGGTATAAAGGGAAAGAAGTTGTTTTTCATGTCGAGTGTAGCCAATTTATGAAAGAATTCTATCTGGGGTGGGATTCTTGTCAAATTGTTAGTGTAAATGTATAAGTTGTTTAAAGTTGAATTAAATGATTGAACCGCCCATTCCATAACCACATTCATTACATCATCGTTCATGTCGACTGACTGGATGATATCTAATCGTGTGAGCTTTCTAGCACCAACAACCGGTGGTGGTGCTTTTACCAAAGTGTCCCAGCCAACACAACGAGAAAATTTGAATTGGGTTATTTCGGGAAAATTACTTGGAAATGTGGAAAAAATTCTCCCCATTTCATCAAAATAATCAATGTGTAAAAAAGTTAATTTACTGAATCCGTCAAGAAAACCCAAATCGGAATACCTTAAATGACAAGAAGACATCTCAAAAATTCGTGTGTGTTGTTTAGTTGAATTAAATGCATCTTTGTCTATGTCTGTTTTGATCTTGGGATCGGAATCAAAGCAAAAGAGGGATAGTTCTCCTGCTTTTTTGTCCGAAATGAAATGGTTAGGAATAAAATCATCTGCTCCATGTTTCGAAATAGATAGCTCCGCAAGTTGTACAGCTTGGGTGCGATTGAAGACGGTCATTACTTCTTGAACTGGTATTTGATTACATTCGACATAGTTTGAATCGGATCCAGGAAGCCCTTCACAAGTGCAAGGTTTGTAATTTTCTTTATCACAAGTGAATTCAGCAGTTGATTGTTTGATGAACGATCCAAAAATGGAGATCTGAAATCATAATAGTAATAAACTTTAAAAAGTAGTTAAACACTCATCAAATAACACAAATCTTTAAATCAATTAAAAGTAACGAAAATGATTTAAATTCAAAATCCCCTCCCCCCCCCTTTTTTTACCAATAGAAAGCATTTAATGTATTGATTGGATGTCATCTTCTTTTGATATGAACTTAAACTGGAAGCTTATTAGAAGGGGTTGATTTTAAGCTAGCCTGGAAGAAAGATACGTAGTGTGTGGCGAACTCGTGACATTGGAATGGGTCGTTTGTAAAGTCATCATTATTTTTTTCCTATTTTATCATTTTTATGTGCGTCATTGGAGTCCCCTTTTGATTGTTATCTATTGCCATACATAGAACTCCCAAACTTCAATTGGGTTGCTAGCTATAGACACCTGATGCTCGTATAAATTGTAGTGGGCACGTTTCATTGCAGCACGTTTCATTTGAGATTGATCACTATCCCGTGGACAATGATAACTTAGCGTTAATTAAAATTGGGGATGACTGCACCAAACACGGGAAACATCTACTTGAATTATGACCCAGAAGAGCTGCTACAGAAGACCGAGGCTCAAATTGCTCCTCCGTTTTGACTTGTCAAAAACTTTGCTATCAAACACCATTTCAAATACAAAATAGAGAAAAAAACAAGCTAAATGGAACACCTTGCTGTTTCTTTGCTTGCTTAATCATAATGCAAAATAAGTTAGAAATAATAATAATTATCAAATTAGAAAAGTGTCATCAATTGAATATACACTTACATCACAAATGACACAATAGGACATACTCATTATGAAAACTCAGCCATAATTTTTTTTTTTAAGGTGAAACCCATTGGATCCGGAAAAAGCTTTCTCTTAAGTTCTCAATTGCACGCTAGGTATAGACACCTGATGCTCGTATCTAAATTGTAGTGGGCACGTTTTATTTCAGCACGTTTCATCCGAAATTTATTCCCATCACGTGGACGATGATAACTGCGCTGTGAGCTGACTTCATGAAACACGGGGAAATGTACAATTAATAATAATAATGATAATATGATTTAAGTGCCTATTACATATATGATCAAAAAACACTACGATGAAAACAACTCAACAGATTTCTCAAGAAACAAAAGTAGTTCGGAAAAGATGGATTTTCAGGGTTGATCCGAATTAGGACATAGATGTAACAGTGAAATTAAGTTCTTCGGAGCGAAAATAGGTTTATTCTAAATAAAATTTGAAAATTAACTAATTATATATTCTGACACAGTTTTGATTTTGATCTGAACATGATTTTGTTTCACTAACATGTTCTCTTTAAAAAAAACACTCAGTTTAAATTAGCCAGCACAGTATAGCAGAATTCCTCTTGCGGTCCGTGTCTAAGTTTACAAAGTTTATTGCGGGATTCATTCGCAGTCAAAGTTAACCTAAGCTCCTCTTTTGAATCAATGCACCAGCTATATTGACTTAAAAGCTATCTAGACCCGAAATGTGAGATAAAATAATCCAAAGAATCGCCAAAGGTCGAGTTTGTTTACTTGTTTCCTAGAAGATTTTGGACGATTTTTTTTCCTGTGTTTTCCAGGAAAACATCACTTTGGCACCACATATTCTGTCAAACGTTGCTGATGAGATCAGTAAGAAACGTCCTGCTACATTATTACTTGCGGATTTATACAGAAAAGTCGGAAAAAGTGATGTTAGAAATACAAGTTTCATCAACGAAATTTGCACTTACATCCTAAATGACACAATAAATGACATAGATCTTGATTATGAAAACGGGGCCATCGAACTGTTCTGATTGTTTTAAAGCTAGAACTCACTTATGTTGCCAAGCCCCGTGATGAAATTGCATTTTCTTTTGGTTTAATCTACATATCGGCATTTTGACTATATTGAACCATACCTAACCTAACACTTAACTAAGAACCCTGGATTGTGAATAAAGAGCACAAGGTTTGAGACTAGTGAATTTATGTAAAAGACTAATGCATCGACAAATATCGTGCTAAAGTAACCTTCTCATTGGACACAATACAACGAGAAAAAGGAAATCTATAAATAGAGTGTAAAGCTAAGAGAAAAAGCCTAAATGAATACACATACATAAATTTGTGAAAATTGACTTAATGATCTGCAATTAAAAACAACAAAGTGCGAAAGTCAACAATGGGAAGTAGGCTCAATAGAAATAAATTCAAATGTAAATAATGACACTTTCACGATTATGCCAGGAGTTTTGACTAATGTGCACTAAACAACGATCCTTCGCGCCCATTAGCTAAGTCGGATGCGGAGTGTGGTCTGGACGCAAATCGCGGGTCCCACTGGAACACTACCCATCTATATAAATTTATACAACCAATGCCCAAAGTTTTTTGTTTTCCCCCCTTCACTTACAACAAAAAATTAACAGGACGAACGCGTTTTATATCCCAATCATCCTGAAGTATGTTTGCTACAACACTTCGTCGTTAAAAAAAAATAATTATACATCTTAGATCCATATCGACATTTTCATCACATCAGTGTCCCAAATCACCCACATTCAGTGTTCAGTGTCCAATTCAAACGTGAATCGATTCAAAATTGAATTCATTAAAAAAAATGAATCTGAATCTGAATCAATTCATTTAAAAATCTGTGAATCTGAATTTTTTAATTCAGATTCACAGATGAATGAGAGATGCAGATGATGCTGAATCGATTCAAATATGGTCATTTGAATCGATTCAGCATTTTTCCTGTTAATATTTGCAAAATAATCTTAAATGCAAACGAAGGGGAAGAGTTATAGGGATATTTTATTTAAATATAACATGTTTATCAAATTTTAGACCTAATAAAATAAATAAAAGTTGTAAAAATATTACATACTATTCTAATTCTAATTAGTTTTCTCAATAACAATTGACGAACTGAACAGAACTTGAGATACAATTTCTAAAGAAATGGCAATTGAATCTTAATCTAAGTTTTAAAATTAATTCAATAGATTCAGATTCAATGAATCCGAATCTCAACAATTGAAACTGAATTGACTTTGAATCTGAATCGATTCAGTAAAAAATTGAATTTGAAAAACACTGCCCACATTTTTACAATAACACAAGTTCAAAGGCAAAGCCCATATTAACTTAAGGCTCAAAAAGTATAGATTTACGAAGGAAAAGTCAAGTTCCACTAAATTCTGTATCGCTCCATCAATAACATATAGTGCTTTTGCACCTCGTAACCTTCTCATGCTAGCTGAGCGTTTTCTGTTCATTTCTCCTTTAATCTGTTATTTCTTCTGGTGCTGAAAACCATATTTTAAGCACCAGTTCATTTAGCTGATCAGCTGTCAACCAATATAAAAATGGCCTTGACTTCTATCGCAAGGTGGTGTTTATGTCCAGTCATACTAAAGAAGCAAACAAGGAAAATCAAAACTTAGGAATCGAACAACATTGCCAGAACAAGCGGCACAAACCCAATAAGACGGGTAGCCCGCATTCTTAGCAATGCCACCCACTTTTCTAAGAAATCCCATTTTCCTTTTAGTACACCGTCCTTCCACTGTGTCGTATGTTACGACGGCATTTAAGACCTCTAGACCTTTAGAGAGTGGAACACATTTATTCTAAATTCTTTTCCTTACCCTAATACTCAACAACTTGATTTCTACAATCAAAACAGTGTATATCCTTTTTAAAACATATTTCGGACTTTTAAGAAATTTTAAAACATGATTGGTAATTTTAGAAGAAAGAAGTTGCAATTTTGAGCGATACGAGTACAATGTGTAAGCTTCGATATTTCTTTCAGTCTTAACCAACACTATTCTCTGTTGACAAGTCAGCATTCAGTGCCGCCATCTCTTTTTCAAAAAATTTAATCATATATGCACTCGACTGCCGGATGCTATTTTTATCAGAATTTTGCATAAATGGAAAAAACCCTAATTTTTAAAAGATTTATAATTTGAAATTATAAGGCAACGTTGCGCCATCTTATTGAAGGCATTTAATGCTAAATTAAATGAGAATTTAATGTTGATCCATTACCAGATACATCAAGTGTCTGTACAATTTAACTATTGCATTTGATATAAGACATGCAAGAGCTTACACATTCGTGTGAGTCAATACTTATACATTTTTGGGTTTGGGGGGATAATGACTATGTATGAATAAAATTGAGTACGCAGAAGGCTCTAAGCGGTATAACAATTTTTATTAAACCTTTTATTCGCATAAATTTATAAAGCATCTGATGTGTGTGATTTTGTATGACATTATGTCTCTTTGATTTAGTCTTTGCAATTGTCGTTTGAATCAAAGAAACGTAAGCGGAAAAATAGTAATCAGTCATTGATTTCTAAATAATGTTGTCGAATAATCGAATAATGTCATCGAAAATTATCTCACCACAATTTCGGGTGTTCCCAGGAACAAATAATAGAGAAACCTAGTACATTTCATTCATTCATACATTCATCTAATATAACAGAACTAAAACGAGTGAAGGGATTGAATTTTAATCAGTTTGGGATTTAATTATTCTATTAATGATAAATAAATATTAATAAATAATAAATATTAACAAGCAGAAAAAGCAAGCTTTTCTACTGTTAAGTTTTTGGTGGTTATGAATTAGTCATACTAGTAATCCGCAAAAACTAGCAAGGTCAGGTGGGTAAATTTTAATGTTTTCAAATTAGATTAAGAAACTGTAATTTTTTTAAATTCTAAAAGTACTGTACGACTCATTCACGAATATCAGTTATTGTGCTCGTTAGCAGGTCGTTTTAACGCACGATGTACCTTCCACTGCATTTACTGAATAAATTGATAAGGCGACCGATAACCGAATATTTTGAAGTCCAAGGCCACACAAGGGCTCAATCGATTAGAAACTATGCAGTTTTCCTAAATCGCCATAAGAATTATTAAAATAATTAGCCATTTGATTTTTTAACAGCTAGTGGTTGTAAATCAATGTCTTTGAAATGTGTTGAATAGAATCATTTTTCTTCGCATTGATACGTATTAAATAAATGTCAATTGTTCCTAATTAATTCTTATTGGAAGGTCGATTTTTTAAAATATAAATTTAGTATGAATATTTTAGTCTTTCGATTTATATTAAAAATCGACGCAACACTGGTAGTCACTGAAAGTCTTTATTTACTGCAGTATAAATAATTAATCAATAAGTTTTCGACTTTAACTCATGGATATAAAACAAACTGCATATTCTGACGCGCAATTTGGAATTCTGAATGTTATAAAATTAGAGTTATTTGCAATCAAAGTTACAGTATGTGCCTTCGATTTTAATTCGGAGTTCTAGCCATCTTGATGTTTAGAGCCGAAATGTGCGGTTAAACAATCCATAGAATTGGAAATACTGAGATTTCTTTACTTGTTTCCAAGAAACTAAGCAGAAAATTTTTGCCTGTGATTTCCAGGGGAAGGGTATACAGCATTGACGAATCACACATTCTGTCCAATGTTGCCATGTTCTTGATTGTTTTGCCACACATTTCTGGCTCGACCCTTCCATGATGTCTGGAACCCTGTTTTCAAAGAGTGGGAAGTAATTTATTTCAGATTGATTTTTTTAAATAACATATTGTGGCGCGTGTACACTTTAACATGGGCCCTTATATAGTCCGGGCCACAAGCATAGAACAATAGGAGTCTATTCTTGTAATGTCGATTCAGCAATACGTGTCCTTTTGGGGTCACTTAATAATGCTAGATCGACAGGGATAATGCAACAGGTATAAGATAATAAACATCTATTCTGAGTATGGCGACTCAACAGTACGTGTCCTTTGTGGGCCTATTAGTAATGCTGCATCGGCAACGCTCTCATTCAGCCGTACGTGTCCCATGAAGGCCACCGACGGTTGACTAAACAGCGGTCTCTCTCTCTCACACTGTCCGGCCACTCATTAATTTGCATCGCGACATATCAATTTGTTTAAATCATGATTTGTTTTAAAATGTTAGATCCATTTGACCTATTGAAGATCCTTGCCATTTGACCAGGCTCCCCCGAGACGTTGATAGAGAGAGAGAGAGATTTTCTCACCGTTTATGTTGAATGTTACCTGCGTGCAAATTGAGTACAACTTGATGACATACAACCTGATAACCCCATGTTGAATAATTGCCCATAGAGATCAATGACTATCTAATAATATAATATTTGAAACATGAATCGCATGAAACCAAATATTCATTCTACAGTTTTCTAAACCATCTACAAAGAAGACCAACCATATAGAACACAAATGAAAGATACGAATCTTTTTTAAGGAATTTTTTGCTTTAGGAATTCTTCTGCTTATTGTCCAGGTAACAAGTAAACAAACTCCATCGTTGCCGATTCTATGGATTGTTTTACCACACATTTCGGCTCAAGACATCCAAGATGGCTGGTACCCCGATTAAAAAAAGAGGAGGAGCCTATTCTAACTTTACCTACGAATAGCTACCGAAATAATTTTTTATATAGGGAACGTATTAGTAAAAAAGCTTCAGAATTTCAAGCTGCTTCAAAATTTGTAGCTAGCTTTATTTCCGTTTTTATTGTCAAAACCCTATTCAAGAAAACATGGTTAATTACAAATTTGTTTGACATAAGATTTCAAAGGGAATTCCGCTAAGTTCTTTTACACTGAAATTGTCATTTAAACTAAAATGATACATTTCTATCGGAGTGTGTCAGAACTCGTTAAAGACACAGACTCGTGTCATGTCGGCGGCGTATTCTCGCCATACCTTTTAAAGCATTTATATGGCCTACAGCACTAATAATTATGTGTTAATCTTAATTTTTTTGTGCTTTACATCTTCATAAAAATTACTTAACATGCGATGGCCGGGATTTAAAAATTAGATCTTGAATCTAAATTAATGTATTTAATTAATTTACATCTGAATCTAAAACAGATTCGAAGGAGGTTGGAATATTGGGATGCTTTGAACTGGCCCACAGCCCCACACTTTATCGCCTACTTATACCTCCCTATAAGTAAGTGCTGCATCCATGCAACTTTATTCTGATGCTTTATTTAAGTAAAATACTCATTCCGAATTATGTATGTTCTAGCAATATGCCTTGTTCTATCAACACCAGCGTTTTAAGGCAAATTGTTTGTATTTTTACTGAAAGAGTATGATACTTATAAGCATATTGGACCAGATTAAACATTTTTTTCTGATTATCTAGTAGATATAAATGGTACCAATGACTGAAAAAAAATGACTTTATCTTTTTGGGGTGAAACTATACCGCCCAGATGGCAGCAACGCTTGATACGTTGATACGAAGTGTACGCTTGATATGCGTACAGCGTAAACAAGGAATTTTGTTTTAGTAACTTGGACGATCTATAGAAAGTCAGCTGTTTTTACTTCCCCTCATATAATTTGCATTGGGCAAAATTCAGAAAAAAGTAAATAAAAGGTTAAAATATTTAGGTTATTCATATTAGGTTTAAATACCTTTCCTTCTGTATTCTGTTCCCTTCTGTCCTTAATCAAGTATTTAAAATTGGTTGTTTCTATAGTCAGAACTGGCGAACCACTTTCAACTTTGATTTCACATTACAAAGATTATCATAAAGCATTTAAAAATTAAATTTTATAGAAATGAAGCTGTCAAAGGTGCTGCTTCTTCTTTATTTATTGCTGAATCCTGCTGCATCATCAACTGGCCCGGGACCATTTAAAATTTCTCATCTGCGATTGGTGAACGCCTCTAGTACCTCTGCCACACAGAAACCAGAAATCGAAAACAATTTTGAGAATGGGACCATGGAACCATGGGTAGATTATTCAGAAAATGGCACCCAGTGGTTAATTGAAAAGATATCTACAGCAGCGAGTCCCATAATCCCTCCTCCAATGGAAAGTGGGGAACATTACTTATGGTTGAAACAGGATTTGGAGACATTTGGGATTGGTATTATAAGTTCCCCAAAATTTGTTGCCTTTCCTGGCGACGAAATTCAATTTTCATTTTGGATTCATTCTTCGTTCGAATATTTTAACAATCTCCAGGCTAGTAGTAGTTTTCATTGTTCCCTAATTTGTACTTTATTTCAAGCTTATTTTTTTAAACTATCCTAAACAAAGCAGGTGTTCTGGTCGGTCGATGGAATAAAAAAAGATCAAAAACTGGCCGAGCTCTTTCCTGCTTCATCTTTTTCGGAAAATACCGAATGGCGTCAATCTTTTGTGCAAATTCCTGTTTCCAAGCCAACAGAAGGCGAAGTAAGCTAGGAAAAATATATATTGTATAAATAGTATTGATTATTTAAATACTATTTCACTTATTACTTAATGTAGATAATGATTTACGGCTTTTGTGAACCTAAAAGTGGTGCGGGTCTTATCGCTGTCGATAACATTCTTCTTATCCACCAATTATCCATTAGCACTGAACTCGTTACACCTACTTCTAGTTCCAAATCTGTATCGGTAACCAATGAAACTGATATTCCTCGATTCTCTGAAATCCACCCAAAGATAACTACACCAGAAATGACATCAATAACAGTATTGACGACTGATGTTTCGCTCTCAACAATTTTTACTGAACATAAAGCTTGTCCATTTGAACCATATTGCTTATGTGAGCAAAAGGGTGATTCCACTTATGATTCTTATTGTTCAAATATCTCCTCCAAACAGCTCCGCGATGAATATTTCCAAAAATTTGACGAAAACTCTTGTGAATTTGACATATTTCAAATGACACCCCCCTTCAATGATAGCATACCTTTTGATGTGTTTGCTTCTGCTGTATGGTATGTGAATTGGTTCACAATTCACTGCGACTATATCACAGACCTTTATGAGGTTGACCCATTTGCTTTCAGACCTATTTTTATTGCCAACCTAGTTTTCGCAAATTGCAACTTCGCAAATTTGACTTTCTTATCCCAATTTTCAACAGTAAGCGATCTGTCCTTCATAAATTCATCAAACCTTCACGATATCTTGAATACCTTTCCTGAAGATTTACAAGTGAACATTCTACGTTTTGAGTCATGCAACCTTTTAGATATCACTATTGACGATTTCCCATTCCATTCTAAGGGCTTGACTGAATTGCGCATATTTCAAAACCCCAAAGTCAATGATGACATTGTAAATCTGTTCTTTTCCTGGGCTATGGATTTCTCGCAAGATTCACTTGTCAAATTCTACATTTACAACAACGGATTGAAAAAGATACCCCCTGAAATATCACGATTTAATAGTCTTGCTTACTTCCGTATAGACTACAATTTTTTAGAGACCGGAATAGTCAAGAAAGGAGAATTGAAATTTTCTGCTTATACACGCCTTGTCTATTTACGATACTGTGGGATTCACACAATTGAAGTCGGTGCATTTTCAGGTGATTTTTCTTCCATGTAAAAAAAACAAACAAACAACATTAGTGAAGGCAATTCGCAAATTCAGTTTGAATCTAACTGCAATTTTTCAACAAAATACAGGAAGTTACGAAATGGCGAATGTTTATCTGGATGGAAACAACTTGACTCGATTCGATGAGAATGTCTATGGGTCAATTTTGGAACAAATGACTTTACTAGGAGACTTAGAGGATGGCGGATTTATTAATGTTGAAGGAAGTAGGTTTCTTTATTTCCCATGAAATATATTTTCTCAATTATTTAATATTATTTTTTGTATAGATAAATTTGATTGCATTGAAGATCCTTGTCACTTAACTTGGCTCCTGCGCGATAACAGAGACTTTCTACCTTTTATCTGGAATGCTGCTTGTTCAAACGGCACCCATTTTGAAGACATTCAGCCCGATGATCCAATGTTTAAAGACTGTCAATAGCTGAGGATAGTCACATTGAGGGAAAATATTCATCCCTAGTCATTTCTTTCTTAATATTACATTTATTCTATTTAAAATGATATTAAATCCTTATCACTATTATAATTATTAAAATGTTTTATCTACTAAAAATAAAGGCGTTTACTTTTCAAAATAAACTGTAAAATGTGGCAATGTTCGCATTTTCACGCTGATATATATATTTTTCTTCAATATTTTTTAAAATGTAACAGACTTGTTTCAATATTTTGATTATTTTCAAAATGACGAAATCTCAAATTCACTTCCTAGGTCACTTGCTAGACTTGTTTTGTATCTTCCACAAGCAAACATGTTGCAAAAAGAATTAAGCCAAACTCCCGTTAGATCTACATTCAAACAGTTATAGACGAGAATAAATTAGAACCAAAAAACTTGAATTGAAACATATTAATGAGTCGTTTTTCGCTTGATGACCTATACGGAACAGGTAGCGCGATTTTTGAAAATGTGCGTTGCTATGCATCTATTAGATAGATATAGCCAATAGGGTTTGAGCAGCAGACATGATCCAGCTCTGGAAGCTCCTTTTTAAAAGGCGGGCTACCATCCTCTCCCCGTTCAGTCATTAGCGGTCCTCCCTTCAAACATCGTCAGCAAAGAGAACAAGGTATTTTATCGACTAAAAATATTTTTCTTAACTATTTACTGATTTCTATCTGTATGTTAAAGCTGACATAAGAATGCGAAGATTATTAGCGATTGTTTTCATTTGTGCCGTCTTACCGGTGCCCTCTATTTTGGCCGCTAGTCCACGCGGACAAGGTAATTCGAATTTACATTAATTTAAAGTAATAATGTTAAAAGAAATTCTATTTAGAGAGTAAAGTACCGGAAGAGAATAAGAACCAGGTAGCCGAAAAGGATGCTTTACCTGATCGCTTAGCAAAACGCGTTTGCTATCATCCCTAGTCATTTCTTTCTTAATATTACATTTATTCTATTTAAAATGATATTAAATCCTTATCACTATTATAATTATTAAAATGTTATTTGAAATAATAATGACAATTCGAAAAAATAAATGAACTGCAATTTCTGTTGCGATTTCAGGCAATAAAAATCAAAACAACTAATATTGTTGCTGAAGTATAATCTAATGAAACAAAAGATATCCACAAAAATCAAAATTCTTATATCATTTTATATCAATCATTGTATCACTTTATGCAAATATGTATCTTGCAATACATACTGTTTGATTCAATATTATTTGAACATTTCATGGTTTTTGGGTCTATTATATTGCAGTAAATAGTTGGCAGCAATCCGACAACGTAGCTAAACTTGTGTATCACTATTTATGGTTGTATATTGTGGTTAATTTTGAAGATAGATGTTTTTTAAGATAGTTTGTTTCCGGTTTCTTTGGGTAAAACACTCCATTTTCTATTTAACTAAGTATTGCCGATAGATTTCCAATAAAGCATTTTCATCATTAAATTTATATTTGATAATATTCAAAAAGACTGAAGAAATGCCCGTGCAAACTCGAAGAGGAAATTCAAAACTAAATAATTTGTGTAAACTGCATTCATTTTCAGTATCGTCAAATTGAACATACCATTTAAATTATTTGAAAGACTCCTAACAATTCATTGTGGATGAATTCTTTGTTTGATATCAATCTATCGTCCTGTCTTGGTGGAATGGTTTGGAAATACATAATTCCACTAGATTAGTTCAGGGTTGATTCCCGGGAGAAAGACTGAAAATGTTGTTTCTCAATTACCATCTTTTGTTTAAGCGCCTTTGACCATGATAGCATTTGTAATGTGAATTGATGTGAATTAGATGTTCGCATTTCAATAGTAAAAAGTAAATAGTTCCTAAGTATTTAGTTGATCGTTTCGTTTGATCTCGGATCATTTGTCAATTGCCCTAGCTTCATTTTAAAGCAGTAGTGATTGAAACCCCAAATATTTGAGACTTACTTAGTTCTTGAATCATATCTCATTTTTAAACTATCTATCTTTTTTTAAATGTATATCATTATTGATTATTGCCAGCCAAAGGAAAATAAGGGATGAAATCTTGACCTAAGTTCTGGAAACTCTACGAAAATAAATTACGACGATCACGAGGAACTGTAATAATCTTATTATTATGCTTCTTTAAGTTTCTTCAGAATTAGCTATAATAGTAGCTCGAGTGGTCAGGTAGTATAAATATAAAGTGAAGAGGGGATATATAAGTGTATAGCTGGGTGAGAGAATGACGCGTGTTGATAACAGCGCCACCAAGCAGAAGACTCTAGGAGTTGCTGCACCACCGCTGGGCAGTTCTTGAAGCTTCTTCGCCCTAAAAAAACTGTAACTCTTAATCTTTTACTTGGTTCATTTTAATGTAGATATGTCACAATGAAGTAAACTACTTAGCCACTTCTTAATAATCTTCCAATTTAAATCAATATCAGTCTAAAGGATATCTTAGTGAGAACAGATGGTTACACCTTATAGTTATTTCCTTTATGTTATTCCAACTACCGAACGTATCCATACTGTAATTTAAAAACAAATTAAAAAATAGTATGTATGGAAATACAAGAATTTGTTTCGTGGTATTTATTCAAATTTTGTGTATTCATTATTGTGTCAGTAAACATTTACATATGACATTATTTTATCTTTCCTCTTTTTTTCTAATGCTATAAAAACAGTAACATTAAATGGCTGTATAGAACTTGATCTTGGTTAAATACCATAATTTGAAAATATGTTAATAGGGAATATCTAATTTAAATAGGAGAACCCCCTTACCCCCTGTAACGTGTTATAATTGACCTTTCAATTTTGTAAAAGAATGATTTGGCGCATATAGTATGATTGGTCCTGATGATAGTCGTCAGGTTTTATGTGAATTATACCACAAAACAACTCAAAAGAATGGTAGTAAAAACCATAGAATACCAATTCAATTTCTGTCCACCACTAGTATTTGTTGGCTCCCTGTTTTTTTGTTTTTTTTAAGGTAGAAAGAAATTTATTTTTAAATGTGTGCCGGTATTAAAGGTAAAAGAGAAATTATCTTATGGAATTAAATATATATATTACTGGTGTGACGGCGATAATAAAGTTGTCACAGAAACATGTGTTGGTTGATACTCCCTATATATTTCCATAAAATTATAAGTCAAGTAATATTTATTTTATTCTTGCACTTAGAGTACGTGCTGTAACTAAAGCAACAACTAAAAACAACAATTATTATTTTGCGTAATATTTCTTATCATTTGGTATTGAATCCAGGTTGGTTTTTAAATATCATTGAATTCTCTTCCTAAATATTCATAAATTAATTAAAAGAAGGCAAATGAAGGCAAACTTGCAGCATTTCCCATCAATTTACATAGTCATGACACATCGTAACATACCATATTTATTTATCTCAAGTTTCCCCCTATTTATTTAAAGATTTAAAGGAAAAAAAGATATCGCATTAACAAAACTGTCATTCCCTTTCTCTCTCTTTTGGCATCAGCATGGAAAACTTCAAGGTCATTTCTTTGAGTTTGGCTTACTTATGTACCCGTAAAGAAGAGAAACTTTATTTTCTTCTCTTTTTTACTTGTTCTTAACCGAGTATTCTGAGAAATGCACCAAATTAACAGGCCCTTTTTTATTCTTTTTTTTTTCTTGAATCACGGATAAAAAAAAATTAAAAAGGGGGAAAATCAGAAAGAAATCGGCACAGTGGCCTCTCAAGGTCATTCCCCCTTTAATTATTTCTATGAGCGTGCAGCATTGCAAAAAATTGACAGGTCCTTATATTAATCCCCTTTTATTTAATTTTGAATTCTTATAACTTGTGTAAGAGGGAGAGGTGGGGGTTATCAGCGTGAAAAAATTGCGCAATGAATCGTCGGTGAAGCGAATCTCAACGGTTTACCGCTTAATATGAGCGTAGCCAATTTAAATAACTATAAAAAGAAAAAAAAAACTATATGTGCAATATTAACAATGTCTCTTTCTTCTGTCCTCTTTTATTTAATTGCGCATTACAAGAATCTATTAGAGAATCCCTCATTACTCACGTCGGTGATAAGAGGAATCTTAAAATAAAATTTATTTGTTCTTAGAAATGAAAGGTTTTTTTTTACATTTTTTGGATAGGTCGTCCCTCGTGCACCAAGGGAACAAAATCGTTCTGTTTGTATTTTTCAAGATTTTTTTTTCTTGCTTTAAAAATATGGGTTAAGTAGCCATTGCTCACGTTTGAACCTCGTCCACCAAGGACACCAAAGCATCTATATCGTAGACTTGATTTCATTAATTTTTTTCATATGGATAGTTTGCTCACAGTCGTCCCTCTAGAGTAAATGTGAAAAAATCGATTAGTATTTCTGCTCGTAATAGTTTTTAATTAATGGGCGTAATGGCTTATGTGTGAATTTTCAAATTTCTCATTAAAAAATAATAATTAGCGTTTGCAAACTAATTTTCTAGTAATTTTCTTATATGTCAATCTGTATTGGTCCCATTATACATTTCGCACACTAAATACCACCTGTTTCTCTTGTCTTTGGTAGTTTGCTCACTACCGTACCTCTTGTCTTTGTGATATAAATAATTAAAATATATTTGTTTTTGAGCCATGCCGGTCAAGTTCTATTGCATATTTATGTTTTATGGGGAGCTTAATCGTGAAACCGGACGAAACTGTGATCGTCCCTGTTAGCTGGTTCTCAGAAGATGAGATCGATTGTTTTTGCTAGTGGTCATCAACAGAAGCTGAGCTCAAACGGATTGGATATAAAATTGCGGCTGGCGATCCTCCTTCCCCAAATTCTAATTTAAACAAATATAAAGGCGTTATATAGTAAACCTTCACGTCTAAAATCAGTAGCATTTAGTAAATAAAACAGTCTAGAGTCCCTGGTCAAGGTCTCACAGACTGCGATTGTTTAAAGTAAATAAGGGTTGGCAGCTGACTTGAATTATCTTTCTGGGGACACAGATTACAGATGGCCCAGATAGTATGGAGATCAAAATGCGTTGTGCATAGAAATAAAATTTCCAGTTGTTTGACTCATTCAAATGTAGAATCACTTGTTTTTTTATTATTATTATTTTTATCGTTAAAAATAAATGCAAGGCAAAGCTTATAACTTTGTTACCAAGATGCATTAATGTCTCGACCAAATCTGAATATTCAATAACAAATTAAGATAAATTTTAATTTAAATTATTTCGAAAAAATTTATTTTAGGTTTTTTATACGGTTTTTTCTATAAGATTAGAAAAATTATATATTTTAGAAATATGGAGTGGTCAATAACAATTCTTTTACTTCGACTTTTGCTGAATCCTGCTTCTACAAGCGATGCATCGAAAGTTGACCAGTTTTTATCAATGTGGACCTCAACTACTGGGTTTCAACAGCAAAACATTGATATCGATTTTGAAAATGGATTGCTTAAGCCATGGAGGGACTGTTCGGAAGATGGTTCTCAATGGATAATTGAGAATATGTCCTCACGGACCACCGAGACAATAGAAGGTCAAATGAGTCCTCCTCCCTTGGAGATCGGCACACATTTTTTGTGGTTAGATCAAGATTTTGAGACTTCTGGCATTGGCATTCTGTGTTCACCAACATTTCTTGCATATCCTGAAGATGAAATCAACATTTCTTTCTGGATTTCTTCTTTCAGACATTTTAACAATATTCAGGTTAGTATGATTTTTGTTTTTGTTTTCAATAATCTTGGCTTTCTTGGTATTAATATTGGTCAAAATTTATGGCTGTAATTTTACTTTAACTTGTTTCTTTTTGGTTTGATAATTTTCCCATTTAATACGAAACAGATACTCTGGTCGGCTGCTGACGCAAAAGAAAATAAAAACCTAACCAAACTCTATCCTACCTCATCAATTTCGGAAAATACAAAATGGCGTCGATCTTATGCAAAAATATCAATTTCAAAGCCAACAAAAGGAGAAGTAAGAGGGAAAAGCATTTCATTAATAATAGTTTTTGTATTTAACCATAGTTTGACTTGAAATTCAGATAATGATTTACGGCTTTTGTGATCCAAGTGGTGGTGGATTTATAGCTGTCGATAACATTTTTCTTATCCGAAAATCTACTGTAAGCACCACACTCCATGCACCTACCACCAATTTCACACCTGTTGATGATACAAAAGAAACTCAAGTTTCGAAGTCTCCCCTTATAAATCCGAAGATAGCAACATTGGAAATGCAATCATCAATTTTTACAACTGATGTTTCACTCGCCTCAACAATTTCTACTGAAAATGAGGAATGCCCATTCGGACCCTGTGAAATATGCTATCCATTGGATGTGTCCACTTATAATGTTATCTGTCGGGATATTTCCACCAAAACGCTCCGCGATGAATATTTCCAAGAACTAGACGAAAATTCCTATGATTTTGATTGGTTTGAAATCACTCCTCTATTTAATGATAGCATCCCTTTTGATATGTTCGCATCTTCTATAAGGTACGTTAATTGGTTTACAATCAACTGCGACTATATATCGAACCTATATGAGGTTGATCCATTTGCTTTCAAGCCAAACCTCGATGTTACTAATATGATTTTCAAAAATTGCAATTTTGCAAATTTGACTTTCTTATCCCAATTGAGAAGCTTAAGAGATTTGACTTTTCGAAATTCATCAAACCTTAACGATATTTTGAAGTCCTTACCTAGTGATTTGAAACTGCATGTCCTACGAATAGAGTCGTGTTACCTTCTAGAACTCACCATTGACAATTTCCCACCTCTTTCGACTGGCCTAAAAGAACTCCGAATTGTTGAAAATCAGGAAATCAACGATGACATTGTAGGCCTTTTTTTGTCTTGGGCACTGGATTTTTCGCGCGATTCGCTGACAAATTTCTACATATACAACAACGGATTGAAGAAGATCCCTATTGGATTATCGCGATTCAACAGTCTTGCTTTCTTCAAGATTAACAGCAATCTCCTAGAGCCCGGAATAGTCAAAAAAGGGGAACTGAAATTTTCTGACTATACGCGTTTGGTAGATTTACGGTTTTGTGGGATTCATACAATCGAGGCTGGTGCATTTTCAGGTGATACAAAATTATTTGAGGGTAAAAACCAAGTGACTTGAACTCAGCCACAAAAAAATTATTTCTTAAAAAATAGGTATTTACGAGATGGCAAATGTTTATTTGGATGGAAACAGTTTGACTAGATTCGACTCGGATGTGTATCACGACATTTTGGGACAAATGGCAAAGTTGGGAGACTTGGAGGACGGTGGATTTATTAATATTGAAGGAAGTAATACAAATGCATTTCTCATTTAATTTATCAATCTTGCAACATTTGTAATGATTAAAAACTGTTTTTACATAGATAGATTTGATTGCGTTGAAGATCCTTGTCATTTAACTTGGCTGCTGCGAGACCACAGAAATTTTCTACCTTTTATCTGGAATGCTGCTTGTGCAAACGGAATCCTGTTTGAAGACATTCAACCCGATGATCCAATATTCAATGGCTGCCCATAAAACTTCTAACTCCCTTTAAATATGACACAAACGTGTGTTTTTTTTACATTTGGTGTTAATTTTTTATTATTAAGTAAGTCAACGTATTATTTGATTATTCAGTTTTATATTTTTCTGTCATTTAATCAAAGGCATTTCCAGTTTAAATAATATCTAATCATTTTGAAAAGTTCATGTTCATATTAATTTATTTTATGGGAAACCTTGAGCTCATTCACATTCACGCCATTCAGATATTTGTTATCAGAAAAACAACCACTCCTTTTGTAACGAAACTACTTTGGAAACACAGATCCAATCTTTTCCGGCTGGTTCCTACGAATCAGTAATAAACTCCAATTCCAGTCAGATCACATACGATCTGGAAAGGTTTGCTTTCTATCGTATTGGCCTCTTAGTAGATCTAGAATAGTCAATAAGAACAATATCCATAAAAATGTTCTCTTTTCTAAAAAAAAAACAAAACACTAATTTGTTGACGAACGCATTAAAACACTTTCCCCTGACGTGGCTCTAATTTCCCATGATTATGAGGAGATAGATGACAATAAATACGTGTTTAAAAGCTGTAAACTGACAATATTTAAAGCTGTAAACAAATTATCAATTTGGGGTCAAATATGCTGTCAGATGGCATCGAACTTGATAGGCGCACACAAGGGAACAAAGTTTAGTGATTTGAAACTTCAGGGGAAAGTCACTTCTCTTTAATACTTCTCATACTAATATTGGCCGTCAATAAAACCGAAGGTAAGCAAAAATGTAATAATCATGTTATCCATACGTAAAAAGGGGTTTATTAAGAAAGATTACAAATAGAATTTGTTTATTTTAAAAAAGGGGCCTCGTAAGTATTTGAAAATTTATCATTGTTAGCCTAGGACAGCTTCCAACTATACATAGCAAACAGTAAAGGAATAATATAAAAAAACATATTTTATAGAAATGAAGTCAAAAGTTCTCCTTCTATTTTGCCTATTGCTGAATTCTGCTGCATCATCAAGTGACCCGGGGGTATTAAAAATTCCACGGTTGCGGTTGATGAATAATGCCTCTCGTACCTTTTCCATACAACAACCAGAAATCGACCAAAATTTTGAGAATGGGAGCATAAAACCATGGATTGACTGTTCAGAATACGGTACCCAGTGGGTAATCGAAAACATATCGACAGCATGGGACAATGAGCTTTCCAAGAGTCATATAAGCCCTCCTACGATGGAAAGTGGTGAAAATTACCTATGGTTGAAACAGGATTTGGAAATATTTGGGATTGGTATTCTGAAATCACCCAAATTTGTTGCCTATCCTGGGGATGAAATCCAATTTTCTTTTTGGATTCATTCTTCGTTCGAATATTTTAACAATCTTCAGGCACGTATTGATTTTCGCTGTTACCAGTACATAAACTTTATTGGTCATTAAAATGCATATAAAGGATTCTACTTGAAACTTATTTTTGCTCATCTTAAACGAAGCAGGTGTTTTGGTCGGCCGTGGGAATAAAAGAAGATCGAAAATTGATCGAGCTATTTCCTGCCTCATCCTTTTCAGAAAATACCGAATGGCGTCAATCGTTAGTACAAATTCCAATTTTCACACCAACCGAAGGAGAAGTAAGCCAGAAAAAATGATAATGATATTGATAATGATATTGACTTTTAACCTGAAACTCATTTTCTATGCAGTTAATGATTTACGGCTTTTGTGAACCTAAAAGTGGCGCGGGGCTAATCGCTGTCGATAATATTTTTCTTATCCACCAATCTACTATGAGCACCGAAAACGCAGCACCTACTACTAGCTCAAAACCTGTCTTGTTGACCAATGGAACTGAATTTTCCAAATTTGCTGAAATGACTACAAAGTTGACAGAACTGACGACTGACGTATCACTCTCAACGATTTTCGCTGTACAAGAAGAATGTCCATTTCAACCCTGTTCTCCCTGTGAACAGAGGGATAGTTCCACTTATAATCTTGTCTGTTCAAACCTTTCAACCAAACAGCTCCGTGATGAAATTTTCAAAAAATATAATGAAAATTCTTATGAATTTGACGTGTTTGAGATGATACCACCATTTAATGATACTATTCCCTTTGATATGTTTGCTTCTGCAATAAGATATGTAAATTGGTTTAAAATCAATTGCACCTACATAGCACGCCCTTATGAGGTTGATCCCTTTGCTTTCAAACCAAACCTTCCTGTTGGAAATTTAATTTTTCAACATTGCAATTTTGTAAATTTGACTTTCTTGTCACAATTTTCATACGTACGTGATTTGAAATTCGAAAATTCATCAAACCTTCCAGATATTTTTAATACCTTTCCCGAAGATTTCAAGGTAAATACTGTACGTTTTGTGTCATGTGACCTTTTAGATCTCACCATGGACGATTTTCCACCTCATTCTATGGGATTGGGTGAATTACGAATCTATGACAACCCAAAAATTGATGACAATATTGTAGATTTGTTCGTTTCCTGGGTATTGGACTTTTCACGCGATTCGTTAACATATTTGTATTTGTACAATAACGGTTTGAAAAAAATACCTACTGGACTATCGCGATTCAACAGACTGGCATACCTCCGCATTGACGACAACTTATTAGAGCTCGGAGTGGTCAAGAAAGGAGAACTGAAATTTTCCGATTACACACGCCTTCTCAATATTTGGAACTGCGGGATCCATACGATCGAACCCGGGGCTTTTGGAGGTAAAAATCATGAATTAAGAAATGGGAAAACCAAAAATTTAATATGTTATTTCTCTCTATTGAAAAGGTATTTACGAACTGGCGAATGTCTACATCGATAGAAATAACCTGACTAGATTTGAATCCAATGCATTTCAAGACATTTTGACACAGATGGCACTTTTGGGAGACTTGGATAATGGAGGAATGATTAGTGTTGCAGGAAGTATTCCGAATATAAGTCTGTTATTTTTTATTTTACTGATTTATTAAAAAAAAATTATGCCCAGATCTATTTGACTGTGTTGATGATCCTTGTCATTTGACTTGGCTCCTAAGAGACAATAACAGGAGCTTTTTACCTTTCGTCTGGGACGGTGCGTGTGCAAACGGAACCCTTTTTACTGACATCCAACCGGATGATCCAATGTTCAATGATTGCCCTTAAAACCTCTTACCAAGCCATTGAATGAAGCCCGTTAACCTCGATGACTCGCAAAGTTTAATTTATAGTTTTATTGTAAAATCATATAATAGTGGAAAACTTAGTTATTAAATTAACTAGCTCTTTCACATTTTATTTAAAATCTTATTATTGCTTTGCAACCCCACTCCCTCCCCCAAATATAGATATACAAATACATAACACGCATTGATTCGAAATTATATTTCATATTATACGGAAAATAATGTCTATGTAGCCTATCACTCGCTTACTTGATTTAAATAAACATAATCAATACCCATATTGTATTGCTTTGGTTTTCATTTTAAGACTAGGATAAATTATGATTTTATTATGCGTAAGCTATTGTTTAAAAAAACGGAGTTGTAGGTAAAATGATAACCTACCATTTAATGGAAGGCATAAAAATAGTTTCAAAGAGGGGGGCAGCACAGAACCATTATGATGTTTACTTATCTGATTAATTCTTTAATTTAAAAAATTAAAATATAGTTTCTAACCTTAAAAATATACTAACCCTCTCCTTAAAATATGTTTGACTATTGCGGGCGAAGAAAGAAAGAATACTAATTAAATTAGTATAGCCTCCCCTTTTTTCATCATACTATCATTTACAATCTCTCTGATGTTGATCCATTCAATTTCAACCCTTCTTATTTGTATTGCCATAATTGTAGTTTTGAACATTTATCTTTCCTTTCACATTAGATGGGTATTCTTTGACATTCGATTGTAATGTTGACCTTTATATGCAAAGACGTCATTTTCATAATATTTTGAAAATATTTTGAATTTATTCGGCTAAAGTCAAACGATAGTTAATGCTGACAAGTACATGCAAGGAAGTCAGCATGACGACGAAATTAGGTAAAACCCCTGTAGTTGGACAAGCCCACGAAGAACGGTAAAATAATTAGTTTTTGACTTCGATCAATACTCGACCAGTTAACAGATTGGGACACATAACTGGTATTTAACCGACAACCTTATAATGCGCATGCCTTGCACTAAAAATCTGTTGGATTGAAATCAACTGAAAAGAAACAGTAACAGTGTCATTTTTTTGCTTTGAATTTGTTTCCAATCTTAGGCAGTGGAAAACTTTTAAAATAGCGTGAATGAATAGTGCGGGACCTAACGAACAAACGGGGTGAAGATCTTAACTTGAAGTTCAAATTTTCCTTACAGATACTTCCATCCTACTGGGGAGTACTATGAAAAGGTACTAAAGATTTATACTATCGTTTTGAGCGTCAAAAACTAAACAAGTTTGTTATCACACTCCTATCAAACGAGATGCCTTCCTCGAATCGACCGGACGGGACGTGTTTGACCAACGTTGTTTATTCTCCAAAAATGTTGATTAATGGGAAATATATATTTATAAACATAAATTATTTGCAATTATTTATTTGATATTATTTATAACTTCGACATGATTTCGAGTTAATTTGCCAGTTCTGATTGTTAATGGTGTCTTGCAATTGAGATTAAAGAACATGGCGAGACCTCCCATTCGACTCAAAATCAAGAAATAAACAACGATTTTAAGAGTACATTTAATATTCATAATATATGGCTAGATTGGTGGATATTCATACAAATAAGCTTTTCACCAACCCATAGAAGGGCTGATTCCATTTTTTATATTACGGAAAAAGAAATTTGCTGAAGAACAAGATTCAAGACATAAAATTTGCTATCGGTCTTGTTTATTGTTTTTAAATATTATATTGATTATTCATAACATTTTAATTGCTGTAATACAAGTTTTAATAGTTGTAATTATCATTTTCGTTTTGTGTAATATATAAATATTTAATTGGTGAATTGGTTGCCAGAAAATTAATCAGATTTAAAAAAATAGAACTGCAAAGCAATTTAACAGCGCACTTGTGAAGCCCATCCAAAAACAATTGAGTTTTTGTGCGTCACTAGTAGTTGCTGGTTCCCTGTTTTCAAGTAGAACACGAAGAATAATTAAGAGATGTAAATAGTAAAAATTTAAAAAAAGGAAAAAGTGTGTACTGGTACGATGGTGGTATTGAAGTTGACGAATAAAAGGCTGTTGATCGTAAGTTCCTTCATTGATACAAAATAGTGAGCTATGTATATTACTAACCTCTTTTTGTTTTAACGTAAAACTTTTCATAAAATAAGTATACAACAGCATTGATTTTATGTCACATAAACCTTTTGATTTTCAAATATTTGAAAAAGTTTAGGTACTTACGGTTCTTCCGTTGAAGAGTTGGTTGACGGAAACGTCAAAGTGTATGTCAAAGACTCATTTGCCAATGTAAATTGAGTTTCAGTTGCCGCATAAGACTGTAAATTTTAAAAGAATTAAGAAATCTTCGTATATTTATTATTTAAAAAAAAATACAGTTTCCGTCCCAGATAAAGAAGAAAGTTGATGTGAAGTTCTTTCACTGCTGATCCGTGTGCTGATCAAACTTGTCGATTGTACGGGTTCTTGAGTGGTATCTTTACTCGTGCTTTCTGTAAGTGTACTTAACTCAAGTGTAGAAACAACCTAAAATTACACAGGGTTTACGAAAAAATTATAAAAGGAAGAAAATTTTTGTGGTTACAAAAAAAAATAATACAAAACAATCAGTGAAAAATTGCGGATCAAGGTCCTTAAGCATTGTCCCATTAGAGCACATTGCATTGCTGACAGATTTCAGCAAATGTTTGTTAAATATCCAAGCCAGATGACAGGGGTCCTCGTTACAATCTATTGGATCTGAAAGGTGGTGGAAGTCTTAGTTGCACAAACAAATTAATGCTTAAAAAGTAGGAAAAATTTCATGTACTTTTTTTTACGTCGATGGTTCCACCTGATAGAAGAATTTCTTCAAAAACAGAGGAATCGAGCCTAGCTAGGAAATTACCACCCAAATCAATGAATGTACTTTCAAATATTCCTGTTTGAAAAAAAAACTCGTTTCCGTAATTTACTCTTTGGTGAAGATGCTAAAGGTTTTACCTCCAAATGCATTCGGTTCTATTTCTTGTACTCCACAATTGGATAGGTCGATTAAGGTCAAATCATTGGTCGAAAACTTAAGTGAACCAACAGGAATGCTGGAGAGGAAATTACTTTTGATATCCAGTGTATCCAGTTTACCAAAATATTGGATTTGAGATGGGATTCTCGTCAAGTTGTTGGAGTAAATATACAAGTTCTTCAACGTCGAATTGAAAGATTGAATCGCCCATTCCATTACCACATTCATGACGTCGTCATTCATGTCAACTGACTTTGCGACATCTAGTCTGACTAGATTCGTAGCACCAACTATAGGTGGTGGTGCATTCATCAAGGAATTCCAACCAAAACATTGTATCAGCTTAATATTGTTGATTGCAGGAAGATTGGTAGCAAATGTGGGGAAAAGTCTTCCCATTCTATGAAAGTTGTCTATATACAGGGATGTCATTTTAATGAACCCTTCTATAAAGCTAAAATCTGAATCTTCCAAGATGCACATGTAGAGCTCCATTACTGTTAAATATTTCCGGCTTGAGTCGAATGCGTCCTTTCCAATCTGAATGTCAGGATACTTAGAACAGTCAAACAGAATTTTTCCGGATTTTTTGTTCGAAAATAAATTATCTGGAATCAATTTATCTGCTGCATATTTGACAATCGTTATTTCTGCAAGTTCTGTAGATTGGGTTCGATTGAATACGTCAATTACAGCTGATAGTTCTTTTTGATCGCAAGTAATATAGTTTCTTCCATCCAAGGGAATCGAGTCACACGTGCAGGGAAAATAATCCTCTGTTTTGCAAGTGCTTTCAGCTTTTGTTAGATTTAAAAATAAACTGCTATCCAAAATCTAAAACATTAAAAAGCAATTAATTTGTTTCACAAATCTTTCTTTTCTTCTCAGAAAAACATGGTTCTCTAACTAAGAGGGGAAAACATAACGGAATAGGGGCTAGAGCAGTTTCTCTTTCTCTGCAGAGGGAGCCTCTACACTGACCCGCTGCATCGGGAACAACCTAGTTTGGCTTATTATGGGCTGAAATTACGTCATTATTTATAAAATAGTGGAAGTCAATCTCTAAATGTATACATTACAAGTTAGATTCTTATGGATTTTGAAAAAAACAAAAAGCTTCTCAAACCACTTGATTGTTTTTTTTTAAATTTTTAAAACATTTTCAGTGTACACTCCTAAAACAAGTTTAAGGCTATCTGAAAATCAAAGCTTTAAGGGGTACTACGGTAGTTGGATAATTTGCAAGAAATGTATTTGTATACTTCTTGTAAAGTCTTCAAGTGAACTATAAATCACTCATTGAACAAAGGGCAATGTGCAACCCTGTATTTAAAATAAGGATTCAACAGATTCTATTGTATTTAATAAATTACTGGTCTATTGCTGTTTTCACTGAAAAATCTAAAAAGAAATCATCGCAAAATATTTAAAAAAAAATTGTTTGTCAAGTTAACTAGACCCGAAATAAATAAAAAATGAATATTCTTCATTGATTCAATTTAATTTAAGTGCAGGGAATACAGTTGATTTTTCTTACCAATAGGACAGCAATGATGTTGCAAGTATTGAACGCTAGCATTTTTCTAGCTTTACTGTTTACACACACTGATCGCTTAGCTGGCTTTTCTGAGCTAGCAATGCAACATACTCTCCACATATGCTGCATTTAAACACGGGCGTGGCTTCGTTTATCATCCACCAACTTTCCCTCCTTCCGGAGCAAAAGGTGATGTTGGATAACTTTTTCTCTTTGCTTCATAAGCTGTATTTAAAAACCAAAATCCAATCATTTCCACGTGAACTAAGAATGCTTTGTTAAAATGTTTTTTACTACATGGGAAGCGAGACTATGTGTCTGTAACTTGTGTCTTAACCGTAGAAATAAAAAGAATTGGCCGAAGTGTTTTTTAAAATTATTTTTAAAATTTATTTCGTAAGTTGATTATAATATTTAGGTCTCCTCATTACTATATTCGTAAATTAAAAATCCGATCCTGCAGAATATCTTAATGATTACACATCCAGTGAAAAAAAGTAATTTATTTAGAACAGATGAGAGGTAGTGGACCACTGATATAGCAGAAACCATCGTAAAAAGCAAATTGTTTGTTTAAAATTAGAAGCACCACTTTTCCCTTTCACCCTGCCTTGGCTTAATAAACAAAAAGAGTGATAAGTCTATACTCCTGACAGATTGTCCAAATTTGTTCTGTAAATGTATGTAAAGATAAAATAAATTTAAAAAAACACATTATAATATACATATAATTTAATCTATTCTTCTAAGTACCCCTCCAGCAATCCATAAAAAATACATAGATGCCTATACTTCTTCAGAAAATTCCAAATAATCAGATCAGTAAAACCTGTTAAGCTTATCTTCTATTTCTAAAGATGACACCGAAGAAAAGAAACCGAAGTTTCAACAAATCTTTTAATATCAGGTTGAGCTAAGTGACAAATGAAATTATTCCATCGGCGCTGACGACTGGCGTATATTTTCCGGGTTACCTGCCCCTTTGATACACTCGGATGCTCTAAGCCGAACAGGACATCTATTATGTTAACTGTATGATAATCGTCAATGCCAACTAATCTGGAAAACCTCAAATACGATTCTTACTAACAAAACAGAAAATTTTGAAAATAGCTAATCAATAATGAAAGGTAACCAACATCCAAGCTTCAAGGTTACACAGGACGTTACACATGACGCTCACTCGACGTGGAATTCAATTTTGAGTCGAATGGCGTAAAGTTCAAGTTGATACAGATCCTTGTTACAAGCTCAATTTGATTTACAAAATGTGTCCTTACAATATCATCATGTATCGTTTTCATCCTTGTATCATGCATACACTTCTCTTGATACCTGATACATCTTGATCAAACTGTCACTGGCTGTAACGGTTCAATATATACTTCCACTTTGACGGCAATGTTTTATTGTCAAGAAAGGGAAACTTAAATTTTCTGATGCCACCCGTCTGATTAAAATATGGTACTGTGGGATTACATATCATGGAATCAGAGATAAGGATGTTTATCCCATAAGCTAATCATTGATAAGAAAAATAAATTATTCAACTTTTAATTACAATTAGTTTTATTCTGACTAGATAGTTTGTTTCTCGATTTATTGAGGAATGTTTTGAAGTTTTGTCAATCGACTACCCTTAGCCGTGTCTTTTTTCAAGCTCCATTTGTTCTTTAATTTTTTTTATTGAAATACTTCAAAACATCAAAAATAGGGCTGAAAAGTCGCTGACTTATTTATCAGTGAGCAAATGTCAGATTTTTCCTCCACTGGAAACATGTTTGCCTATCCCTCTGAAATATTTCAGATTTGAGTCATGTTACTGAGGTGTTTGATCATCCGGTTACCAGCAATCTATTAAGATTGGACTCTTCTTCAACTGGAAACTTAAAATTTCGAAAAGTTATGTCCTGATTAAAAATTTCGGATTTTCAAAGTTCTCTAAAAAAAAGTTTCCCATATGTTCTCCGTATGGCAAAAATGACCTTGGATCTTGTCCTATAGAGGATATGGGAGAAACGTTGTTGTTGAACTTTAAAAATCTGGAACTTTTAATCAAGACTTAACTTTGAATTTGTTTTAATGTCCAGTTCAAGAACTGTCCAATCTCAATAGATCGTCGGCAACCGGAGGACCGAGCGCCTCTCCGTTCATTAGTTATGAATTTTTGAACGTGAGACTATTTACCCGTGTTTAAATGGGAGAAAAATTTATGTGTTCTTATACATGACCTAATCAATAACTCAATGAGGAATAATTAATTCAGATGGATAGGGAAACATGTTTCCAATGGGGGAAAAATCAGAAAAAAATCCACCGTTAAAATTCAGCTAGTTATCGCAATAAAACGGGCGTCAATGTAACCCGTGCACTCATGGAAGAAAAATAGGTGTTCTTATATTTCGGTGGGTACTGTAAATGTTTTTGTTATGGAGATAAAAATAAAATTAGATGTCCGACTACGTTTGGCGGGAGTGGTCTAAAAAAGCACACCATTGGATTTCGCGTCCCCCCTGATTGGCTGCTCAGGTCGCCAAGGAAAAATTTTTGTGCAAGCAGACAGCAATCCGTAGAAGAACTGTTCAGCCTGCTATTTTATCAAAGTAGTTGTTAATTAGAGATTATTGTTCAATTCTCGCCTGTTGCGGCTCCTATGAAGCAGTTAATGGCTACAATTTCAATCCGAACACACATATATGCGGAACTTGAAATATTTGCTTTTTATCATGGTTACCCAGTATTAGAAAACTAAAATACTCTACAGCAAAACCGATCAAAAATGTTTCTCATTTCTCAAAATCCCAACAATTTGTTCATAAATAAATTTAGACAATTTACTCTGCTGGGGCTCTGATTTTCAGTGTTTGTCTAGAGGAGATCGATAGCAATAACGAACGTGTTTAAAGGCTAATAACTGGAATAATTCAACCATATGGAGTTAACTATACTGCCCAGATGGCATCGAACTTGATATGCGTGAACAAAGGAATAAGTTTAGTTATTCGAAAGATCTAGAGAAGACCACTTCTTTTTACTCCTTTTCATATTAATACTGGCCACCATTAAGAACGAAGGTAAAACCATTAACCCCTTTTAAGTATCAAGGAAACCATTAGTTGAGAAAGATCTCGAATTGTTGTTTTTTCTGCGTTTGTTTTTAATGAAACATTTTAAATTAATTGTCGCTGGTCTAAACTGCATGGGCAGCTTTCTACACCTAAAAAAGTTAAATAAACGTTTAATATTCTTATGCTATTATACCTTATATATCATTGTTATTGTTAAAAATGCTTTTTACCAAACATGACGAATCTAATTTTTCTTTAAACGCAATTATTTTTCGAAGAACGCATTAAAAAACACCACCTGCTTTCCTAAACTTTCACTTGTTGTAGCTCTAATTTCCAGTGATTAGCTAAAAGAGATCGATAACAATAGAGAACGCATTTTAAAGCTAACAACTGACCCCCACTATGTATCTGACGTCAAATACTTGATGGCCAGATGGCATCGAACTTGATATCCATACATAAAGGAATAATGACTTGAAAGATCAGGGGAAAGCCACTTCTTTTTACTTCTTCTCCTATAAAATAATAGTGGTCATCTTTGAAAAGGAGGGTAAACAAAAATTGTAATGCTTATGTTATCTAAAAGTAATATAAAGGGAATTATTTTACTCTAATGAATAAGAAACTAATAAATGTTATTGTTCAGTTGATTTCACAGAAATGAAGTCGAAAGTTCTGCTTTTAATTTGTTTGTTGCTGATTCCTGCTACATCTGCAAGTGAACCGGAGCCATTTGAAATTCATCGATTCCGGGTGATGACCGTCTTCAATACCTTTACAATACAACAACCCGAACTTGACCAAAATTTTGAGAATGGGACTATGGAACCATGGGTAGACTGTTCAGAAAATGGTACGCAGTGGGTAATTCAGAAAATGTCTACGGCATGGGACAATGAAATTTCGAGTCGCATAATCCCTCCTCCACTGGAAAGTGGGACACATTACTTATGGTTGAAACAGGATTTGGAGATATTTGGGTTTGGTGTTCTGAGTTCGCCCAAATTTCTTGCCTATCCCGGAGACGAATTGCAATTTTCTTTTTGGATTCATTCTTCTTTCGAATATTTCAACAATCTCCAGGCTAGTTAGTTTTCTTTGTTATCAATCTATGATCGTTATTTATCTTTAGAACTGCATGTGAAATATTCTACTGAAAACTTATTTTTGTCTATTATTGTTAGGTGTTCTGGTCGGCCGTGGAGACAAAAGAAGATCGGAAACTGGTCGAGCTTTTTCCTGTCTCATCTTTTTCGGATAATACCGAATGGCGTCAATCGTTTGCCCAAATTCCAATTTCTAAGCCAACAGAAGGAGAAGTAAGATAGGACGAAACATATTAAATTTAGAATATTGATTATTCAACCACCATTTCACTTTCAATGCAGATAATGATTTACGGCTTTTGTGAACCAGAAAATGGTGCCGGATTTATCGCTGTCGATAACATTTTTCTTATCCGTGAATCAGCTTTCAGTACCAAATTTTCTGAACCTACTACTAATTCCAAATCTGAAGTAGTTACCAAAGAAACTGAATTTTCAAACTTCCTAAATATCACTCCAAAGATGACACTTGAAACACTTGAAACGCAATCCACATTACGAACGACTGACGTATCAGTTTCCACAGTTTTCACTGAGTTTAATACGTGCCCATTCCCACTCTGTGAAGAATGCGAGCAAACAAATGACAACGTTTATGATCTTGCTTGCCCAAATATTTACACCAAACAGCTTCGTGATGAAAATTTCCAACAATATGAAGAGGGTTTTTATGAATTGGGCATTTTCGATATGACTCCCCCATTTAATGATAGTATACCTTTTGACATGTTTGCGTCTGCTATAAGTTACGTAAATTGGTTTAAAATCAATTGCACCTACATAGCACGCCCTTATGAGGTTGATCCCTTTGCTTTCAAACCAAACCTTCCTGTTGGCAATTTAATTTTTCAACATTGCAATTTTGTAAATTTGACTTTCTTGTCACAATTTTCATACGTACGTGATTTGAAATTCGAAAATTCATCAAACCTTCCAGATATTTTTAATACCTTTCCCGAAGATTTCAAGGTAAATACTGTACGTTTTGTGTCATGCGACCTTTTAGACCTTACCATGGACGATTTTCCACCTCATTCTATGGGATTGAGTGAATTACGAATCTATGAAAACCCAAAAATTGATGACGATATTGTAGATTTGTTCGTTTCCTGGGTATTGGACTTTTCACGCGATTCGTTAACATATTTGTATTTGTACAACAACGGTTTGAAAAAAATACCTACTGGACTATCGCGATTCAACAGACTGGCATACCTCCGCATTGACGACAACTTTTTAGAGCTCGGAGTGGTCAAGAAAGGGGAACTGAAATTTTCCGATTACACACGCCTTCTCAATATTTGGAACTGCGGGATCCATACGATCGAACCCGGGGCATTTGGAGGTAAAAATCATGAATTAAGAAATGGGAAAACCAAAAATTTAATATGTTATTTCTCTCTATTGAAAAGGTATTTACGAACTGGCGAATGTCTACATCGATAGAAATAACCTGACTAGATTTGAATCCAATGCATTTCAAGACATTTTGACACAGATGGCACTTTTGGGAGACTTGGATAATGGAGGAATGATTAGTGTTGCAGGAAGTATTCCGAATATAAGTCTGTTATTTTTTATTTTACTGATTTATTAAAAAAAAATTATGCCCAGATCTATTTGACTGTGTTGATGATCCTTGTCATTTGACTTGGCTCCTAAGAGACAATAACAGGAGCTTTTTACCTTTCGTCTGGGACGGTGCGTGTGCAAACGGAACCCTTTTTACTGACATCCAACCGGATGATCCAATGTTCAATGATTGCCCTTAAAACCTCTTACCAAGCCATTGAATGAAGCCCGTTAACCTCGATGACTCGCAAAGTTTAATTTATAGTTTTATTGTAAAATCATGTAATAGTGGAAAACTTAGTTATAAAATTAACTAGCTCTTTCACATTTTATTTAAAATCTTATTATTGCTTTGCAACCCCACTCCCTCCCCCAAATATAGATATACAAATACATAACACGCATTGATTCGAAATTATATTTCATATTATTGAAATCACATTGCGTCGATTACTCACTATCTAGCATACATTTAAATTCATAACGGAAAATAATGTCTATGTAGCCTATCACTCGCTTACTTGATTTAAATAAACATAATCAATACCCATATTGTATTGCTTTGGTTTTCATTTTAAGACTAGGATAAATTATGATTTTATTATGCGTAAGCTATTGTTTAAAAAAACGGAGTTGTAGTTTAAATGATAACCTACCATTTAATAGAAGGCATAAAAATAGTTTCAAAGAGGGGGCAGCACAGAACCATTATGATGTTTACTTATCTGATTAATTCTTTAATTTTAAAAATTAAAATATAGTTTCTAACCTTAAAAATATACTAACCCTTTCCTTAAAATATGTTTGACTACTGCGGGCGAAGAAAGAAAGAATACTAATTAAATTAGTATAGCCTCCCCTTTTTTCATCATACTATCATTTACAATCTCTCTGGTGTTCATCCATTCAATTCCAACCCTTCTTATTTGTATTGCCATAATTGTAGTTTTGAACATTTATCTTTCCTTTCACATTAGATGGGTATTCTTTGAAAATCGATTGTAATGTTGACCTTTTTATGCCAAGACGTCATTTTCATAATATTTTGAAAATATTTGGAATTTATTCGGTTAAATTCAAACGATAGGTAATGCTTTATAAAAGTTCACAAAAAAATTAAAACTTTATTTGAATTTTGACATAATACCCATTTACGGTGTAGTTACAATGGGTTTAAAGTTTAATTAATAATGCTAATTTTAAAAACTAATAGCATATTCTTGTAGATCTTTTTGTGCTGATTCTAACGATAACATTTTTTGTTTTCTTAAATGAATTCTTCGCGGAGAAATTTGACAAAATTATATCACGGTAGTTCCTTATGGAAATACCATGTGTGCGCGCGCGCGTCAATTTCAACAAAGAACAAAAGAGAAAAATCATTTCACCTATTGAATCTTAATGGAATCTTAAGATTTTTTCAGGGAATATGGAACAAGACATGCTCTACACGAGTGTATTTTTTAAATTTTTAAATTTAAAAGTTATGCGGTCGTAATCGAATTTTAAATGCGTATTACGTCACATTATCGGTTACGGGCACCCCTACATTTTATTTTTTCGGGACAAAAAAAAATCCCTAATCTATTGAAGGGGTTTCGCATCTTATCCCAAAGCGCCGTTAAAATATTTTTAAATTGTTTCATAATGAAACACCCTAAGCCACACTTACCATTTATAAACTACCTTCATTCACTCTTTGTTTTCATTAAATGATCAACAATGGGGTCATGGAACCGAATTCCAGAAATAAAGATAATAATATTTTCTGACATATCTTGACGCGCTGATTTCAGTGGTATGTTTGGTAGTATGGAAGTAGTTTTTTGAATGCTGCGTGGTCAAATTGTAATAATAAGAAAAAATATTAAAATATGTAGAGAAAACAAATGATAAAAAAATTTATTATGAATAGCCCAAATTTAAAAAAATAAGATGAAAAGGGGCGGCGCGTATCCCGTATGCCGTCGGTGTTCGACAAATGCTGGCAAATCTCTAATTTGTAATTCTATCGTAGAATCTGCTAGATTTTATGCCAACATTATGGAATTTGACGAACGCATACAATTTCCACTAAATGATGGCCCAGGTAAACGTGTCATTTTAATTAATGAACCTGTTAATGCTGATAAAAGAATTGAATTGATTAAAACTGCTATGGAAGTTCAGGATGTAGCTATTAATGTAAAACACAGAAAAGGTATTGCTCTACCCTGTACACCTATCATTTTATCTTCTAATAAAGATCTTTGGCATTATTGTCCTTCTGAACAGGAAGCAATATTAAATCGTTGCCATTATTTTAAATGTAACACGATGGATAAACTCATTGACTGCACTAAAAAGCTACATCCCTTATTATGGAAAACTATTATAGATTATAATAATCCAAATGATAATTATTATTCCTCAATGTCTACTGTTTGTATAAATCGTAATTGGAAAACTAACTTTTTTTCAAAATTACCTGCTATTGAATTATTATTTGATAATAATGGTGAAGTACTATCTGATGATTCTGTTCTTTCACTTAAACCTTCATGCAATATGTGTCTACTTTCTGAACAATTAAAGTATATTATAGATCCCCCTAGTGACGTACAAGATTGTATTTCATGTGGTGCAAAAACAGTGTATTGGTTTTGTTCTAAATGTATACATGTTTTGAATTGAATACATTATTTCCAATAAGAATCTCCATTGTCACTAGGATATATTCCTTCTACAAATCTTACAGCAGTGTTGCCATTAGCATCTACCATGTTTAATCGAGATGGTACAATATATTGCCAAGACTTTGATTGCCATTGTGCTCGGTGATCCGACATGCTACACAAAGGCGTTCCTCCATAAATATTTAAGTTTGGATCAATGGTATCTTCCCAATATTCTCCATGGCAACCAGAAATAACTGATCCAACATTTTTTACAGTTGTCAAATCAAGTTCAACAGCTCCAGATATTTTAACATCACAAGTAACAGAAGAATATTTAACAAGTCCATCAAAGGTACAATATTGTGGAATATAAATTGCTGCAACATGTGAAGATGTAGTAAAATCAGTTACAGAAGGAAAAGGTTCAATCAGAATTAGTGGTACATTGTTATCTAGTTTAAATTTCCTATCAGATTCATTATAATTTTCACTTAGTTTTCCTGCTCGGCGCTTCATCGGTGCCTGGACGTTCTGGCCCATATCCTTTCTGGCCTGCCGTTCTGGCCCACGTCATTTTTGGGCCAAAACGGTAACCCTTCTGGCCCATATTTTTACAACCTTATTGGCCCGATGGCAGATCCGCTACGTTCCCTCATCCCGCATTTCAAATTTTGGTTCCGCAATCCATATCCCGTACTCCATATCCTACATTGTCGTCTGCTCACAACGGCGCTGTTGAACAGTTGAAGCCTTCTTGCTGTCAAAATTTTTTCTGTTTATTAAAAAAGAAATCGAAATTAACTTCGTAATGCTGAGTAATTTTCAAAAATTTCTAATATATTCTGTGATTGTGTGCCTTGGTTGCGATGAAGAAATCACTGGAAGAGTCCCTCAAACCATACCCTGTTTAGTGTGCGCCGGGTTAATTTGTCGGCTTTGTTATAGGTGCCGTGGAAAAGGTGAGTCTGATCCTTATTTTATTTTAAATTTTTCTTAAATATTAATACATTTTATCTTTTTAGTTCTTACACCAGGCGAGTACGTACAAATGAAGAAAAATAAAGAGTGTTTTGGCCACCGCTGTCAACACCCTGAAGAGTGTGAGGAAAGGAGACAGGTAAGAGTGTCACTGGCTTCCGATCTCCGTTCATCAGATGCCCGGAAGCGGAATCGCCCCGTAGAGTCTGAATTACGGCCCATTGCTAAGAGAGCTAAAAGAGCTCCTTTACAAGCTCTTCCAGAAAACAATCACCAAGCAGCTCTTCCAGACAACAATCACCAAGTAGCTCGTCCAGATAACAGTCACCAAGTAGCTCGTCCAGACAATATAACACTGTCACAACAATCTCAGGTATATATTTAAATAAATATTAATGTAATATATTAATGTATATATTGTTCTAACTTGGTAACTTTTTATAGGGAGTGCGTGCTGTTTTCAAGATACCATCTCATACACTTGGTGTATCTTCAGCATTTCTCCCCTCACCACTTGAAGCATTCTTTCGAAAGGAGTTGGAGTAGTTGCTGGTGGTGGATATCTGCACACACCATGTGACTTAGGGGATATAAACGCTCATAACGTGGTGGAATCAAGTACTCCAACTGAAGATGAGGAAAGAGACGCTGGTGTTTCTTACTCAATTCCATTTGGGTGTGAAGCAACTTCACTAGAGATAACAGTATTGCTTCATAACTTTTCAACTGATTCTTATTTATTAATCATTGTAATTTTATTTCAGGATAACAACTAAATATTTCAGGATTAAACATTCTCATCGAGTGGGAGCAAACTTTCAAATGACTTGTTTAGTCAAAGCTGTTTCGGCTGCAAAGGGAATCATTCCAGCTGCCAAGAAGCCGTCTCCTTTAAGTCAAGAAGCTGCTAGTGAAGCTGCTGATCCAGTGAATCAAGCTGCTCCAATTATTGAAGCTACTCATCCATTGAATAAAACTGGTGATCCAGTGAATCAAGCTGCTCCGATTATTGAAACTACTCATCTATTGAATCAAACTGGTGATCCAGGGAATCAAGCTGGTGATCCAGTGAATCAAGAAGCTGTTCCGGTTATTGAATCTGGTGATCCAGTAAATCAAGAAGCTGCTCCGGTTATTGAATCTGGTGATCCAGTAAATCAAGAAGCTGCTCCGGTTATCGAAGCTACTCATCCAGTGAATCAAGAAGCTGCTCCGGTTATCGAAGCTACTCATCCAGTGAATCAAGAAGCTGCTCCGGTTATCGAAGCTACTCATCCAGTGAATCAAGAAGCTCTTCCGGTTACTGAATCTGGTGAGCCAGTGAATCAAAAAGCTGCTCCGGTTACTGAAGCTACTCATCCAGTGAATCAAGCTGTTCCGAATGGTCATGAGGTGCAAATGAGCAAAGATGCTCCGAATAGTCAACATTCAGATCCAGCAAGTACTGAAGTTGTCCCGTCTACCCAACCTGATGATACAGTGAGTCAAGAAACTGCACCTGGTAGCCAGGCTGCTGATCCAGTGATCGAAGGTGCTCCTCCAGCTACGGATCCTGATGATCTAGTGAGCCAGGAAGCAAGTACTGGTAGCCCAGATGCTCCGGATAGTCTACATACTTCACCTGCTATACAAGAAGCTGCCGAGCTATCTGTACATCGTTCACAAAGAAAGAAATGGACTGTGGTAATTAACCCTAATTAATTTAACGGTTTTATTAATAAAAATAATCTAAACTATGTCACTTAGGCTTCAACTAGAATCCAGCGCCAAAGAATCCATTTGCAACCCGACGCCACGGATGCGGAAACCGATATAACTGCACCAAGGTCCGGAATCCGGAAGAAAACTCAGTGGGCAGTAACTACGGCTAACGCTAAAGTCCCTCACAACGGAAGTAGAACCCGTGTTTCTCCCAGCAGTCGGAATGGTGGAAGTAGAGGTGTGGCTCCATCCACTTCCGGAACGCAACAAGAAGTAACAGGCCCAAAGATGCACCCGTCAATGCCAATCCTTCAATCTCTTGCCGCCGGAAGGCCCGTAAAAGAAGAGAAGAAGAGCAGGTATTTCGATTTATATATTTCTAAGAAACAGACTAGTAAATGTAATCATAAATAGGTTCCAGAGTTTGTTTATCTTCCAAAAGCCGGCAGAAAAATGGCACCCACTCTTATTCATCGCGGCTGCTATGTATTGGGGATCAAAATTGACTACAAGGACGGTGTACACGTAACTTGGAGATGCAAGAAGCGGAATCACGGCTGCAAAGTGCTGGTTTATCAGGTGGCGGATGAATTCACACCAAATTGTGAGCATACCTGTCCTTCAGACCCTTCTATACGCGTGAAAGTTCCTTTGTACGCTCAAGCTAAAATCGAAGCGATGGATGATGTTTTTAAAGCAGCTACTGAGATTGTGGATCCTTTATCGTACGAGGCCTATAAAAAGCTTTCAAAGAAAGGCCGTCATTATCTACCGAGAAGTTGCAATGTCATCCGAGCTACTAATCGAGCTAGGGCTAGAATTCGACCTGTTTCTCCTACTACTGCACATTTTTCTTTCAACTCTAAATATCTTCCAAAAGGATTCGTCCGGGAGCCCATTGATTGGACTAATAAAAAAGGGCAAAAGCAGAGAATTGTGATACTAACAACTAGAACCCAGCTTAAAAAATTAGCAAAAGCTAGACGGTGGGAGGTTGATGCCACATTTTCCATTGTTTCAGATCCCTTTTACCAACTTTTCGGCATACACACCACCGTTAGGAAAGGAAACAAAGTAAAATCGATCCCACTCGCATTTGCGCTTATGACTTCTAAAACTAAATTATCCTATGTGAAACTATTTAGAGGCATAACTGAGCTGCTAGAGCCCTATGGGCCAATTAGAGTGGCGAGAATCTGCGTTGATTTTGAATCCGCAGTTTGGGGAGCGATTCGGAATGTGTTTCCCTCTGTAAAAGTACAAGGATGCGGATTCCACTTTTACCAAGCGATATTTCGGAAAATTCAAGAGCTTGGCCTTAGTAACCTTTACCGCACTAACCGTAAAGTACAACACACTTGCAGGAAACTTATGACACTCAATCTCCTACCAAACAGATTCATCCCAGAGATCTTTTATTCCATGAAAGCCAATAGCAGTAGTATCACTCGTCCGTTGTTTCAATATTTCGAAAAGAACTGGTTGAAAAGCAAAGTTTGGGGACAAAAATCTTGGTCTGTTTTCTACTTGCCCATTAGAACTAACAATCCAGTAGAAAGTTATCATTCCAGATTAAAGTGATTAGCTAATAAGGCTAAGCTGAATCTCTATTTGCTTATTGAGCTTCTCTGGAATGAATCTAAACGAGTCCCTATGAATTGTTTCCTTCTTGCTACAGACAAATTAGGTGACATTCAAAAAGCTCAATATGCTTCTTTTACCTCCACCTTGATGTCAAAATGGAAAGATTTTTAAAAAATGGGCACTACTCTTCAATTGAGAAACTTCATGAAGATCTTACTGATGTTGTTAAAGATCACTACAAGTATAGGTTTAATACTGACATAAGAAAGCAAGGTCTTTGATTTTCCCTTGATGCCCCTTTATCTGTGATCTTAATGTTTCCCTCCCTTTCTGTGATTTGAAAATGATGCGTCAAGATATTTTCCCTAGTTGCCTCTATAACTGTGATCAGTATGTGTCCCTCCCTTTCTGTGATTTTGTAAACGTTGCACGAAGGTAATTGCACGAAAAATGTACCATTTATTAGAATGTACACCTATTACCAATACATTGCATTACAGCATAAAAAAGAGCATTGGGCCAAAAGAGCATTGGGCCAATAAGGTTATTAAAATATGGGCCAGAACGGCAGGCCAGAAAGGATATGGGCCAGAACGTCCCAGACCCGCTTTATCATATACGCTTTACATTGTGCCATAGTAGGGAAATCAGCATTCAAAAAGGAAATGTTTAATAAATCTTTAACTTTTCTAATTCCATCTGTAGAATATCTTCCTGTATTGAAATAAATGTAACGTGGATTTGCGGGGGATTTAATATTATTTGGATTTAGCACCCATTTGGGCCAGCCGATTATTGGAAATTCCAATACTTCATCTATTGGATGGTCAGTCATTCCTTGCCTAAAAGAATCGCCATAGTTATATTCTTCTACATCATCATGATGAGCATGCTCTGATAAGTGAATTAATTGTGGAAATGTCCCTTTCTGCATCCAGTTACCTGGAATATTACCAACTTCATATCCACTTCCAATCAAATTATTCTTTTTTAAATTGATTTGATCGGCAGTATCAAAAGTAATGGAAGTTGTAGCAAGCGAATGAGCTGCAGGATCTATATATGACCAGCTATAGTCTCGTTCTCTATCATACATTTTCCACATAATTTTTCTATTTACTGCTAATGAGGTAGATGGTATAAATTTTACTGTCAAGGTGTTTACATCATTGTCCATAAATCTAAATCCATTAAATTCTATTTTGCCACCTAGAAATTCAAGGCGATTGAAATTTGTATTCTTCAATTCCCATAAAGCGTGTCTATCGAGGCCCATTGATGGAATATCTAAGGGTATACAAGAGGTGGCCACTAAACGGCTGTATCCATGTGGATCGTAAATTTTAAAAGCAGAAGCTCTATTTACTGTCAATAGCGTTCTTGGTAGCCATGTTCCTATTGTTAAGCTGTTATTATTCATAAAATCATTCAAATGAATGTTACGTATTATTCGATCAAATGGAATTACAACAGTTTTACGGCTGATGTAGTTTCTTGGTGGACCGAGATGCATGGACACATGACCACCTGGACCTCCTGGGCCGTCATGCCTTTCTTCTTTGTTTGCGCTGACATCAGCATCCAATTTTTGTTTTTTGGGATCACTCTGCATTTCTTCACCACTTGCTGACACTTCTTGACTAATCTCGGTAGGCGCTCCTTCAATATTTGGCTTAGCTTCTTCACTCTTCAGTAGTAGTAGAGGCAGTAGATGTAGGTTCATCTGGAGCGTCTGTTCTTACAGCTTCTCCGCCGTAAGGATCATATAAGACTGGCTGATCTACGAGATGTTTACCATCTATAAAGACAACTTGTTTTTTAGCAATATACATATCGAAATCACTTTGTTCAGTAAAAAGTCCTTTTGCTTCACGTTCATATCTATTCATATCTATAAGTCCTCCGGTGTTGCCCATTTCCTTAAAATAGGTTCAAAGTTTGCGTTTTCTGTTATTGTATCTTTATCCTTTTGTCTTTTTACTGACTCTTTGTTCCAATATTCGCCATAAGGAATTCCAGCTACAGGATGTATAGCAGATGGTGATTGAGAGAATGGTATTTGAAAATCTGGTGATCTTCCCCATTGATCTTGTACAAAGTATATGGGAAATATCTTTTCTTGCCCCACATAATTCATAATGTATGAGCCATCATCGGGTCCATTAGGGATGAATTGGAAAATAACCATTCCAGGCTGAGGATCGCCATCATAACTTGTATCTGCTTTATGTTGACGTGACTTGACCCAAATCTTAATATATTCAGGAGTATTCTCAGGTGCTCTAGTTTCTGCTATTGCCCATGAATTTTTAACAACAGTAGCTGCTTTATCGGCATCATCAGTAATTGTTAATTTTCTGTAATGAACATTACTCATTACTGCTTCCATAATTGATTCAGCAGCTGTTTGTGGATTTTCTTTTGTCCACTTTAATTCTTTCCAGTCAGGCCAATCATCTTTATACTTTTCGGAATATGTCTTGAATGAAGTCATAAATTTTAGAACTTTACTAGGAATTGACAGCTTTGCCCATGGATTGTCTCCGATTTCTTTAAAATCAAATGCTTCTAATATAAGTGGAATAACAATATTCCTCTCCCAAGGTGTCACACCTGACCAGCCATCTCCAATGGACGAGGAGGCCCAATTTGTTATCATATGTATAAACTGCTTATCATCATTTACTTCTAAAGTTTTTCTTTTGTAGGCATATTCCATATCATGATATTGGCAGAAGGCATCGAGCATTGATGTAGGTAGATAGTTTAAGCTATTTCCAGGTCCACAAAAGTTATAACCAGGCAAGGTAAATCCAGTTCTATGTATAGGTCTAAGTGGAATTCTTTTTTTTATTCAATTCTTCTATTTCAGGCACAGAAGCAATAACTGAATCTGTATGCCATTTTTCTCCTTTCTTTCCAAGAGTGTCCGCTTTATGTCGCTCTGTCAATACAGTGTATAAATATTCCAAATCTCTATAGTCATATTCCGAATCTTGATAAGTTATTCGCGTATTATTATTGTTAAAAAAATCTTTTCCTATAAAAGGATCAGATAAAGATTGAACAAAATATTCTACATTTCTTCCAAATATATGATTGATTAATTCTCTTTTAGCCGAATAAAAAGGTACCCATTTCTTCTTACCTTCATGAATTTTAAATTCTCCATGTTTAATAGACCTTTCCTTCCAAAATGGAGTGTCTGGTTTATTTTTTACCCCAGAGTATAAAATATCAAAAATATTCATTATGTATAGTTCTAAAAATTTAGATGCTTATTGACCCAAATCTAACCAGTGAATAAGAAAAAATACCAGATACATAAACATTTATGAGTTTAAAATAATGTATTAAAATCAAGCATAGTACAATATTCATGAGTAATATCACGAAATAAACAACGATTTGAAGAGTAAATTCAATATTCATAATATATGGCTAGATTGCTAGATATTCATACAAATAAGCTTTTCACCAACCCATAGAAGGGCTGATTCCATTTTTTATATTACGGAAAAAAGAATTTGCTGAAGAATAAGATTCAAGAAATAAAAAATTGCTACCGGTCTTGTTTATTGTTTTTAAATATCATAATGGTCATGCCAGAATATTAATCAGATTTTTAAAAATAGAACTGCAAAGCAATTTAACAGCGCACTTGTGAAGCTCATCCAAAAACAATGGAGTTTTTGTGCGTCGCCAGTAGTTGCTGGTTCCCTGTTTTCAAGTAGAACACGAATCATAATTAAGAGATCTAAAAAGTAAAAATAAACCAAAAAGAAAAAGTGTTTACTGGTACGATGGTGGTATTGAAGTTGACGAATAAAAGGCTGTTGATCGTAAGTTCCTTCATTGATACAAAATAGTGAGCTATGTATATTACAAATCTTTTTTTGTTTTAACGTTAAAGTTTTCATAAAATAAGAAACAGCTATTGATTTTATGTCACATAAAGCTTCTGATTTTCAAATATTTGAATAAGTTTAGGTACTTACGGTTCTTCTGTTGAAGAGTTGGTTGACGGAAACGTCAAAGTGTATGTCAAAGACTCATTTGCCAATGTAAAATAAGTTTCAGTTGTCGCATAAGACTGTAAATTTAAAAAAATTATAACGAACGATATAATAAAGAAAATTTTAAAAATACAGTTTCCGTCCTAGATAAAGAAGAAACTTGATTTGAAGTTCTTTCACTGCTGATCCGTGTGCTGATCAAACTTGTCGATTGTACAGGTTCTTGAGTGGTATCTTTACTCGTGCTTTCTGTAAGTGTACTTGACTCAAGTGTAGAAACAACCTAACATTACACAGGGGTTTATGAAAAAATTATAAAAGCAAAAAAAATTGTGGTTTAAAAAAATTAATACAAAACAATCAGTGAAAAATTGCGGATTAAGGTCCTTAAGCATTGTCCCATTGGAGCACATTGCATTGCCAACAGATTTCAGCAAATGTTTGTTAAATATCCAAGCCAGATGACAGGGGTCCTCGTTACAATCTATTGGATCTGAAAGGTGGTGGAAGTCTTAGTTGTACAAAAACATTAATGCTTAAAAAGTCGTAAAATTTCTATGTACTTTTTTTTACGTCGATGGTTCCACCTGATAGAAGAATTTCTTCAAAAACAGAGGAATCGAGCCTAGCTAGGAAATTACCACCCAAATCAATGAATGTACTTTCAAATATTCCTGTTTGATAAAAAAATTCTTTTCCGTAATTTACTCTTTGGTGAAGATACTAAAGGTCTTACCTCCAAATGCATTCGGTTCTATTTCTTGTACTCCACAATTGGATAGGTCGATTAAGGCCAAATCATTGGTCGTAAACTTAAGTGAACCACCAGGAATGCTGGAGAAGAAATTACTTTTGATATCCAGTGATTCCAGTTTACCAAACAACTGGATTTGAGAAGGAATTTTCGTCAAGTTGTTGGAGTAAATATACAAGCTCCTTAACGTCGCATTAAAGGATTGAATCGCCCATTCCAAAACCAAATTCATGACATCATCATTCATATCAACTGACTTGGCGACATCTAGTCTAACAAAATTTTTTGCACCAGCTATAGGTTGCGGTGCATTCATTAAAGAATTCCAACCAAAACATTGTATCAGTTTAATATTGTTAATTGTGGGAAGATTGGTAGGAAATGTGGGGAAAAGTCTTCCCATTTCATGAAAGTTATCTATGTAAAAGGATGTCATTTTCATGAATCCATCTATGAAGTTTAAATCTGATCCTTCCAAGATGCACTTATAGAGCTCCATTACTGTTAAATACTGACGGCTTAAATCAAACGCGTCCTTTCCAATCTTAATAGTCGGAACAGTGGCACAGTCAAACACTAATTTTCCGGTTTTTTTGTTCGAAAATACATTATCTGGAATCAAATAATCTTTATTAGATTTGTAAAACGATATCTCTGCAAGTTCTGTAGCATGGGTTCGATTGAATACGTCCATTACGACTGGCAATTCTTTTTCATTGCAGGTAATATAGTTTCTTCCATCCAATGGAACCGATTCGCACGTACAGGGATTATAATTCTCTGTTTCGCAAGTGTTTTCGGCTTTTGTGCGATTTAAAAATAAACTGCAACCCACCATCTAAAACATAAAAACGGCAATTAATTTTTCAAAAATCATAAAATATGGTTCAGTTTTTCTTTTAATCTGCAAAATTTTATTTATGATAATTAAGGAAAACCTGGTTTATCAGTAATTCTCGTTTTTTAAAGAATTTTCGACCTAGTTTGGCTAATTATAGGCTAATTTCGACATAATTGCTAATATAGAAACCAGAAGCTTCTCAAACCACTTCATTTTTTTTTTAATTTTTAAATTATAAACATTTTCAGTGTACACTCCTAAAACGAGTAAAAGGTTGTATGAAAATCAAGGCTTGAAAGCCTTAATTTTCATTACGGTAGTTGATTGATTTGAATTACTACGATAATTGGATAATTTACAAGAAATTTCATTCTATATGTCTTGTGTTTAAGCTTAAATGAACTAGAAATCACTCATTGAACAAAGGGCCATGTATATGCCTATAGTTAAAATAAAGACTCATCAGATTCTATGGTATGAAATAAATTTCTGGTCTATTGTTGTTTTTACTGAAAAATCTAACAACAAATCATCGCAAAATATTCAATTATTTTTTTGTCAAGATATCTAGACCGGAAATCCAAAAACCTGATTATTCTTCATTTATTCAATTTAATTTAAATGCAGGAAATACAATGAATTTTTCTTACCAGTACGACAGCAATGAAGTTGCAAGTATTGAACGCAAGCATTTTTCTAGCTTTACTGCATACAAACACGCTTAGCTGGCTTTACAGAGCTAGCAATGCAATATAATCTCCACATATGCTGCACTTAAACACGGGCGTGGTTTCGTTTATCATCCACTACCTTTCCCTCCTTCCGGGGCAAAAGGTGAAGTTATATAACTTTTTTCTTTGTTTCATAAGCTGTATTTAGAAACATCCAATCATTTCCCCGTGAACAAAGAATGCTTTGTTAAAATGTTTTTCTTTACTACATGGGAAAAGGGACTATTTGTCTGTAACCTGTGTTTTAACCGTAGAAATAAAAAGAAATGGCCGAAGTGTTTATTTTTTAAAAATTTTTTGTTATTAGAATGCCTCAAAATTATTTTTATATTTAGGTTTCCTCATTAATATATTCGTAAATTAAAAATCCGATCCTGAATAATATTTATATGATTACAGATACAGTGAAAAAAAAATTAAATAAAAATTAACTAGAACATATGGGAGTTAATGGACCACTGACATAGCAGAAACCATCCTAAAAAGCACGTAGTTTGTTTAAAATTAGAAGCACCACTTTTCCCTTTTTTGCCTTGGCTTAACAAACAAAAAGAGTGATAAGTCTATATTTCCGACAGATTGTCAAAATTTGTTCTATAAATATATATAATATACTAGAATATATATAATTGTATCTTTTCTTCTAAGTATGTAAAAATGTATGTATTTATAATGAAACTTATATCCCGAACTTTCACTTAGCTCAAATGACGGACACATGGAAAACATAAGCTCCGGATCAGTGTTATACAATAAGAGAAAGATAGGACAAAGTAAAAAATGTGACTTGAGAAGTTGCTTGAACTCTAGTCGGTCTGTTGTGGAACAAATAGCTGGCGGAAGAGTGTTCCAGAAGTGCGATGCATAATTGGTGAACGCCCGCTACTGGTATGCTGGCTTTGGCGGGATGCTTTTCTTTCTTCTTCTCTCTTTTCTTCTGGACGACACCACTCCTAGGCTTCTAGCCATCCTTCGAATTCCGGAGTAACCAGGTACATGGAGATGAATGCAGTGCTGAACATAGACAGAGGCAGTGCCCTGTAAGCGGTCGAAGATAAGAAGAGGGATTTTGAAACGGATCCGATAGAAGATTGGGAGCCAATGGAGCCGAAATTTAGATTTTTCCGTTGAGAAAGTGCCTTGGTAGATAAGACGAGCAGCAGAGTTCTGGATAGCTTGAAGTGGTTTCATTCCCTTCTTAGGTTTCTTCTTTAGCTGATTAAGAAGGGAGAAGAGGCTCTTCTCCAACACGTAATGGTAAAGGTGGGATTTCGCCTGCTAGCTCAGCTAGGCTGGGGTAAAGTAGAAGAAATCGCTCTTTACAGGATTTAACTCGACCATATTGAATGTATACCAATTGATAAGGTCGTCGGCGCAACTAGAAACGATCCTAAGAGAGTCGCGCTAGTCAGGAACATCCAGCAGAAAAGAGACTTCCAGATAGATGGTAGTGTCATCAGAAAACTGCTTGATGGTTATACCGTAGGGCTAATTAACTTACGTGAAGTGTTTACGTAAACAGTGTAGAACTTTGGCCCTAAAACAGAGCCCTGTGAAACATCAATATCTAACTCTGACTGGCTTGGATGTTACGCCATCAATTATCACATATTCAGTCCTGTCGCCTAAGCAGTCGCCGATCCAGGCAAGAGGCTCGCATGAAATACCGCAGTCAGTTTCAAGTCGGTCGTGGAGTTTGTCATGGTCGATTGTATCAAATGCTGCAGAAGAATCAGCTAGGAGGACAACACTGTCATGACCACGGCCTGCTGCAAGAAGCAAATCATCCTGGAAGGACAGAAGAGCCGTCTCGGTGGATGGTGAGCACGATAAGCTGACTGAGAGAGAGACACCAGGAAGAGATGATCGATCGATTTTCTTTTCCTTTGAAGTGACGGGACGAGTGAACCCACAACATGGATTGGTGGTGAAGAAGGCAATTGTAACTTCATATCGCAATCCGGCTAGTCTTCCACCGCGGTATCTTCTCTTCGTTGGTTTTGGTCTGAGTAGTGAGGTTGTTAGAAGATTAAGCGCCCTGAGAAAAAAAAAAACATCTCTGCAGAATGCCCATTGCCCCAGGAAAAGATGTTTTCTTTCTTCTCTACGTGACGGAATAAAATCACGATCGATGGATGTAACCGAAAGTAGTTGGAGGCGAAACATGTAACTACAAATGGTAGGGCTTGGTGTCAGGTCCGAACCATCAGAAGCTGTTATGGGTCTTAAGTACAGCAAACGGTCGCCTACAGTCTTGACCGTTGTCAAGAGTCTGTATCGGTCCCGAAGATGAACTCCGTGTAGCAGATGAAATGCAAAGCACAAGTGGTTCCCCTACCGGGAAAACTTTAAATCAATATGTAAACAAACGTGTTAATAAGGCTCCGTCTAGCGGAAAAAATGGAAACAAAACACGAATGACAGCCACCACAGGCCGCGACAAAAATGAAGCTAGTCAGAATAGAGATAAAAAATCAAATTGTAGACAATTGTTCTCGTATCTTGATATCACAAGAAGCACCAGAAAAAGCTATTCAAGAAACAATCAACAAACACTAAGAAAATTGCCCGTGACAAATTATAAGAACACTGAAAGCCAGAGCTGCTAACGGCGCCGCCTTTCCCCAGCGCGAATAACAGACTAAGTAACCCTCCAGCAGGTCCATAAAAAATACATAGATGCCTCTACTTCCCCAGGAAATTCCAAATAAGCAGATTAGTAAAACCTGTTAAAAGAGCTTATCTTCTATTTCCAAAAATTACAGCGAAGAAACCGAAGTTTCATCAAATCTCTTAATATCAGATCGAGCTTAGTGACAAATGAAATGATTCCATCGACGCTGACGACTGAGGTATATTTTCCAGGTTACCTGCTCCTTTGATACACTCTGTTGCTCTAAAACGAAGATCACATCTATTATGTTCACAGTATGATAATCGTCAATGCCAACTAACCTGGAAAACCTCAAATATTACGATTCTTACTAACAAAAGAGAAAATATGTGAAAATAGCTAAAATCAATAATGAACGATAACCAACATTTTGAAGTCCAAGGCTACACGGGACTCAATCGATTAGTCGTCCTGCATTTAAAGTGCGATATCTACAAATAGTTAGGCTGAAAGCTCTACCCAAAAAGGTAACATATCTATTTTTTCCTAGTTATACAGGAAATAAAATCAAAAGAAACTCTATATAATTACATTTTTTGTGCAAAGCATATTCAATGAAAAAAAATACGTAAAAAATCTAATAGCTTCATTTATTCAGTGACACGACGAGTTGCAATTAAAAGACTAGAACACATTGCATTAACTTAAGTATATTTTCGTGGTGGACAATGCACAACGACGTATTATTTTTTGTGCCTAAATTTTTTTTGATGGAGCTCGATCTCCAATTGTATTCATTTATTTCATGCCCAGGTGGCAAACTCAATGTTGCACTGAACTAGTGCTGCGAAATTTTCTTTCAATCATTCCGAAAAAAATTTCTTCTTCAATCAAACTGAAAATCATTTTTTGGGCTCTGTTCTTTTCTTGCTTTGGATGTTTTATTGATTAAATATTATATCATTTTTCAATGACTTTAAAAACGTAATTTTCTTTTTCTTAAAATGTAAATAAAGCAGGAAATAATTGTTTTCAATTCCAGGATTTTTACGGCTTGGTTGCAATGATATAATTTTATGTGCTGGAGTTTTTAAACACAAAAAAAGAATTTGGTGATGATAAAACAATCATGTTGTGCTTTGACCAAGAAACGATTCGTTTACCACCAACGTTTTCCACTTCCCAATTGAATTCATTTGAATCTGAATTCGTTGATGAACTCGTTCAAAACCACAAGAATCTCAATTTAAAACCACTTAGTTGTAATCGTGCCAGAATTCCGTCAAGTCCTTTAACTTAAAAAAAAGTCGTTAAAACGAGTTATACAATTATTTGGGACTTCGGAGTGTGTCAGACTCGTGTCATATCTGCGCATTCTCGCCATACCCTTTTAAGTATTTTTGTGGCCTACAGCACAAATAATTATTTGTTCATCTTAATTTTTTGCGCTTTTCATCTTCAAAAATATTACTTAACATGCGATGGCCGGGATTTAAAAAATAGATGTTGAATCTAAATTCATGAACTTAATTAATTTAAATCTTAATCTAAAACAGATTCGAAAGAGGGTGGAATATTGGTAGGTTTTGAATTGACCCACAGCCCCACACTGTTTATCGCCTACTTATACCTCCCTATAAGTAGTGCTGCATCCATTCAATTTTGTTCTGTTGCTTTTTTAAAGGAACATACTCGTTCCGAATTATGTCCGATGTTTTGTTCGTTCTAATAATATACCTTGTTCTATCAACGTCAGGATTTTTAGGCAAACTATTCTTGTTTATACTGAAAGAGTATAATACTTTCATACAAGCACATTGGAATTTTTTTTCAAATCATCCAGTAGATAAAAATGGTATAAATAACTGAAGAAAGGTTCGACTGAATTAAATTATCTATTTGGGGTCAAATTATACCGTCCAGATGGCAGCAACGCTTGATACGTTGATACGTGTACGCTTGATATTGTTGCGTCTTAAACAGAATCAAATAGATTTAGTAAGAATATAACCTTCTATGAAGATTAATAAGGTCTTGTTGGACATAGTTCTCTCTGTCAAAGTATAGAGGTCAAAGTAATTATCCATGTAGTATAAATAACCTGTGCGTGCAACTTAGTAAACAGTTCTCTTTGGACAGCCAAACTCAATAGTCAGTCATTTATTCATCGCGTCCAAAGGGAGCGCGACAATATGCGTACAGCGTAAACAGGGAATTTTGTTTTAGAAACTTGAAAGAAATATAGAAAGTCAGCTCTTTTTACTTCCACTCATAAAATGGGTAGTGGGCAGAATTCAGAAAAAGGTAAAAAGATTCACTGTTAAAAATATCACCCGTTTTACCGTTTTTGCGCTCACCGGAATCAGGTAGCGCACATCGGAAAAAGGTGAAATCCCTACGTTGGGGGTAAAACAGGTAGCCGGATCCGAAAGCGGTAGTAAGTCCCCCCTCCAACCAGCAAAGCCGTACCTTAAACAAGTAAAGTCCTCCCGTAAACAGATAAGAGAAAAAGTTTTACCTCTCTCTAAATATATGCTATCTTAAATAAGGAATTCACCATGAGTATTTAATACTTTTTTTTAATTTATTATAAATATCCAAATGATTACATGATTAAACCATAGACTGAACTGGATTTATACTCGTAACTGCCACATAACTAGCCCAGTTAAAAGATTTCATTTTATCTATGTATATATTTTATTAAAACGTAGTACAATTTATCATAAAATTAATTTATAATATTATCATAATATCCATCTCTAAGAATTATTGTTAGACAGGATAGCGGGACCTGATCTTTTTTACCCGGGATAAAGAGAGAGAGAGAGAAGAGAGAGCAACACTGTGACCTTCGCAGCTCTTACTGTTAAAGAAAAAGGGGGAAATAACAATGACCCCTTGCTCCCAAGCGGCTACTCTTTTTTTTCTAACCATACTGAAGCATTGTCTCACATTTTAAAAATTTATAAATGTTATGATCTATGAAAATATATAATTAAAATTATGTTAAATGATAAAAAACTTGGATTGTTTACGACGTTTATCAACTCTTACATTTATTCTACGATGGCTGAACCGGGCTTTTTCTGACCCGGGATAAAAAGAGAGAGAAAAAGAGAAACACTGTGACCTTCACAGATCCAATTTTATCGAGAGAAAAAAAAAAGCTCCGCACTTCAAGTCGACCAGCTTTTTTACGTTTAAATACAAAATAATTTATTCTTTGTCTTTTTTTTTTTCTCATAATGAACTATATAGTTTTAAAATAAATCCATATTATGGTTGCCTTGATTTTCTTTTCTAGCCATCATTCACAAAGATAAATTAACATAACGTGTGATGACACCAGGCGAGTTGTGGCATGTTTGAGCGAACAAATTCTTTCATGGTTGACAACTTGGCAACAATGCACAGTTTCCTAGCAACCAGTTAGCGTCTTTTAGCTAATGTCAGCCAGTCGTCGACTCGTCGTAGTGCTTTTTTAAAGTTTGTTTACACTTTTTAAAATGTATTTTTACAATTTACATTGTGCCCTGGTGTTTTATATTTCCACTAAATTCACGGAAGATAGCGTAAACCTTTGTGGTAAGTAAGTTGATGCTTTTAACTTTACATATTGCGGCTTATAACGTTTTTAAAAAGTTTGTTTACATTTCCTTTGACAGAATGTTACATCACCCATGGAAAGTTCCCATCCAGGTGTATCAAATGTCTTATTTAAATTTTACCAGCTTCACCTCATTAAGGTATTATTTATTTATTTTTTTTTTTGCCTTATTGATTTCACAATTTTAATATCTCACATTGATAATGCCTCCGGTAGGTTGGAATGTTGGATCCACGATTCCACAAATTACAATGCATCTCATCTTGTTTGCTGGTATTTATTTTTAAAATAATCTTTATTGTTATTTTACAAATTTGCATTCATGCTGTCTTTCTTTTACAGATTTGATTCCATGTATAGTCAGCGAGCACCAACTATGTCATCACTTGAATGTAAAACTCAATCCATCCAGCAGATGGGCAGACTTAAGTTATCTTCTTATGGGTTCCTACATTTAAATGGTAAATTATTTTTATACTAGCTGTTTTAAGTTTAAATTATTGATTTTTTTTTTGGTTTTAGGTGTCCAAGGTGACCAAGCCAGGGAACAACTAGTCACATCATTTTCAAGAAAATAGTCACAGCAACTCTTACTCAAGACAGAAAAAAAAATAATTCATTTCAAGTTTAACCTTAGCGTTAACATTGCACCACATTTTTATTTTTTTGTATGTATGTATATATTTCTTAGTTAAAATACACGATGGTCAAGTCTTATTTTATTCTTATTTTATTTTAATCGAAATAAATTTTGCTTTAGCTATACAGCGCAGTATTTAGGGCTAGCTATTTTCCAATACTATTTTAGGTACTCAATTTTGCCAATTTACGGGATAATTGGATACCGAATTTCGGTACGAGCTTTCCACCGTTTTTAGGGGTCAACTACCGCTCAAAAATTTCCGGTAGAAAAAGCTACCTAAAACTGCATACACGATTATCGGTAGTTTTTGCTACCGGAAATCGGGTAAATTTTTTAACAGTGTTATAATATTAAGGGTTTTCATATTAGGTTTAAAGACATCTATTAATCATTAAGGTTGCGAAAAGAATCGCTTTCCTTCTTTTCTGTGGTTCGGTGGAATAAAAGAAGATCAAGAACTGGCCGAGCTCTTTCCTGCTTCATGCTTTTTGGAAAATACGGAATGGCGTCAATCTTTTGCGCAAATTCCTGTTTCTGAGCCTATAGAAGGGGAAGTAAGCCAGGAGAAATATATATCATCTAAATAGTATTGCTTATTCAAATACCATTTCACTTACAATGCAGATAATGATTTACGGCTTATGTGAACCTAAATGTGGTGCGGGGTTTGCGATTTATGTTGCGATTTCAGGCAATAAAAATCATAACAACTTTTAAAAAACAAAAGATATCAACAAAAATCAAAATTTTTATATCATTTTATCAATCATTGTATCACTCCTCACCAGGTGACACATATCATCCAACTATGTGAATTAATTCGTTAAAATTCCCATTCAAATTTTCTCCCAAAAAATACGAAGTTAAGCTCTGCTAAACTGATTATAAGTTTATCTTAAAAGTAGATAGTTGATTTGTTTAATTTGTTTCCTTTGATCTCGGATCATGTATCAATTACCCTATAGTCTTTTTTTAAGCAGTATAGTGATTGAAACCCCAAATATTAAGGAGACTAATAAGTCAATTTTTGAATCATATCTCATTTTTATCATCATAATTGAGTACTGCCAGCCACGGAAATTAGGAAAAATTAGTGATAAAATCTTGATAGAAGTTCTGGAAACTCTACGAAAATAAATTACGACGATCACAAGGATTTGTAATTTAGTTCTAATATAATGCATCTTAAAATTTCTTAAAAACTAAATATAATAGTATAAGTCAACGGATTATATGGTATAAATATAAAGTGAAGAGGTAGGCCCTACATTGTATTCATTGTATTGTATTCAGTCAGTACACATTTAAATATTAAATTATCGTTCCTCTGTTGCTGTTTTTCTGGTGCTATAAAAACAATTATGGGGAAATATCTGATAGTTCACAATTAATCAGCCAATCTAAATCAATTTTACTTTAAAACATTTCCTTGACACAAAATCAAATGGCTGTTCTTGATCTTGGTTAAATACCATAGTTAGAAAACATGTTGAGGAATATCTCATTTGAATAAGCAAACCCCATGTAAAGTGTTCAAATTGACTTTTCAGTTATGTAAAATATAGATATGGCGTGTAAAAAGGTTGTTTCCAATGATAGTCGCCAGGTGTTGTGAAAGTTATACCACAAAGTAACTTGTAAGAATGGTATTAAAAACCAAAAAATACCAATTCAATTTCTGTCCACCACTAGTATTTGTTGACTCCCTGTTTTTCAAGGTAAAGAGAAATTTATGGTTAAATATATGATGGTATTGAAAAAAGACTTTAAAAGGAATTTAAAAATATATTTTACTGGCGTGACGGCGATGATAAGGCTGTGACAGAAACATGTGTTGGTTGATACTTCCTATATATTTCAATAAAATTATTAGTCAAGTAATACTTGTTTTATTCTTGTATTTAGAGTACGTGTTATAACTAAAGCAAAAACCAAAAACAACAATTATTATTTTGCGTAATATTTCTTATCAGTTGGTATTAAATCCAATTTAGTTTTTAAAAAAATGATATAACTGTATTATTAAGATCATTTAATCATCTTAATGAATATTCATAAATCAATTAAAAGTATAGACAAATATAATAATTTGTTTAAAATAGGTACTTACGATTGTTCTGTTGGCAAAGAGGTGGTCGAAACAATCGTTGAAATAAATGTGGGCTCGTCTACCGTTGTATAATGAATAGTCGTCGCAAGTGACTAGCAATAACAAAAATGCTGCGGTTTATTATTAAAATATGTATATCAATTTCTGATTGCCTGTACCCAAGACGTTTCAGAAGTTTGTTTACTCCTGATCCAGGGGCTCATAGATGTCATAGTACTTTTTGATTCCACCGTTTCTTCGGTGGTAACCTTGCTCGTGATAAAATTTGGCGTGGTAGACTCAAGTGTAGAAACAATCTAAGCACAATAATCAATTTAAAAAGCTTAAGTTATTTAATAAATGGACTATAAGCAGATTATTCTTACAAAACAATCAGCGAAAAATTGCGGATCAAGGCTTTTAAGTAATGTTCCATTAGAGCAACCAGCGTTGAGAACGGATTCCAAAAGATTTTGGTTGAAAATCCAGGCAAGATGGCAGGGATCTTCGATACAGTCCAAAGGACCTGATAATTAAAAAAAAAGAAATTAAATTTTTCTGAATATTGACAATTTTTTAAGGTCAGAAAATATTAGCAAACTTTTCTTGACGTCAATAGTTCCTCCTGATAGAAGAATTTCTTCAAAGACAGAAGAATCGAGCCTCGTTAATAAATTACTGCTCAAATCAATAAAGGTGCTTTCAAATGTTCCTGTTGGAATAAAATCATTACTACTGAACTGTAAAAAATAGGAAATTTAAAGTTTTTTTTCTACCTTCAAATGCATTCGACTCAATTTGTTGTACCCCACAATTGGAAAGACCAATAAAACCAACACTATTCGAAGTTAATTTGAGTGAACCAGAAAGAATGCGAGGGAACAAATTATTTTTCATATCCAGATTTTCGATTCGACCGAAGAATTCGATTTGTGAAGGGATTCTTGTTAAATTGTTAGAGTATATATATAAGCTTTCCAACGTCGAATTAAAAGACTGCACCGCCCATTCCATTACCACGTTCATGGCATCGTCAGACATATCAATGGACTTAACTACATCTAGTCTGATGAATTTTCTAGCATCGACTACAGGAGATGGCGTATTCATCAAAGTATTCCAACCAGCACATTGAAGAAATTTAATGTTGTTGGTTGTCGGAAGATTAGTTGGGAATGTGGAGAACAGTTTCCCCATTTCTTGGAAGTTCTCAATCAGTAAAGATGTCATTTTGATAAATCCTTCAATAAAGCTCAAATCCGAATCTTTCAAGAGGCATGTGTGGAGCTCAACAACTGTTGTTACTGGCCGCGTTGAATTAAATGAATCTTTATCGATCTTCGTAGTAAGAGAATCGCCACAGTTCAAATTTAGTTTTCCCACTGTTTTGTTCGAAATGAAATTATCCGGAATAAAGTTATCGTTAATATTTTTAAAATATTTGAATTCCGCAAGTTCTATAGTTTGGGTTCTTTTGAATACGTCAATTACAGTTGGTACTTCTATGACAGAACACATTATGAAATTCCTGCTATCGAATTCTACCCCATCACAAGAACATGGAAAATAATTCTCTATTTCACAAGTGGACTCCGCTTTTGATTGTGTGAAGAGCGATCCATAACCCAAAAACTAGAAAAAAGTGGAAAATGAAAGTCATTAAAATATTAAAGAGTAAAATGTGATTTAATTTGTTTTATTCTTTATACAGCTCTTGAATACAAAAAAACTGTTTCCCTTACCAGTATCACAAAATGCACGATGTTGATGTTAAAGACGAGCATTTTTCGAGCTCTGGTTTCAACTGATACTGACTGTTTCATTGATGGGTTTACTATTCTAATATAGGTGGGAAACGGGAAAAAAGGAAATTTGATCTAGAATGTGCTCCATTATCACCTACTATCTAATACTCATTACCCCCCTCTTACAAAAAATACATTTTTAATACTCTGAATATTCTTATTGAATAAGCAACCATATCGTTTCTTTATGAAACCCAATCAAAACAGGTTTTCGGGCTATGCAATAGGAATAGATCTTGGATTAATCAATAAATTTTGGGATGATTATACCTCAAATTTATTTTTACTCTAAAACGGTAAAAGCTGTATTTACTAAACCACAAATTTCGAAGATTTTTTAAAAATTGCTTTTGAATTCGTGTTTTTATTTCATTAATCATTACAATTTTCAAGTGTAGAACCACATAATTTTCCTTCTCGCGGTTTCTATATCCGGGGAAAAGTATCATACGTTTTTATCAGAGGGAACAGATGGTACGTAGTAGAAGACTCATAGCAAGTTATATAAACCGTAAAAGGTAATACAGACTGTCCAAATTTTGACGCAAGATAGTGTATTCCCGTTCGAATGGTTGATAAGCGAAAAACACGATAAACTAGAATTTCCAAATCCTCCACATCGTGTCGTAGATATTTCTGGAATCTATTAGTTTTCCTTTCTCGAATTAGCACATATTTGCATAAACCAATATCGTGCAAGTGAGTTGTTTTTTGCGATTTCTACAGCAAAAAGGCGTCGAAAGCTCTTATGTTATTTTTGGGTATTTCATTATGCCCAATCTTACATTACAAAATGACCTAGATGCCTTGAAACTTTGCCATTTACCGTTACCAATTCATTGAAAATTTGCCAATTCCAATTGTCAACCATTTACCATTACCATCAAACAACTAGGAATTCACGTAAAGTTGATAGTATGGGTATGAAACCATGGAAAGGTTGTTGATAAGACGGTGACAAATTGCTAATAATTGAGCAACGATCTATGCGCAGGAGTCAAACAAATCCACAGCCAATAAACGTTTACTGGTATGCTTTACCTCCAACTTGATACATTTATATCAACTGCTTACATTAATATATTTTCATTTACAGAAAATTAACGAAATTAAAATCATTTTTTAACAGAGTACTTATCAGCGTGCATTAATTGAATGGCATCTTCTGTTTTCAACTGAAACTAAACGCTTTTTATTTCAAGGAAATTATTTGTGGCAAACTTAGGTCAAAAGCAAATATAAGTAGCGCTTGAATGCCCTCAGTGAAGAATTTTAAATTTCAATTGCAACCTCCATCAGAAAGGAAGATATGTATGAATACAAGATTTCGTCAATGAAAAATAGGGGAGACTGGGGCTAGATGGCACAGGAGCAAATTTCTCTTTTTGCTTGAAAAAATAGTTACCTAGGACGTCAGATACTAAAGGACTTTTCTACCTTTCATCTGGAACGCTGCCTGTGCAGAAATGGAATACTGTTTGATGACATACAACCTGATGATCCCATGTTCAAGGATTGTAAAAACCGATAAATTATTTAAATATAGAAAATAAAGGCGTGGCGTAATTTAAGTGTTTTCAAATCGGTTCCAGCAATCTCTTTTCTTTAACAATTCAAAATATAAGTAAGCTCCGTTAAGGGATATAAGTTATCAAGTTCGTCAGCATAACGTTCGTTACGCATGATGTTGCTTCCACTGCATATACTAAAATCGATAATGCGACCGATAACAAAACATTTTGAAGTCCTAGGCCACACAAGGGCTCAATCGATTAGTCGTCATTCAGTAAAAAAATAATGCAAGAATTATGAAAGTAGTTGTAGCCATTCAAATCTTTTAATTTTTAACAGAAGACAACATTTATCAATTTGGTTGGAGACAATAGTTGATCTTTGTATTTTTATTTACGTATGTATGCATTAAATCGATAGAAAATACATTTGTGTCTTGTTAATTCTTATTAAAATATCCATATGCTATATAAATGTTTTATAAATTTTGTTCTTTCAAAATGAATAAATATTATGTGTCATTTCCGTTTCCAAGAATGTCCGCCAGGTTTAAGGTCGATTAAACAACAAGGTAACTCATAAAAATAATGGTAAAAGGGATCATGCGATACAGATTAAAAACCGATCCACCACTGGTGGTCGCTGGAAGTCTTTATTAATAACAAATAGTTAATAAATTAGTTTAATGATTTTTCAACAATATTATTTTACTGGCTTAGTGGTGTTGACGTTGCCACAGCATAAGTTTTTTGACGATCGTCCCTACATAATATGAAATCATAACTTGGTATTTAGAAAAAGGATTAATCCTATTCTGAAAATGGGAATGCTACTTGAATTTTTGAAATGTTATTGCTTAAATGATAACTTTAAATTCTTCTAGCTTTAAAGATTTAAGTTCTTGCTATGAAATGATGAATAGTAAATGATGGTCGCAAGTGAGTGGAAATTCAAAATAGTATATTCTAAATTTTTTATTACCAAATTTTATAAATAAAATATATAAATTTTCCGTTGTGATGAACGAATAGGGAGATTGATTAATCATGTTTTGACTACTCAACCAGAAGCATATTGAACGTTTTAGGTTTGAGCTTTTTTCAATATTGCCAAGTATAAAACAAAACAAAATTTCCTTCGCGGGTTATACATTCTGCATAATGACGGTAATGTGTATAAGATTATGCTATCAGAAAGAACAGTCCCTCCTTGTGACGCTAACGAATCTCGAAACTCGAAAGGTTTGCTTTTCATCTTCATCCGTTCGTAGATCTTAAATACTCAACAACAACAATGCCGACCAAATTTTTTTTCTATTTAGGACGCGCATTTAAACTTTCCTCTGTTGTGGCTCTGATTTCCAGTGTTTGCGTAGAAGAGATCGATAACAATAAAGAACGTGTTTAAATGCTAGCAACGGACACCAATTATGTGTCTGACGTCAAATATACTGCCCAGATGGCATCGAGCTTGATATGCGTACACCAATGAACCAAGTTTAGTGCCTTGAAATATCAAGGGAAAGTCACATTTTTTTACTTCTTCTCCGAGGGTAGTGGCCATCTTTAAGAACGAAGGTAAACAAAAATTGTAATGTAAATGTTAGTCATAAGTAATATAAAGGAAAATATTTATTAAGGAAGATTAATGAAAGAGAATTGTTTGCTCCTAATAAAGTATTTGAAATTGATATTTGCTGGTCTAAACTGCATGATGGACAGCTTCTACCTAAAACTATACATAAAAAAGCGATTTATGAATTATATTTTTAAGCTGACTTTATGGAAATGAAGTAGAAAGCTGTGCTTTTAATTTGCCTATGGTGCCGAGGGTGGGTGGGATCGATCCCCGGCGCATTCTTATGTTTTTTTTTTGGATTCTCATTGGTATGAGTTTTCCTGCATTCTTATTGGTTTTTTTTTACCTATTTAACATACTATATAACATAATTAATTAGGTCCTGATTATTGAGCCAATGGTAGGCGCCGTGAGTAGGTTACTTAGATTTCCCAAGAAGGTAAACATTACGCCCACTTTTGAATCAATAATTTCTAATTTAGGTTGCTGAATCCCATTGGGTTGCCGAAACCCTTGAGGCTTCTTAATTTTGACATGTAGATTGCGCAGTAGGTTTCTCCATAAGAAAACTGCCCACGCAAATATGCCCTAACTAAGGCATATGTATTGGAGGCCAAGTTGTTTGAGGCCCTCTTCCGGGTCTAGCAGAGAAAATAATCCTCAGGGATAATATTTTTAATGGTGGATAACTGGCTCGTATTATCTATCTGAGAACGAAGAATACAGATGGTCAAGATAGTATGGTGGAGCTCGAAATGAGTTGTGCACAGAAATAAATTTTCAGTTGTTTGAGGCTTTTCAATGTGAAGTCACTTCTTTTTTTTCTTAACGCTGAAAACAAGGCAAGGCAAGGCAATGCTTATAACATTGTCGCCAAGATATGTTAATGTATCGACAATATCTGAGCATTTAACCATATATAAAGATAGTTTTTAATTACAAATATTTCTAATAGATTTTTTTGTGATTTTTTATATTTAGATAAAATTTAAGAATTTAAAAAATTAAATTATATATATTCTAGTAAAACATGGAGTGGTCAATAACAATCCTTTTACTTCACCTATTGCTGAACCCTACTTCATCAAGCGATTTTTCATCAATTTCAACCACTGGCTTTCAACAACAAAGTATTGATATCGATTTTGAAAATGGATTGCTTAAGCCATGGGTGGACTGTTCGGAAGATGGTTCTCAATGGATAATCAAGAATATGTCCTCACAGACCATCGAGACAATAGAAAGTCAATTAAACCCCCCTCCCATGGAGATCGGCACACATTTTTTGTCGTTGGAACAGGATTTTGAGACTTTTGGAATTGGCATTTTGAATTCACCAACATTTCTTGCCTACCCTGGAGATGAAATCAAATTTTATTTCTGTATTTACTCTTCTTTCACACATTTCAACAATCTTGAGGTTAGTATTGGTTTCTTGATTTTCAATAATCTTGGCTGTCTTGGTCATAAGGAATGATTTTTATTTTACTTGAACTTGTTTCTTTTTTGCTTGGATAATTTGCCTATTTAATACAAAACAGATATTCTGGTCGGCCGCTGACGCAAAAGAAGATCAACAGCTAATCGAACTCTTTCCTGCCTCGTCCATTTCGGAAACTAACAAATGGAGTCAATCTTGTGCAAAAATACCAATTTCAAAGCCAACAGAAGGAGAGGTAAGAGGGGGAAATATACTATTAATAATAGCTTTTTTTATTAAACCATTGTTTAATTTGCTATATGCAGATGATGATCTACGGCTTTTGTGATCCTAAAAGTGGTGCTGGACTTATCGCTATCGATGACATTTTTCTTATCCGAAAATCTACTATAAGCACCACACTCTATGCACCTACCACTAATTTCACATCTACAAAAGAAACTGAATTTTCGAAGTCTTCCAATGTAAACCCAAAGATGACAACATTGGAAATGCAATCATCAGTTTTGACCACTGACACTTCAATCATCTCAACAGTTTTCACTGAAAAGGAAGAGTGCCCGTTTGGGCCCTGCGATCCATGCTATCCAATGGATGTTTCCACTTATAATACTATCTGTGAGAACATTTCCACCAAAAAGTTCCGCGATGATTATTTCCAAAAATTTGACGAAAATTCTTATGAATTTGATTGGTTTGAAATCATTCCTCCATTTAATGATAGCATTCCGTTTGATATGTTTGCGTCTGCTGTAAGGTACGTAAACTGGTTTACAATCAACTGTACCTACATATCGGACTTATATGAGGTTGACCCATTTGCTTTCAAACCAGACCTCGATGTTGCTAATTTGATTTTCAAAAATTTCAATTTTGCAAATTTGACTTTCTTATCTCAAATGAGAAGTTTAAGAGATTTGACTTTTCAAAATTCATCAAACCTTCACGATAGTTTGAACACATTATCTCAGGATTTTAAAGTGAACGTCCTACGAATAGAGTCAAGTTACCTCCTAGAATTCACCGCGGACAATTTTCCACCTCTTTCGACTGGCCTAAATGAATTGCGAATTTTTGAAAATCAGAAAATCGATGATGAAATTGTAGACCTTTTCTTGTCTTGGGCACTGGATTTTTCGGGCGATTCGCTGACGAAATTCTACATTTACAACAATGGATTGAAGAAGATCCCTAATGGATTATCGCGATTCAATAGTCTTACTTATTTCCGTATTGACGACAATCTTTTAGAGCCCGGAATAGTCAAGAAAGGGGAACTGAGATTTTCTGACTATACGCGTTTGGTATATCTACGCTTTTGTGGGATTCACACAATCGAAGCTGGTGCATTTTCAGGTAGAGAAACTATTTGAGAAAAAAAAATAAATAAATGAGTCTAACTCAGTAAAAAAACACTATAAAATTATTTCTTAAAAAAAAGGTATTTATGAGATGGCAAATGTCTATCTGGATGGTAACAATTTGACTAGATTCGAGTCGGATGTGTATCAGGGCATTTTAGGACAAATGGCAAAGTTGGGAGACTTAGAGGACGGCGGATTTATTAATGTTGAAGGAAGTACTGCAAACGCGCTTCTCTTTTAATTGACCATTTCCAATCATGAAATAATTGTAATGAATAATTGTAATTTTTACAGACAGTTTTGATTGCATTGAAGATCCTTGTCATTTAACTTGGCTCATGCGAGACAACAGACATTTTCTACCTTTTGTCTGGGATGCTGCTTGTGCAAATGGAACCCTGTTTGAGGACATTCAACCCGATGATCCAATGTTCAAGGACTGTCCGTAGAACTTCTAATTTTCCAATCAATGGAAATATCTAACCCTCTATTAGTCTATTTTGCCATTTGCTGTTACTTTGTATAATTAACGTGTAATTCAGAATACTAAACGAAAATAGAAATAATAAGTAACATGTTAAGCTTCCCAGTGGGCACAGTACATCCCCGGGTAATGACCAGGTAGTGACGGATCGCTCCCGGGTCACTACCATTTTTCACTACCATTTATTGTCCCAGTTCGTCCCTAATACCACCCCAAGTCATGACCAATGGTCACTTCAGATTTTTTAAATTAAAATGAAATATATCCAGTTCCTTCACATGTATCGATTTTTTCTACTTGTATATCTTTATATTAATGCTAGAGAATAGACAGGAATTATAATTAATGTTGACTTTGAAGAGACTCGAACAGTCCACCATTGACTCTTGAGGCAGACGTGCTAACCACTTAGCTATGTCCGTGTGTGAGACAAGCTCGTTATTAAGGGGTACACTCTCGTTGACAACATAAGAATATTCTTTCATTATCAAATGACCAAGTCGTGACCAGTTCACTACCACGAAATATTTTTTTTATTCATAAATATTTAAAAAATCATGTTTTATTTTAAGTTAACGCCTTGATGTACCCGAATATATGAGAAAGCAACATCCATATATTCTTCCATTGTCAATTGACCAAGTCGTAACCAGTTTACTACCACAAAATATTTTATTTTAAATTAAGAAATATTCCAAACTTATGTTTAGTCTGAGTTAATGGCTTGATTTTAATCATAATTATCGCATATTTGTTATGAAAACATAGAAAAACTAGTACATCGAAAATATTCTAATTGACCAAAAGGTGACCAAGTAATGACCCGAAGTCTGAAATAAGTGTGGAAGTGACTTCACTCCCGGGTAGTGACCCGGTCCTGAAATGGGAAAAGCTGTGCTAGCTGGGTTCATACATGTATTAGGATTTTGGAAGAATTAAAAAAAATATTTCTATGCGTCACACACTTTTCATATCCAATTTCTTCCCGGTATAATGATGCATTTTTATTAAACTATCCTCTTTTGACTTATTTCGATTTAGAATCTTGTGAAACTTAAAAATATGGACCTTAGTTTACTGCATTTATTTAAATATAAAACATGTTTTGGTTTCCTTCATTTATACTACTATCGCATACTTTGATTAAAAATACAATCATAACATGATTTTACCAATGCATTTCATTCATTGGCGTGTAATAGGATTTTCCACCAACTCTTTTCGTTTCCGTAAAGTAGTTTCTTTTAAAAGAACCAATTGCTTATAACACAACTCTTTTCGATCTGTCTCATACAATATTTAGAAAGGCTATATGTTAGAAAGGCTGTATGTTGGGGGCCCAAGAATATTGGGAAATATTGAAATCTACTAGAAACTTGGAACACCAAACCACTAGAAACTTGTCTAACTAACATGATGAGTATGAAAGGCGCGAACTAAACAAAAACATTTCACCTTGAGTTATCTTAACGAAATGGCTTTGTCGTTAGTCTAAAATTTAAAAATAATAAATGAACAGCTTTTTCATTCATCAGGACAGATGAGAAAATACTGTTTAGGTACATAGTTTCTCAACACAACGGTCAGCATTCTTTCAGTATCATTAGAATACTAAATTACAGGAAAAGTACAGTTGGCAACCTTAATGTCACCTATTGATAGAAAAAAGGAACTCTTTCCGGCCTCATTTATAAGAAAAAATACGGAATGTCTTCAATCTTTAGTAGAAATAAATTCTAGCAAGTCAACAGAAGGGGAGGTGATTGACAATTGGTTAAATGTTTATGTTATATTATTTTTTTATTTATATCTGGTACAGATGGAAGATGATAGATAACTGGTACCATCTTAAAAAGGCGTGTTTTTTTGTTTGTTTTTTTGCTTTTTTTGTTTGTTTGTTTGTTTTTCTTTTTTTTTCTTTCAGAGCCCGGAATAGCCAAGAAATGGAAACTGAAGTTATATTGTCTGAATACTATACGCGTTTGGAATCGAACACAAAATCGAAGCTGGTGCATTTTCAGGTAAAGAAAAACTATTTGAGAAAAAAACTAAATAATTTTAACTCATTCACAAAAACTATAAAATTCTAAAAGGCATTTGCGAGATGGCAAATGTCTTTCTGGATAGAAACAATTTGACTTAATTCGACTCAGATGAGTATTTTGGAACACATGACAAAGTTTTTATAAGGCTTAGAGGACTGCGGATCCCTGGTGTAGCACGCGGGGACGTACGGTCGTCAAAATCATGTCCACTCGTATAAATTCTAGCTGGGACCTGTATAGGATGGCATGTACCTAGTAGATCTTGTCGACATTGGATATTTAGCATATCGACTACAGATCCTAGTACTGTATTTAAGAACTTTTTAAATCGACCCTAGATCTTTTTCTCTTTTTTCGTGATCTTTTTACATCGACATGAAGTCTTTTCCGTTGGACTATAAATCTTTAAAAATTACATTGGATCTTTTTAGAAAAAAAAACTGAATGTTGTCACAAAAAATAGATCTTTAACGAATAACTCGAGATCTGAATTTTCCGACACACGTTCGAAAATTCTATCCTTTTTAAAATACGACACGAGATCCTCTCAACTGAAGATGTCTACTTAGATCTGACGTAGCCCTCTCATACCCTCATGTTGTAGTGTTTCTTTTTGCCTCTACGTGGCGCTAAGCACGCGTTTATTTATTCTTTATTAAAAATTTCGCGAGGTTAAATATATACTTTAACTTTTATGATGAAATACAATAATTTAAGGAAGAAATAATTATGAGATGTTAATTATTGTATGAAAAGTGTTTCACTTGTGCTGGATCATCTTACATCCTCACGGTGTAGTGTTTCTTTCTACCTCTACGTGGAGCTAGCGACACATTTATATTATATATATTTTTATAATTTCTCAAGTTAATTTTTTTAATTTCTCAAGACAAATTATACACCATTATTTTTAGAATTCCAAAACATTTTCAAAAAAAAGTGATAATTTAAAAAAGTTATTTAATTATTATACGACCTTGCTTTTTCAGACAGTATATTTATACAATTATTTATACGTTTATGCATATTAAATAACAATTCATACTCGTAATTGTTTCATTAATGAAGAAATATATTATAATAATTTTATTATCAGCTGTGTTATTATTTTGCAATAATTATAGAATATATCGAAATACGGATGTCAACCAAGAAAAAGGGACGAAAGTTGCAGTGTAGTCAACTCTTCAAGTGCATTTTTTGCTATATTCTTTGTGAAAAGTGAAATAGAAATATTTACTATTTATATAATGAGCAAAAAAGCTTTTAAGATACTAAGAACATTTAATGCGAGTACTAAGCTAGGGTACTAAGCCGCAAAATATACCAACCCTCCCCCTTCTCGTCGACCTTCATACATAAAATAATTAATATACTTCCTTGTTCTTAAATAACTATTTCAAACTTTATTTAGATCAAAAACAAGAAAAAAACAATATGCTTGAAACTTAATCAAAATTTAAATAAATCAATAAATGTACAAAAATATATTAGAACCATGAGAATAAGATATAATATGGGGCTTTCAAATACTCTTTGTATGCATGGAAACCACAGATGTTTGATGTAGGCCTATATAGGGAAAAAAGCAAGAAAAATAATAATAGGAGGGGCACTGGTAAACCTCGCTTTTAGTACTTTTCTTTTCTCTCTTTTTTAGAATAATTTCGTTAACAAATTATTAGGCTTAATTGGAGGAATCGGACTGATTTAGATTGTTTTAGTAGTCTTAGTCGTGAGTAATTATGTAGTAATTTCAATTAATAAAAATTTTAAAAATATATATTTATTGTTGTTTTTTTTTAAACAAAGATCGCCATGAAGCGCCTTGTATTTAATCATTAAATGTTTTCCTTATTTTCAAAAATCAAGATTTTTATCTCAATCTATTTTAACACTTTTTACTCTTTAAAAAAATAGGAATTTAAGTATTGAATAAACCCTTATTTCATTTATTAAGGAATTTGATAACACATAATAAAGATATGTAAGAGCATTCGCATAAAGTTATTAACAAATTGACTATACCAGCGAAAAAAATACTAATGTACGAGCTGTGTCAGTCAGATAAATCTTTTCGCACCCTAGTGTATTTATTTCTTGGAAATAAAGGCTCTAATAGATAAAAAAGGGGGAAGGATTGAATGTGAAAGGATGTTTTCAGAGAGATATTCAAGGACATTCTTTATGGTATCAGGGGAGATACATCAACAGCACCAATCTTCCCAAGGAGGCATATTTTGAAAAATAGTATGGTTTTAACTGTGTGACACTGTGACCGTACGGAGAATAAAAGTGTCGCGTGTCAAGTCGAAGAAAAAAAAAGATGTTATTGTAGCTCCTCTGAACTTAAATGAATGTTTCATTTTTCTCCTCCTTTTTATATTTTGGTCATTTGTAGATAATAAAAAAGATGACAGAAAAGAGAGAAATGATTTCTTATTTATGTCTTTATATATATACAGGAAATTCTTGCATTTTAATTTGTTTAAAACACGAAATATACCTTACAGTCCGTTATTTGGAATTTGTGAATTTGCGGGATATATTTTAATATATATACATAGTAACCATGAAAACTTCTTCTCATAAAAATTTTAACGTTTTAAAATAATCTGATTTAATGGTGCTCATTTTAATATTAAAGGATTATCCCGATATTAATTATTTAACAAAGTAAAATACTCTAGTGTACCCCCCAGGGCGATAATTTAATCATGGAATTTTCTTTCTTTTCTTTCTTTTTCGCGCCTGACCTAGGTCAAATAAAAAAATTATATCGCCACAATCTTTTGAATGTGAAACTTAATTTTGCCTTTTTTTAAATTCTGTTAAAATCACATAAACGTGATTTTTAAAATAAAATTTCAGAAGTTGGAGTGGAACTTTGTTTTGGCCTGGTTGTGTATTGCGGTATGCTCTATTTGAAAATTAATTTGAAATTTATTTTTTTCTCTAATAGAGTACAAAGTTCACGTCGATTTGAAAAGATTAAGTTTCAAAATATGTATAAGACAACAAGATGTACACCTTTGGGTCCCAATTTTTATTTTTTGTTTTTATTGAAATGAAAAAGTAGAATAGAATTAGGCATCCCAGGTTAACATTTATATAGATTGGAAAAAATGTCGACAGTAATAAAAACAGGTAATACAAAAACCTCAAAAAGCTGAAAAAAATCAGAAGAAACTCAGAACCACCATCTGCAATTTACTTCTAGGACGTTCGATAAAACTCTTTTTCTTCTCCCTAAAAAGGAGGCGGGATAATCGGGGTATAAATCTTTGGGGATTTCTAAATCTTCTCGTGAATATTGAAAAATAGTGATTCAATACAAATATTCTTTATGCTTTTTTTCTGTAATAATGTGCAGGTGTTGGAAAGATAACATGCAGGCGATCACGCTCAATCTTAAAACTTATTCATACGATGATCGATTGATTAAAAATTAATAAAAAGAAAATCAATGAAAAATGAGATATTTATTACATTCATTAGGCTTCTACTGACCTCGATCTGGGGTGAGCAGCTCCCTTGAGATAACCATTAACTAGCGATTAAGATTCAACTTTAAAAAATATCTTGGCTATTCGCATATTCAAATTTACAAAAAAGGCAAAGCGTAAATCAAAACGGAACCTGTTGATATTAATTACTACTGAAAAAGATAGATTAATAGATTTTTTAAAATAAAAAAAGTAATGGATAAAAAGAAAATTCCCACAAAATTGTTATTGCTCTAACCGTTGGATCATTATTTTTTTATGTTTTATATGTATGGTTTTGTACTTTAGTTGTTCTAAAATCCAAATTACGTAAGTTACAGCCGTTTTAGTACGATTATTTTTAAATAAGCCCCTGCACTTTTATTTGCGAGGTTTGAAAGGACTAGGTTAAGCGGGCTGGGCCTTCCAAGAGTAGCCAGAAGTCCTTGGGTTGTTTGCTTCTGCATGTAGATTGCAGCGGCTTATGGAAGCTGGGAAACAGCTGAGCCCCTCAGGCAGTACAGCTACTCTCTTCCCCTACACACCGAGCAACTTGTTAAACCACACGAAAGAGAGTGGGGGTGGCCTAACTGAGAGAGTGAATCGCCCCTTCATCAGGATGATGGATATTTTTTTTAGGAAATGTCTGGATGAAAATATTTTTTGTTCGAAGTTCTGGTTTCTAAAACCCAGAACTTAAGTCGGAAACCCAAATCTCGTGTCGGAAAGCAAAGATCCTAAATCAGTTTGAATATTTGTTTTATTTTAACAAAGATTCTCTGTCGTGCTACCAAGATCATCCATAAGATCCAGTGTTTAACCACAAAGATCACAAGAAAATCAAAAAAGATCTCCCGTCGATAAGTAAAGAACTCAAAAGAGTTTCTCGGATCCTTTTTCAATGTGCCTAAGATCAAATGTCGAACGGATCCACTGTCGCGTTACCGTATAGGATATCCCTAGGACGTCCATTCATGGATGCATACAGGACATTGAAGTGTTTGAAAAAAAAATTTGTGTTATTAATTGTTTTTCCACCAACTTAACTACCGAGTCAATTTTAATCGAAGGTTTGATGTGGTAAGTCTGTGTTTGCAAATTTTAATGAAATATCGTTGCGGAATGTAGGGCGAATGCTAAAAATTCCGCTATGGTTTTTTGCTTTTTAAAGAGCGGAAACGGAACAGACGGGGGAGGGGAAAGAAATTGAACGGAAAGCGTATATTGATTTTTAAAACTATGAAAATTAATTTTTTCCAACTAAAAATTAAATTTTAAACATATTTGTCCATCATAGTCTTGTAAAAATATTTTTAGTTTAGTTCGAAAATGGGTAGAAAATCTGAAAATGGAATAACACTGCGCGAAGAATGCGGCGAAAAAAAGTTTATCTCACGCCAAGATACTATATCAACTTTGTGTCACTTTAAAATATAACAGGTAGTCCAATGGTTAAGGCGTCTGACTCCAATTCTTTAAATCGGACGTTCGAATCTCACCTAAGTCAACGGAATTTATAAAAGATGGAAGATACAAGGCTATAGAAGTCAATAAGTAATAAATGAAGAAATGAACCGTAGTGATGTAAAGGGGTGGGTATCTTATTTAAGTTAATTTTACTTTAAAAAGCCGCAAGTCCATAGCACGGCCATAAACGGACGTCCCTCGCGCCGGACATTCGGATGTCCCTGGGACGTCCGCCGGATTTAAATTTAGGACATCCCCGTCCAATTTTCCAAACTCCACCGGAGGTCCATTGGACGTAATTTTGCTACCAGGGATTTATTAATTTTGGAGGTAGGTAACATAATCTATTCTATTCTTGATAAATGTTAAAAAATTATTCTTTAACGCGTTTATTTTCAATAATGACGTCTAATGTTTTTATAAAAATGATTTCTTGTGCACACCATTTATTTAAAATGATAACGGATATTGACGTCTATAATATGTACAATCTAATGAAACTTACAGATATGCATTTTATATCACTGTATTGATTTTTAATGTAATCACTGAAATAGACATGTTTGGCTACTTTCGTCATCGATTACTGCAATTGAACTGCAAATGCAATGAATTGATTTCATCCATTGCCGTGTAATTTTATTTTCCAATAATAAGTTGTCTATATATTTATAGCTAGAACATAATTTTAACTGTTTAGTTTAATTTTTTTCCTTCTGCTGTGTACACTTCTTAAGGAATAAAAAAATCAGGGTAGCGATGGCAATTTTTTTTTGTAATGTTGCTGGACTTACTGTTCTATTACTGGATGATTATAAAAACATTAACATCCAGCAAAAAAATCTGGGTCCAAGTTTATGAATGAAGTTCCATTGGAACACTTAGCGTTCATAACTGAACTTTGAAGATTTTGGTTGAAGATCCAGGCAAGATGACAGGGATAATGGTTACAGTCAAATGGACCTAGTAATGCAAGAAAATAAAATAAATCGAAACAAATTAAGGTTCAAAATATGATTATTATGCAATTAACTTACTTCCCAGGACGTCAATGATTCCATTTTTAAGGAGAATATCCTCAAAAACAGAAGATTCCAGCCTTGTTAGATTATTTCTGCTCAGGTCAATAAAGATGCTATCAAAGTTTCCTGTTAATTTTCAAGTAAATATATTATTTTCACTCAAATTCAATTAATGTTTTTTACCAACAAACGCATCCGGTTCAATGACTTCAATTCCACAATTTGAAATATCAATTAAACTCATAACATTTGAGTTAAACTTGAGTGAACCAGAAGGAATTAGAGTAAAGAAGTTATTTCTGATATCCAGAGTATCCATTCCACCGAAGAATTCGATCTGGGGTGGTATTCTCGTCAAATTGTTGGAGTTTGTGTACAAGCTCTTTAACGTTGAGTTAAAAGATGCGACAGCCCATTCCATTACCATGCTCATGGCATCATCGTTCATGTTGACTGACTTGGTAATATCTAGTCTCACGAATCTATTAGCACCAGTAATAGGTGGCGGTGCATTCGCTAAAGTATCCCAGCCAGAACATTGAATGAATTTAAGATTGCTAATGAATTGAAGGTTAGTGGGAAATGTTTGGAACGTTTTCCCCATTTCGTAAAAGTTGCTGATAGATAGGTAAGACATTTGAGTGAATCCTTCAATGAAACTCAAATCGGAATCTTGCAGGAGGCAATTGCTTAATTCAGCATAGGTTGTGGGTTGTCGTGTGGAGTCGAATGCTTTCTTGGACACTCTCACAGCTTGCGTAGGATAAACGCAATCGAAAAATATTTTCCCCGTTTTTTTGTTCGAAATTAAGTGATCGGGGATGAAATCATCTGCTGAGTTTTTGTAAAAAGATACCTCCGAGAGTTCAATGGTGCTGGTACGGTTGAAAACATTTAACACTGTTGGTACTAGTTCTTCAATGCATCTTATATAATTCAAGTCACTATTTTGTAGCCCTTGACATAGACAGGGAGAATAATCTTCTGTGTCGCAAGTATATTTCGCTTTACATCGTTTGATGAAGGGTCCAAGATCCGTTACCTGTTAAGCGTAGGAATCAAATTTAATTCATTCAAAGGATTTTTTTTAGGCATCATGCTTGCTAAAAAAATTTCCCAAAAGTTTGCTTTTGATACTTTGCTTATTTAATAATTATGGCAACCAATTGCTTGTAACATATCTCTTTCTGAGCTCCTTCTTATATAATTATATTATTTACAAAAGGGATATTTTTAAATAAATATAAATCTGCTAGGTAAAAATGTCTTACCAAAACGATGAGTATGAAGAGGTGCGTACTAGACGAAAACATTTCACCTTGAGTTATCTCAACAAAATGGAACGCCTAGCTAGTCTTGCCAACCTAAAAATAACAAGATAAATGGGCAGCATTTTTGTATTTGTCTGGACAGATAACAAGCTAATATTTTGGGTATGGCTTTTACTATACTCGATATCAAAATTGTACAACTATACTTTATCGCTTAGTAGCATACATCTTCAATGACCCGGTATCAGTGAACTATAAGTCATTCGCTGACTTAATCAAATTTTGACTTGAGTCGTGATTTAAGTCATGTTATTTTATTTTTTGACTTACGAAGTTACTTTGACTGTGTCTTTTTTTTGTTGACGACTTTTGACTGTGACTTTTGACTGTCGATTTTTTTTAAACAGGATTTTTTTCAGTCAAAAGTCAACGACGCGGGTCAAGAATAGCCCAAGGTATAAAGAGACTTTGATTTTTTTTTAAATTAGAGCCACTAAAGTACGAATTTAGTAGCTGTCAACGGGTTTTAAAAATTCTGTGAGATCTTTTAGTTGTTCAAAGAACTATTTTTCAACTGTTGAATATTGAATTTTGAAGCTATGGCGACCAACAGTGAGCCTGCTGTTCCTTGGAACGAGACAAAAGTGTTTAATTATTTTGATTTCACAGATGAAGAAATCGAACGCTTCCCTTTAGATCCAACAGCTATTAGTTTTTAACGAAACCCGGTGAGGTCAAAATTTATTCAAGAGACAAGGACACATCTATTGACATGCTTAATAATTACCCCAGATAAAATAACTCTTTTAAAAGTACATTACCGTCATTCCGACCAGTGCTCCAGTCAGAACCTAGCCGTCAGAAGACGAAACAGGCTGTATGACCAATATTTTCTTTAATATGTGGCTACTGATATGCCCCTCTTCTGCTTTCCATGTGAAATGCGAGCTTGTGCGTCTAAAAGTGTAAATATAAATAAATATTCTCACATTACCATTGTAGAAAGATTCAAACGCCAATTAAGTTTCATGAATGAAAATGGTTCGTCAATAGCTGTCAGAGGTTTCAATGGTATGCAATACGAATAAGAATGGAAGTAAGGGTCATCCCAAAAAAAATTGAAGAAAGTCACACTTTTATTAGTATAGTTGTTGATAACTGTTCTGGTTCTTCTATTGAAATTATAGAGAAGGAAGATAAAAATGTAGAAGGTAAGGTGTTTAACTTATCAATAGTAATAACTCTCTTTGAAGACATTAAATTATATGATCCAATATTTAATATCCTCCAGTACACAATCTTATTGAATAGTGAGCAAGTAAACATGGATAAATGTATAAAAATTAAAAAGATGTTATTCTTGATTATTTTCTTACATTTTTGTCATCGGAAATACTGAAACGAATTAAAGTAAAATAAAATGAAAGTTACGCCCTATTTGCAATCAAATATACATTGTAAACTATACTTTAAATTTTTCTTGTGAACGGAAGCGTAACCGGTGATCTAAAATATACATTTTAAAAATAAATGTCCAATAGAAAGTGTATTTAATGTATTCTTCTCAAATTATTTAGTGTAATAGATTATTTTATTTCAATCAGTAACACAATGTAAATTCGTATAAAATTATAAAACGCACCCCAAATGAAATTTTTGATGGGTGAACGAAAATATTTTGGAGAACAATAAACAATATTTAAAAAAAAATGTTTTTGCTACATTTCAATTAAACATTTTTAAAAGCAATATTCTTGATTTATGACCCTGGTCCCATTGATGCGTTATAATCGAAATTAATAATTAGAATAAATTAGCCAGGTAGGTATGTAAACAAATATTCACAAGAGAGAATAGAGCGGGAATAACCCGATGCAAATTTATATGCTCCGCACCATTAGCGGTTGTTGGCAACCTGTTTAACGGTATTAAGATATGTGTTAAAAACCAACCATGGTCTTAAATGAAAAACTCTATATCATGTATTTACTGAGATGGTGATGCAGAATATGTTTCTCCAATAGTCGTCGTAATCCGAACTGTTCTACATTTTTTCATTCAAACAAAAAAATTATAAAAATGAGTTCATAATATAATTTCCCTATATACATTGATACACAAATGTCCGATTAAACTATTTTCGTTAAAGAATCACGTCAGTGTAAAGGGGTATGAGAATGATTTCTACGTAATAATATGAAATACTTAACGGTTCTTCTGATGAAACGGAGATGGTAGAAAATATTGTAGACTCGTCGGTTCTTGTGTCATAAAGGGTCCCAGGCAACTGACAATAACATATGCATAGAAAAGTTGTAGAGTATTTATTCAGCTTTTCGCTTTAAAATTTATCAATTTACGTTCGAGGTTGTGATGGATGATTTGGAAGATTGGATAGAAGACGTGAACCAGCTACAAAAAGTACTTGTATATTAAAGGCTCTGACTCATCAAATCGGCGAAAATTTGAATAATTCGAATGAATTCAATTTTTTATGTTTTTTTATTCATATTATTCAATTCAAATAAAGAAAAAATTGAATATATTCAATTTTAAATCTAAATATTCGAATATGTGAATATTCATTCGAATTTTCGATTTAAAATGTTAATTTTACAATTGTACGATTGACATTTTAAATTATAAATCTAGAAAATTATTCAAATGACTACAAACCAAATATTTAAGTCAACACTATTTTTTTTCTATTTATTTAGTCCATTGCATTCGAATATATTCGAATTCTTTAATGAATTAAATTTAAATAAATATTCGAATATATTCGAATAATTATTCAATTCAATTCACATGGACAATTTAATATTCATATTCATTCGAATCGACCCATTTGAATTGAATATGATTCGAGTCAGAGTCCTACGTGTATTCAGACGAAACTGCATAGGATGTCTCCTCAGTCCTACTTTCTGTTGGGGTACTTGGCTCAATTGTAGAAACAACCTAAACGATAAAAAATCAGGTTGTATATGCAAAATACGACATAAAACTGCTGAGAGTGATCAAATCAAATCATAGAATGAAGCAAAAATAAAAAATAAAAAATCTTACAAAACAGTCAGCAAAATATTCTCGGTCTAGGTTTTTGAGCAAAGTTCCATTGGAGCATGCAGCATTGAAAACCAAATCCAGAAGATTTTGATTGATGATCCAGGCCAGATGACAGGGATCTTCGGTACAGTCTAAAGGATCTATATAAAACCCCCAAAAACACTCATAGGTTTTCATCATTTAAAATTGTATATATAGAGCAATTTTCGATGTACTGTTTGATGTAATAAATGTACAAGTCATTTTGTAAAACTTGATCTGAATAGCAAAACTTACTTAATTAATCTAACGCTGATTAGTAACGGAATCACTTAAATAGTACAACATATACATAAAATCAGATACGTTTGTTTCGAAACTTACTTTTATAGACGTTAATACTTCCACCAGCTAGAAGAATTTCTTCAAAAACAGAGGAATCGAGCCTTGTTAGACTATTACCACTCAGGTCAATAAAAATACTATCAAATTTTCCTATTAAAAAAAAATAAATTTTGTTTGAAATACTTTGAATTCACCGTCAAAAATGTAATTACCTTGAAATGCGTTTGGTTCTATGATTTGAACTCCGCAATAAGAAAGGTCAGTCAACTCCAAATAGTTTGACTTAAATTTAAGTGAGTTAGAAGGAATTATACGAATCACATTCTTTTCTATGTCCAACGTTTCGATTCGATCAAAGAACTCGATCTGGGGAGGAATTCTCGTCAAATTGTTGGTATGAATGTACAATTTGTTCAACGACGAATCGAAAGATGCCACCGCCCATCCCATCACCACATCCATTACATCATCAGTCATGTCAACTGACATTACATCATCCAATCTATCGAAATTGTTGGCACCAACTATGGGCGACGGTGCATTGACCAAAGTATTCCAACCGTAACATTCGATAAATTTAATATTGCTGATTGTCGGAAGATTGGTCGGAAAGGTGGAAAACAGTCTTCCCATGTCAAGAAGTAGTTTATAGACAGGGACGCCATATTGGTGAATCCTTCAATGAAACTCAAATCAGAATCTTGAAGGAGGCAATTTTCGAGCTCAACTATCGTCGTGTAATGTCGAGTTGAATTAAATGCATTCTTTTCAATCTTCTCCCCTGGAATATAGCTGCAGTAGAGGAATAATTTTCTGGCCGTTTTGTCCGCAATCATATTATCAGGAATTAGGGAATCGTAAGGTTTTTTGTAAAAAAGCATTTCTGTTATCCGAGTTTGTTTGTTGGCATGTACAGGGATAGTAATCATCCATGCTGTCACAGGTATATTGCGCATTCAACTATTTGATGAATAATTCGAAATTTAAATTCTGTATAAGAAAAAATATAAAAATAAAATAAGAAAAAATATATATCGATTATATAACTTCAGTAATTGTGAACAATGTATATAACCAATATAAATATTGGTCTATAACTATTTATCATTGGTACTAATGTCAGCTATTACCGGAACAATGTTGGTCTTTGGAAAAAAATGATTTACTTTTTGGTAAAATAGAGTAAAATGACCAAGTTTTCTTACCAATAGAACGGCAAATGTCAAGAAAGAATGGAAAGTAGCCATTTTTTCGTTTGACTATGGCTCTGGTTTCTAAGTTTCAACCGATACTGATAGCTTTGTTAGGTCGTTAAGTGTTTAAAATGTAGACGAGCCAATTTATCTTTCATGTTAAACTGATGTTATCACCCATCGTTGCCGAGGGAGGCGCATCAAAGCACACTTATTTTTTCCTAAGTTAAAAAAACTCGACGATTATCTAGTTTGTACAAAAATACAAAACTATTTCAAGTGACTGGCAGTAAAATCTTAGAAAAACAAACAATTAATGCATAAAAATATTTCAATTTGTTTTTTCTTAAATCAATTATTTAGCTGCGTGATTCGTCTAGAAAGAACCCCAATTTTTGAAAATGCTAAAGTAATGTTCATACGCCTAGAATTACGGAGATGGATATACTTTAATTTGATGTCAATAAGTGTAAACCAGATAGCAACTGCGGGCTTCGAAGCTTATTATAATTGATTTTTTTTATATACCTAGCTCTCAGCACACGTGTCTCTTCATCTCTTATCGCAAAAGTACTGATGGCAGGTGGTTGAAAAGTGATGGTCTAGATGATGATTAATCCGAAATGATCTTCCAATAACAATGATCCAGCGGTAGCTTTGCGGTTCTAAAACAAACCCAAAAAAAGGTATTTAATCTGCAATAAAATGTTTTTCGAAGTTCTCCTTACAACTTCTAAGATGATTCACTTTTTTCCAAACAAAGTTCCTGATAGTAGTGTTTTTAATTGATTTCAAGTACAACTCGTTTAGCCTATAGCTTGTAAGGTCATTGAGTTTGGTCCGTTCGGCTATCCGAAAAGCAAAAATTATTCCATACGTATATTTCGTGGCTAAATTCGAGTTTTCTGATTTTCTCTTAACTCAAATTTTCTTTAAGACAAGCAAATGTCTGCGCGTCCAGCGCAATTAGGCTATAGCGCCAATAGCGACGGCCCTGTTATCACCTAGTACAAAAGATATATACAGTACGTAGTTGAAAACTGGTAATAACGGTTTGAGAAAGATGCCTACTGGACTATCGCGGTTCATTAGATTGACTTACTTCCGCTTTGACGGCAACGTTTTAGAGTCCGGAACTGTCAAGAAAGGGGAACTGAAATTTTCTGATTATACACGGCTGGTCAATATGTGGTACTGCGGAATTCACACGATTGAACCTGGAGCATTTGGAGGTATTGACATGATTTTTTTTTAAGATTTGAGAAAATAGAAAACTGAATTGATTTTCTCTCTACAAACAGGTATTTACGAAATGGCAAATGTTTACTTGGACGGAAACAACCTGACTAGATTTGAAGCCGGTGTATTTCAAGTCATCTTGACACAAATGGAACTTTTGGGAGACTTGGAAGATGGTGGATTCATAAGTGTTTTTGGAAGTATTGTTGATTAAACTCTCTAAAATTTAATGGTTTAATATTTTAAATTTTTTCTTAGATCCGTTTGATTGTGTTGACGATCCTTGTCATTTGACGTGGCTCCTGAGAGACAATAACAGGATATTCTTGCCTTTTGTATGGGAAGCTGCTTGCGCAAATGGAACTCGTTTTGAAGACATCCAACCCGATGATCCAATGTTCAATGCTTGTCCTTAGATCCTCTTACACAATCATTAAATGAAACGCAGTAACTTTGATTAAATAACAGTAGAAACTGCATTAGTCATATAATTCATACACAATTTTAAAATTAGTTTTTGAAAATTCAATTAAAAAAATTATTCTTTAGAACATTTTTAAAGCAATATTCCCATTCCCCCCATCTATATCTTATTTGCAAACGCATTGATTGCAAAGACTATTTCTTTGCAGTCTTACTAAATAATACATATAAGAGATAAGGATGTTTATCCCATAAGTTAATTATTGCGAGCCAGCGGAGTTTTTTGAGCGAAGCGAAAAAACGAAGCGTAGGCGGAGCTGATAAGTCGTGCATAAGCGCTAATAAAGGTTTCTGGCTAGGGACTGTTTTTTGGCTTTTCGTGTCCGTCCGGATGTGTACAAAAACATTGCACACGTAAGAAAAAAAAACAGAATGACATTTACACGCTGGGTAGGGACTTTTTTTTTGCTTTTCTTGTCCATCCGGATGTGTTAAAAAAAACAGTTTAATTGACGCCAACAAACAAGTTCACAGATTTACACATTCTGGCTAGGGATTTTTTTTTCGTTTCGGTGTCCATCCGGATGTGCGCAAAAAATTACAAAAATTCACATTGACACACGTAAGATTTCTGTCTAGGGACTTTTTTTCGTTTTGGTGTCCATCCGGATGGGCCCAGGAATTTAATTTACACAAATTTCATTTACTCCTACAGACAAGTTCACAGATTTACACTCTCTGGCTGGATTGTTTTATCTACGATGACTATTTGTTATGCCGCTCAAGGTAAAATGAATGAGAACGTAGTCTTAGAGGATGGCGGTTTCATATTCACTTTTAATTACGTAAAACTTGGCTTGCAAATAAAACTTAAGTATTTTACAGTTTAATACAGCTATGATGGATTACTCTATCTATAAGGCGAGCTGAAAAGCTCTGCTTTACTATCTTTAATAAGAAAAAAAATTATTCAAACTTTTTCATTACAAAATAAATTGTGATTCTGACTAGATAATGTGTGTTTTGAAACTTTGTCAATCGACTACACTCGGCGGACAAATATTTAATAGCGCTGAAAAGTCACTCACGTATGCAGATGAGAAAATGTTCGAGAACCTTGAATATTAGGCAATCTACTCAAAACCATTTCACCTTGTCAAAAGCGTGAACAACAGAAATTTTTTTTAAATCATATGTTTTATCAAATAAATATAGCTTTAAAAAATTGGCGCCAAAGTCGGTGTGTACCACAAAATGCCCATAACCGCCCTCCGATCACGTTGACAGTTTAAAAACACATCACAAACATAAAAACGTACCAAGTAACAAAATGAATTGTGTAAGCCTTCTGTATTGTTCTAGATATCATAAATATTGTAGTGATACCCGAGTGACGGGTATACTAATAGGTTCGAATTAGGATAACGCGGTACACTTAGTGAATGCTAAGAATATGCATTGGGTATGAATGGTAGACTAATATACACTAAAAGAACTCCACAGAATGCGGGTTCGCACTAGGCTTATATAGCCTGGGAGAGGGGGGTACATTCATCATAAGGTAGTTAGCGGGGCTTGCGAATGCCAAGCCCCAGGCCACTTGAGTGCAATGACCGGCAGTGCCCGGTCGAAGGAAATACAGCGAATGTGTCTAACCAGTAGCGCGAATATAATACGGTTACAAGTATTAGACGCTAGCATTTTCTTCTGGCTGTGGTTCATGCAATACTTAGCAGGCCTTACTAAACTAAAAATACAGCTAAACAGCAGTTGCTGCACTTAAAAACGAGTGAGGTTCGTTTATTGCACGAGAAACGGGCGAAACAGTACCTCGAGGGAATTTGTTTTCAAATATGCCTCTGGTATATATATTACTTATTGATACGTTAAATATATATATATATATATATATATATTGCAGCCTAAATTAAAATGAGGACTACAATACCATATTTTAGGGGAAACAAATATACATTGGCTTACAATACTCTATTGTATCAAATTAAAAATTACAATGGAATAATAGTTACAACCACTGTTCATTTTCAATTGTAGCTACCAAACCCTTAAGAAGATCCTTGCCATCTAACCTGGACCCTGTGAGACAAAAGAAATATTCTACTTTTTATCTGGAATGCTGCGTGTGCAAATAGAACCCTGTATGAGGAAATTCAACCCGATGATCCAATGTTCAAGGATCGTCCATAGAGCTTCATTTTTTTGTAAATGGAAATATTTAACCAAGACTATTCTATTCTTGACATTTAAGTTCTGTTTTATCATTAAGCAAATTAAACAATAATTCAAAAATACTAAATAAATAGATATAGTAAATCAGTTACGATTATTTCATAAATTTTTGAACATATTTTATTGGAAGGCATTCAACAAGTAGTTGTTTTAACTGATTTGGAAGTCAATTTAGAATCTAATGAAATCCAAAAATATGCTTAGTTTACTGCAGATGGCTTTCCTTCGTCTATATAATAGGGGAAATGGTTTGAGAATAAATATTGCAGGATTTTTTCAAATGCGGGTTAAAGTATGCTGAATTTTAAGTGAAAATCTGTTGTTTTTTAACGATAAAAAGTTCGACTTTTCGACTTCTTTTTGAATGGTGAGAGTGGCCTAAAAAAGCTCGCCATTGGATTTTCCGGCCCTCCTGATTGGCTCCACAGTTATCTTACGGTCGTCAAGCAAGATTTTCTGTGCAAGCAGACGACAACCGGTAGAAGAACTGTGCAACCTGTTATTTTATCAAAATAATGTTAAGCTTAAATGAATATACATATATAGTACATTCATTGAAATTGCAAGTAAATTACTGAAATAAAGTACCCATCCCACACAGCACCAAACATATCCTAAATTTATATTTCAGTCCGTTAGATATCTGGAATTTTTTCTCCATATCCATTGGATATCTTTTCAACCTAATTGTGATTTTTACAATATTGTGGCGATATGGCTCAGATGTATTCAAGGTTAGGTCACACAGAAGATTGAACAGTTACAGGAAGCGGCACTATTATATATGGGTTCAACAGTATAACGAGAATAACAGATTGGAGGCTGTGTGTTTCAAATAAGTCCTTATAAGGGCATAGAAAGTGTGCCGGATATACTTGTGGTTTTAACATAAGTTGTTTTGACGCATTATTCTTGAAAGGATGTATGTGTAGGAAGCGGCGGTTACCGCACAGCGTCTTGATGTATATACCGGATGCTGGTCAACTCATTAGTAAAATTAACTTAAATCTCCATCTATTAAATCTAAATCTATTTTCCATCGTTACAATTCCCCCCTTTTCAAGCTCGATCGTCCCGATCGTTTACTAAAGTACTTCAAAGTAAACATGAAAAGAACTACTATAGGGTTACGTAACATAGAAAATCAATCTCAAAACTGTAATAAAAGAAAACCTGAATCTCAAATTGTGATAAACTAATTACTAATTCACGATAAATTCGAAGCAAGAGTAAATAATCCCTCTTGGTACATGGGGAATTTAACTAAAAAATAAATGCATTGAAACAGAAAAATCCCCTGGTACATTGAGGCAAAAACTGCTTTCAATAAAAATCAAATAAAAATTCAAATAAAATGGTTCGACAAAAGGGCAGTCGGGTTTTCTTCGGAATCCTCGAAGTTCCTGGAGGCCGGGGTAGCATCTTTATCATCTCTTGGTCGCGGACGTCGGGCAGGCTCATGATCACGTTCCTTTTTCCTGGGCCGTCGTTCTAGATGATTCATCTTGGCTTGGTCCTCCAACTCGGTCTTCGTAAACTCAATGCGTGCTAGAGTTCACACAGTCTGTCTTAAACCTTCTACTGCACATTCAATCAAATATTCCTTCCCAGGTTCCAGGGACACTAATCCTTCGCTTGTTTGATCATTAAGGCCTGTATGGTCCTAAAAAATTTTATTGGTTGTCTATTCTTTTTTCTTCTTCCAGTGCTTCTCCGTTTTCCTGATGAATCTAGTGGTGCGTCCAGAAAAGTTTCTTAGCAGCATTCTGGCAACCTTTCCCCCGATTCGAGGGGTGAAGTGCTCCTGCATCACCTCTATCTTTTATCTTCTCTTTGCATAACTTTTCTCTTGTATAGCTTCAACTAACTCGTCTTCGGCTGTGGGTAGCTCATCCACTACCACTCGTCTTCGGCTTTTGGTAGCTCATCCACTACCGTAGGATCATCATCTTCGTCTTCCGAATTTTCTAGAACTGTATCTTCTGTCCTTTCAGCTTGCTGGAAGGGCATCATGCGGCCAGCATGAACCACATCTGCTTGTCCTTCCCTGTTTGAATCTTTCTCCGTAATTAATTGCACCGATGATCTTATCGACTCTGTGATAGCTTTGCATTCATGGAACAGTTTCTCCGATCTCTCCACTTTACGGACTGGCTGTACTCTGTATTCTGGCCACTCTTTCCTGTTTTACAATGTGGTCAAGAATCTTCAACTCGCTTTCCAGAAAGTTCCATTTCTTCACTTTGATCTTTAATCCAGCTTTCTTCTTCTTGATAAAGGTCAAAACTTTATCCAATTTGGTCGAATGGTCGAAACAAGCACGTTTCCAAATGACCACCTCCGCGATGTATAACCGACAACGCGTCCACTGTAGTCCCGCTAGGACGATATCCATCGTCCACTGAAGTCTCGCTAGGACTATATCCATCGTTATGGGTAAACGACTAGGTACTCCCTTCAGTCCAAAAGGAAGTACCTTAAATTTATAAAGGCCGTCCGCCGTTATAAATGCTCTTTTCTTTTGATTATCTTGATGTAAGACCAGCTAATGGTAACCTACTTGAAGATCCACATTCAATTTGCGGTAATCCACGCAAAATCTCCAAGTACCATCCGGCATTTTCACCAACACGACAGGTGATGACCAAGGGCTCCGTGATTCTTCGATGAATCCTTGTTTGGTCATTCTGTCAACTTGTTCCTGAATCAGCTCTCTTTCCTTGAATGCTGATTTAAACGGTAACTGGCTGATACGTTCGGCGTCTCCAGTTTCGATCCTGTTTTGAATCCATGGACATTGTCCAATGTCCATGTCGTCTGCTGCGAAACAGTCATTGTGTTTAACTAACACCTCCGTTGCTGCTTCCTGCTCTTCAAGGGTAATTTCTCTTCCTAAGTGAACTCGAAGAGCATCTCGATTCACTTTTTTGAGAATACATCCATTCTCTGGCTACCAGAAGACGTGGCGTCTTTTCTTCTGCTTCTTTATCCGTTTGATACCCTTCATCCACGGATAAACTTTCATCTGCATCTTCCACCTGGCAAACTACTGCTCCCATCGGCAGCCACACTGGATCGGATGATAAATCCGTTTCAAAAACTGTTTGAATGAGGTCTCCTGGCAGGATGGCGTATCCTGTGGACAGTCCCTTTCCTTCTCGTAGGGACGGCGATGGAATTAACAATTTATCTTTCTCCAACCATCCAGCTTCCATGCCATAAACCCTAATGGCTTTTTTCTTCCTTGGAGGGATTAACATGTCGCTGACCGCGATCAACATTTCCGGTCCCTCCTGTTCAATGAAAATTTCCTCTGTAGGAAAGTCCATCTCTTTTCGTCATGCTGGGACAATAGGTCCATGTCCAGCAACAGTTACACCTCATCCATCTGTATCATGAGGATTTTTCCTTCCACTCGGCCTCGAGTGGTCTCCAATTCGATTCGTCCATGCTGGGACAATAAATCCATGCCCAGCAAAAGTTGCACCTCGTCCATCTGCATCCTGAGGATTTTTCTTCCCACTCGGCCTCGAGTGGTCTCCAATTCGATATCCACAGCGCCTAATTGGCTTCCGCGCTGGCCATTCGCTATCAATACCCCTGGACCATTCCATGGCTTTACCGCCAGATCCAACTCCAACACTGTTTGTGGGGTAATTTCCAAGATAGCATCTCCCGTGTCTAGAAGCGCTTTTATGGGCTTTCCAGCGCACTTGACTTTTTCGGTGATCAGCCGGTCGAAATCCACACGAAAGATTCCAGACAGGAGGGTAGTACTAGCGCCCTCCGGTCTGCCAGATTCCATTTCCCCTGGAACCTGTGATATCGAATCAAGGGGCAGAGCCTGCATAGGCATCACAGTCGCCACCAGCGGAGTTGGAACCGCTGCAGCTGCCTGTTGGGGATTTTAGCTGTCCCCAGCTGTCCCTTTAGTTTTCTTGCTCTCAGCACAAAACCTGTCCAGGTGTCCTAGCTGATTGCATCCGAAGCAGATACGACGTCCGTCCGACGTCCGGGTCTTTTTGTCAGAAGCAGGCCTTGTTTTAGCTCCATCCTGCTTCTGAGCCGAAGAACTGGCTTGTTCCTTTTGCAGCTTGGCCAATCCTTCCTTTCTTCCTTTAAACTACTTCAGCATGGCTTGAAAAGGGCTGAGCGTCTGGTTTTTCTGGACCTTATATTGCGGGCGAGCCCCAATAAAGCTTAAGAGCTCCTCTCCTGCCTCTTCCTTTATGCTAGAAGTCACTGCTGCCACTCGATAGTCCTTTTTACGAGTCATGTCTCCTGCCTCAGCGTGAAGCTTCAGCAACTCCAGAAATCTGTCACAAGATCTCTCACAAGTGTCCGGTTTTTGAACGTAGACGCTTGTAAAAATTGATTTTTTCAGTCCATTGTACAGGTGATCAATTTTTGTTTTTCCTAACATGGTCCTATCCATTACTCGACACATGTTTATGACGTCGTAATAATACGCTAACGGGCATTCTTCCTCTCCTTGGGTACGTGCTCTCAGCTTCTGTTCCAAGTAGAGTCGGCTGTTCCTTTTCCGGAACTCTTTCAGAAACAATTTCCTTGTTCCTTCGACGACTGGTACACCTCCCTCTGCTGTGCTCCTCCAAATCTCTGGAAAAGTGTCGTTCTTGCAGAGATACCACTGTCGAGCTGGTCCATCCCAATAGATGATGAAACACGTTCTGAGAGATGCATCATTCCATCCATTATAAGCTCCAATGGTCTCGTACCTGTCGACCCAATCCAACGTTTCCTCCTGCGGCTTGTCATGAAATGTTGGGGGATCCTGGATCTTAACTTTTGCTTGCACCATCCTTAACTCTTCGGGATTCTCTTCTTCAGATCCCTCACTGCTACTGTCGTCTTCGTCGTCGTTATTTCCTCCCTCGTTTACTTCAGCTTCGTCTCCTTCCTCGGCCGCTGGCTCTTCTACCTCGATAATCGGATTAATGGCAGGCTCAACTACTCCTGCAATGGGGTTGATTTCGACTGTTTCTTCACCTACTAAAGCACTTTCGGTAAAGCTGTCCTCTACCAGGTCGTCCAAACTAGTCGAAGTATCTGATTAAGCGGCGTTCGATACGGTACGGAATCCAATGTGACCTCTTCATCTAACTTTGCGTCTTTAGATCTCTCTTCGGCTGATCATTCCTCGGGCTGATCCTTTCCCCGATCGTCTCTCTAGGGCCTGACTTTTTAACTGTCCATGGTCGAAACCTCTGACATGCGGCAACTCCTTTATTAACTTTCGTATTCGTTTAACTTTGGTTATAAACTACGTTTATTTTCTCCTTGTCACATAAAGCATAGAATATACTACTCCAGAAAGTAATAAAATTTAAAATGTCAGGGACCTCTTGGTCTTCGGAAGGTCGGTACCGATGTCGTCGATATTGAGCAGCAACTTCTTGGCTAACTTGCTCTCCAGCTGCTTATACTCCTTCCAATCCTTCGGCGGGTCACGTGGGGTCGGCGGGCGTTCGGGGCTTGATTCGCGCACCACCAGTGCGAGAGTCTCCTCTGGTTTGGCTGCTTCCGGTAGACTATCCACGTCTATCGGATCGTTGGAGAAATCCGCTCTCGGGACTGCTATTTTTCCAGCTTGAAGGCGAAGAGAGTCTGCTTCGGTCACAGAACCCGTAAACTTTAGGTTCCTCTGCATATACTCCTGGTAGCTGAGGGTACGTTCTCCTACTCTAGGCGGTACTGATGGAAACTTTTCCTCCAGTAATCCCTGCACCAACTGTTTGATCGCGTCAAGATTTTGTTCCGCTTGAATCTTCCGGATCTTTTCTTCCACAGTCTCGTTTTTTCGGATATCTGCTCGTTTATTCTCCGACGGTGGGCGTGCTGGAACTGGTAATCCTCTAGAGTCAGCTACGTTGAGTGCTGGATCTACGTACTTAGGTCGGCTGTAGCCTAAGCACCTTGAAGATGTCTCTGCTTTCTTCTGTTCTCTATAGCCGCTCGTGCCAGCAACTGGTTCCTCCTGATCCTTTGATACTTTCTTCTCAGGCTCCTGACGACGGCTAGAGCTGGACTCCTCTTTCTCCTGACGATGCTTCCTGTCCTCCCTAGGACGTTGTTCATTACGATCCTCTTCTCCACGGTCATAACTAGACCGCTTTCGCCGGCGATGCTCCTCGGGATCCGGCTTGGATCGATGACGACGACGGTCCTTCTCGGGACCAAGGCGACTTGCTAAGGATGGGTTAATCCCAGTTCGATTAACTGTTCTTTGGTCGTCTTGAGGGCGCCTTTCTCTCTTCCACTCTGGCCGTGGAAGAGGTTTCCCGCTTCTGGAAATATTTTTTCTTTTTCTAAACTCCTTTCCAGCTTGCTTCTGCGTAGCGGCCCTCCGAATCTTCTGCAGTGCAGTAAGTACCTGTATGTAAAGAGTAGTGTTTGTAACAAATTGCTTCCTCCCGCAATTATTTAACAAAAACAGATCGGCTGATCCTGTCGAAATTTAGACAAACTTATCTATCGGTATAGAATGGCTATGTTTACTGAGCGATACAAACCGCTACACAACACGAGCCAAAGATGCCGAAACAAAATTATGTCTCAAACTCGACTTTCTCCTTGAGCCGTTTATTTAAAGTGAATAAATCCACTTAACAAAACGCGGTCTAAGGAGAAAAAGTTTTTATAAAGTGAATTACCTCACTTAACAAAACTATCTGTTTTTATAAAGTGGATAAATCCACTTAACAAAACTCTACTAAGATGAGAGCCGCTTTTGACAAAGTGGCCTGGCCACTGAACAAAGCGGTACCCCTCTCACGGGCCAAAGAGAAGTCCATCTCTTTGTCCTTTTCTTAGTAGCACTCACTACTCCAATACATCTATAAATTTCTGAATTTATAACAGGTAACTTACCATGGTCAAAGATGACAAAGACCAACTGCTTCTCCACCAATTTGTGGCGATATGGCTCAGATGTATTCAAGCGTAGGTCACACAGAAGATTGAACAGTTACAGGAAGCGGCACTATTATATATGGGTTCAACAGTATAACGAGAATAACAGATTGGAGGCTGTGTGTTTCAAATAAGTCCTTATAAGGGCATAGAAAGTGTGCCGGATATACTTGTGGTTTTAACATAAGTTGTTTTGACGCATTATTCTTGAAAGGATGTATGTGTAGGAAGCGGCGGTTACCGCACAGCGTCTTGATGTATATACCGGATGCTGGTCAACTCATTAGTAAAATTAACTTAAATCTCCATCTATTAAATCTAAATCTATTTTCCATCGTTACAATATATTCTGAGAGAGCTGTATATTTGTTGAACCTTTATTGGAAGTTTTGGTAGTTATTCTTGCACATGTGTGTAGGTTTTTCCAATGGATATATTTTTCTTATACTCTCGCCTTGGATTTTTTCGTCGTATAACCGATATTTTTTTTTAAAAACGACAAGCGAGATTCGAACCTAATATCCAGCGAATCTGAGTCAAGCACTCTAACCACTGCACCATTACTCGTCAAGAAATTGTATCGAAAAAAAGAAGTGGTGACAATGACAGACTTTTTTTTCATTTTTATGCAAAACATTTTTTTTTTCTGGACTCAGTTTTTTTCCTAAGTTACTGGTGCAGTGATATTCAGCAGTAGCTAGATAGAGATTGGTCACAAATTTCAACAATTGTAAAAGAAAAATTTCCAGATATGGGGTTCGAACCGTGAACTTTTAATGTGCAGCTATGCGCTTTGCCATTAAGCTATGAGACCGATGAATTCACCTAGAAAACGAACCGATTTATACAGTGACAAACTGAACCGATGAATGAAAAACTCCTGTTGACTGTTGTGGCATACTAGCATTCATTCGAAATTATCCAAATTTTGTTTGGATGAATTCACAATATAATTTCAGAAATACAATTTCCATTCTATGAATACATGAAAGAAGTTCAGCAATTTAATTACTCAATCTTACGTCAGTTCCCACTAAATAGTTGTATTTCTTGCGATTTCTTGTGCATAGTCTTATTGGAAAGACTGTAAAAGCTGTGGTGCAGTAAAACTTTAAATAGCAATATTGTCATATTTTAGAGCAGTCACGGTAAGTAACTTGATACCGAATTGACAGGATGCTTAGCTACGATTAACAAGAACCATAGTTGATGGTTCGACTCGCTTCCCATCTCAATTTTTTTTTCTTTTTTAAAAATAATCCTTCATAAAAAGTCAGCTGTATTTAAAATCAGCTGATCATCAAGCCCCCTGCAGTCATAGCGTGGTTCTCTTCAGTTCCGTCTGCTGTTACTTGCAGTCTGTACCTGTACTGGAGCCTGGAGGGTTGGTGTACGTGTCAAAGTTTCTCTGTTTCTGGCTGTCAAATTGTTTCAGCTCATTATCCCGGCTTTTATTATTACCTTACGTAAGTGTCGTCTACGTTACACACGTAATATTTTATTTATTTCATAGGTAGTAAGTACCCAGTAAAAATAATTGTGGCGTCATCTTACGTAATTAACTAGACCTTCATTACTTCATTACAGGTAAGAAAGGTCCAGACGTCAAGGTGGTGTCAGACTTTCAGTTTAGTTTTCAGGTAATAATGCTCGTCCATTCTTATTACTTGAATAGTTTTTTTTTATTATTATTTTTTCTCTCAGGCCTCAGCTAATATCGGCCTTGCAGTTTTCTTCTAAGGTATCAGGTATTCATTTTTAGCCTTGAAATAAAATTTTATTTTTTTTAATTTTTTTTGTTGGCTTTCAGAAATGGTTTTCTTCAACTTCTAGAACTGGTAAGTCTTCAACTTTTGTCTAGATTTATTAAGAATATCATAGTTAGACTTAAGTATTCCCTATATAACTTTTTAATTTTGAATTCCACTAATTCAGGTTACATGAACGCCGTGGGAGGTGGGCCGGGAAATTTTCCATGTTCACCCAGATGACCTTGAGTTTATTCGCCACAAGCGTTAGGCGGATTTCCCGAGTTCCACGGAACTGAAAAAAAAACTTTCTCTTTGTGCTTAATTGTTATTACTTATTTAAATGTTTCGTTTTGTGTAATATTACGTGTGGATAGAATTTCAATACAAATACAAATGACTGAATTTTAATTATTGGATTAGTTATTAATAAATTATTATCCATTCAAAAAGGTCTAAAAGATTAATCAAGTATAGAATGCGGATATATCTTACATAGGCAAAACATATATTTAGGATAAAAAATTTATATCCTGTTACTATTCTCTACATAAAATAGGTTGAATCTGGGTAAATAAATAGTAAAATTTATGTATTTTTTAAAACTCGCTTAAAGGTGATTTTTGGGCGTGGACAAATGGCATTAATTTAGAACTTTTCTAAGGCGACGGATTGGATATACCAGGGATATGTTTCTGGACTATCCTGGGATATCCAAAAACCATGTTGGTGCTGTGTGGGATTAATAGTACCAGAATATATTAAATATGTTTTAAACCATTGAGTCTATCAACAAGGAACCAGTATCTGTAAAAAAAGCTGTTTAGGTTTGGCTTTTTTTTACAATATTGCCAAGTATAAACCTAATTTCCTTCGCAGTTTATACATTCGGAATAATGACGGTTTACCCAGTATTAGAAAACTAAAATTCTCTACAACAAAACCGATCAAAAACGTTTCCTATTTCTCAAAACCCCACCAATTTGTTCGTAAATAAATGTAAACACTTTACTCTGCTGGGGCTCTGATTTCCGGTGATTAGCTAGAGGAGATCGATAGCAATAAAGAACGTGTTTAAAGGCTAGTAACTGGCATAATTCATCCATCTGGAGTAAACTATACTGTCCAGATGGCATCGAGCTTGATATGCGTGAACAAAGAACTTAATGACTTAGTGACTCGAAAGACCTAGGGGAGACCACTTCTTTTGACTCCTTTTTATATAAATACTGGTCATCATTAAGAAAGAAGGTAAGAAATATTTATATTATGCATAAGTATAAAGGCAACCAATTATTAAGAAAGATTCCGAATTTGTTTTTATTTGTTTATTTTAAATAAAATATTTTAAACTGTTTATTGTTGGTCTAAGCTGCATGACCAGCTTTCAGCTTTCACTACAAAAGGAAATTTACCTTTAGTATATGTAATTGATTTTATAGAAATGAAGTCGAAAGTTCTGCTTTTATTTTGTTTATTGCTGAATCCTGCTACATCTGCAAGTGACCCGGAACCATTTAAAATTCATCGATTCCGGATGATGAGCGTCTCCAATACCTCTACAATACAACACCCCGAACTAGACCAACATTTTGAGAATGGAACCATGGAACCATGGGTAGACTGTTCAGAGTATGGTACCCAGTGGGTAATTCAGAAAATATCTACGACATGGGACAATGAGATTTCCATGAGTCACATAAGCCCTCCTCCACCGGAAAGTGGGACACATTACTTATGGTTGAAACAGGATTTGGAGATATTTGGGTTTGGTGTTCTGAGTTCAACCAAATTTCTTGCCTATCCCGGAGACGAATTGCAATTTTCTTTTTGGATTCATTCTTCCTTCGAATATTTCAACAATCTGCAGGCTCGTTTGTTTTCTTTGTTATTAATCTATGATCGTTATTTATCTTTAGAAATACATGTGAAATATTCTACTTAAAACTGATTTTTGCCTATTCTAATTAGGTGTTCTGGTCGGCCGTGGGGACAAAAGAAGATCGGAAACTGGTTGAGCATTTTCCTTCCTCATCTTCTTCGGATAATACCGAATGGCGTCAATCACTCGCCCGAATTCCAGTTTCGAAGCCAACAGAAGGAGAAGTAAGATAGGACGAAACATATTAAATTTAAAATATTGATTTTTCAACCACCATTTCACTTTCAATGCAGATAATGATTTACGGCTTTTGTGAACCAAAAAATGGTGCCGGATTTATCGCTGTCGATAACATTTTTCTTATCCGGGAATCAGCTTTCAGTACCAAATTTTCTGAACCTACTACTAATTCCAAATCTGAAGTAGTTACCAAAGAAACTGAATTTTCAAACTTTCTAAATATCACTCCAAAGATGACACTTGAAACGCAATCCACATTACGAACGACTGACGTATCACTTTCCACAGTTTTCACTGAGTTTAATTCGTGCCCATTCCCACTCTGTGAAGAATGCGAGAAAACAAATGATGACGTTTATGATCTTGCTTGTCCAAATGTTTACACCAAACAGCTTCGTGATGACAATTTCCAACAATATGAAGAGGGTTTTTATGAATTGGGCATTTTCGATATGACTCCCCCATTTAATGATAGTATACCTTTTGACATGTTTGCGTCTGCTATAAGATACGTTAATTGGTTTAGAATTTTCTGCCACTATATACCAGGCCTTTATGAGGTGGATCCATTTGCTTTCCAACCAAATCTCGACGTTGGCTATTTAGTTTTCGAGCATTGCAATTTCGTAAATTTGACTTTCTTGTCGCAAATGAATCCCGTGTTAGATTTGCAATTCACCAATTCATCAAACCTTCACAATATTTTGAATACCTATCCTGAAAATTTCCAAGTAGGTATTCTACGTTTTGTGTCATGCAACCTTTTAGACCTTACTGCAGACGATTTTCCATACCATTCCAGCTCCGCGGGCTTGAATGAATTACGAATTTATGAAAACCCAGCAATCAATGATGATATTGTTGATCTGTTCATTTCCTGGGCATTGGATTTCTCACGTGAAACACTACACCATTTGTACTTTCACAACAACGGTTTGAAAAAGATGCCTACTGGACTATCGCGGTTCATTAGAATGACTTACTTCCGCTTTGACGGCAACGTTTTAGAGACCGGAACTGTCAAGAAAGGGGAACTGAGATTTTCTGATTATACACGGCTGGTCAATATATGGTACTGCGGAATTCACACGATTGAACCTGGAGCATTTGGAGGTATTGAAATGATTTTTTTTTAAGATTTGAGAAAATAGAAAACTGAATTGATTTTCTTTCTACAAACAGGTATTTACGAAATGGCAAATGTTTACTTGGACGGAAACAACCTGACTAGATTTGAAGCCGGTGTATTTCAAGACATCTTGACACAAATGGAACTTTTGGGAGACTTGGAAGATGGTGGATTCATAAGTGTTTTTGGAAGTATTGTTAATTAAAATCTCTTACCCATTAAAAATTTAATGGGTTTATTTTTTTAATTTTTTTTCTTAGATCCGTTTGATTGTGTTGACGATCCTTGTCATTTGACTTGGCTCCTGAGAGACAATAACAGGAGTTTTTTACCTTTTGTATGGGAAGCTGCTTGTGCAAATGGAACTCGTTTTGAAGACATCCAGCCCGATGACCCAATGTTCAATGACTGCCCCTAGAGCCTCCTTTAATAGCATTTGATTAAACGCGTTAATGATTCACAAAGCGTTTAATCTATACAAACGTTATACAATCAGACATCAGGAACACTTCAATATTTATTTTATTCATGCGTATTACAAGATTTGGGACAGTTAAGCAACATATTTTCAAGTCCCTCACATATGTACACGTATTGATTGCTGAGGAATATTTCACACTTAACATCACAAATATACTACATTGCGTTAATTAATGGCTTTCTAGCATATAGCGTTGCAATCAAAACTAAGGATAATAATGCCTATGTACATCGATTACTCGATTATATAAACAATTCTACTACGCATGATACTTCATCGGTTTTAATCATAATGGATAGAAAATATATTAAATATGTGTGTAGATTAATGAATAATACATAAAAGAGAAAGGATGTGCATTCTTTTCCCCACAAGCTATTCATTGATTGTTTAAAAAAGGTCATCAATGAAAGATGAATCATCAACCGATTAATCAAAGGAACATCTGCTCCGTGACGTGTCGTTACCTTGGTTACTCGAGCCACTCGGAAGGTTCCGCTCCACTTGTAAAAACGGGTGTAAGTCAAGTGGGAGGGAGTCGTAGAGATAGAGAGAAACTGAGATAATTATAAATCAATTCTATATCGTTGGAATATATGAATCATCCGTTATTTTTTCCTCTAGAATTTGATACAAAATAAGAAACTGTAAAAGTAGAGCTGGTCACATATTATTGGTAAAAAAAACTCTCAAGCTTGCTTGCTTCAACCGTGCTTTTAAGCACTGGTCCACCTAATGTACCCTACTTCCAATCGCGATCAATTGCCAAAATACAGTATTGGTTAGGTATTGTAAGAGCGTATTTTAACAATGGTAATCAATGATGATTTACGGTCAAAGTCAATTGAAATGGGTTTTTATCACTGTAGATTCGACAGCAACAGATCAAATCAAAATTCCGGCGGCTTGCCTTTTTAATAACAAATCACGTAATCATTGTGATAACGTCCTAGACCCTTTGTAGATCATGATCAAAACTCGCGACTTTTTTTGTAAGGGTTTTCACGTTAATAAAGATAAAGCTACTAAAAACCTCAGTGCTATGAGTGTAAAAAAATCAAATAAATTTAACTTCAGTCGAAATCGACGCCAAAGTCAGCGCGGAACTCAAAATGTACAAAATAACCCTTCGACTTCGTTGACGGGCAAAACATACATTTTATTCAAAAAACGATGAAGCGAAATGTATTGTGTCATTCTTTAAAACGTTAAAATTACAGTTAATTTAAAATGTATTGTAATTGCCATTGGCGTTTTGTGTCAATTATCTATGCTTCATGGGTAACGACCAGTTACAAGAATATTCACCAAATATTTGTGTTGATTAAACTACAAAGCCATATAAAAGAACGCTCGTAAAGACAACCCAAAACCAATTGAATTTTTTGGCACCGCTGGTAGTTGTGGGCTCCCTGTTTTTTAGGAAGAAAAAAAAACATTATTAAAATATGCATGAATTGAAAAAAATTAGATGGAACACAAAAAATAGTGTACTGGTATGATGATGGTATTGCAGTTGTCGTATAAAAAGTTGTTGATCGCAAATCCCTTCATTTAAAAAATACCAATTATGTACGATTAACTCTCGTGCAATGAGCTTTTCAGCTCATTCATAAAAATATTATGTTTATAAAATTATAAAATAGTTTGTTTTTGGTTATATATTAGTAACTAGGTTTTAATGGCTAAAATATCTTTAGTATCTTTTGTCTTCTTAATTTAGGTACTTACGGTTCTTCTGTTGAAGATTTGGTTGACACAGTCGTCGAAACGTAGCTCGAAGACTCGTTTGCCAATGTATAATGAGTTGGCGCAGAAGACTAGTCATTTAAAAATATATAGAAAAAATGACATTTTATATTTTGTATTTTTTTTTTATTTTTAAAAATTACAGTTTCCACAGTAGATAAAGAAGAAGGCGCATTCGAAATGCTTTCACTGCTTATCCATGTGCTCATCAAACTTGTAACTTCAACAGTTTCTTGGGTAGTGATCTTGCTAGTGCTATCTGTTAGTGTACTGGACTCAATTGTAGAAACCACCTATACACAGCATTAATGAAATAAATATTGTTTCTTTTGATTTATAAAAAATATTCTTATACAAAACAATTATTGAAAAATTTCGGGTCGAGGTCCTTAAACACTGTTCCATTGGAGCACACTGCGTTGAGAACAGATTTGAGCAAACTTTGGTTAAATATCCAAGCCAGGTGACAAGGGTCATCGTTACAGTCTATTGGATCTGAAAGGTAGTGGATCTAATTTATTAGTTAAGTACTTAAAAGTAATGTTTAAAAAAGTGGAAATATTTTCAACTTACTGTTTTTTACGTTAATTGTTCCACCTGATATCAGAATTTCTTCGAAAACAGTAGAATCCAGCCTAGTTAGGGCATTACCACTGAAATCTATAAACGAGGTTTCAAATGTTCCTGTTGAAATAAAATCAATAGGCCTACTTAACTTTCATGTACCCTTCAATGAAAAATGCAAAAGTTCCTATACCTTGAAATGCATTCGGTTCTATGTCTTGTACTCCACAATTGGATAGGTCAAGTAGAGCCAAGTCATTGGTCCTAAATTTCAGTGATCCAGTAGGAATGCTAGAGAGGAAGTTATTCCTCATATCCAGTGTATCCAGTTTACCAAAATATTGGATTTGAGATGGGATCCTCGTCAAGTTGTTGGAGTAAATATACAAGTTCTTCAACGTCGCATTGAAAGATTGAATCGCCCATTCCATTACCACATTCATTACGTGGTCATTCATGTCAACTGACTTTGCGACATCTAGTCTGACTAAATTTGTGGCACCAACTATAGGTGGTGGTGCATTCATCAAGGAATTCCAACCAAAACATTGTACCAGTTTAATATTGTTGAGTGCAGGAAGATTGGTAGGAAATGTGGGGAAAAGTCTTCCCATTCCATGAAAGTTGTCTATATACAGGGATGTCATTTTAATGAATCCTTCTATAAAGCTAAAATCTGAATCTTCCAAGATGCACATGTAGAGCTCCATTACTGTTAGATATTTCCGGCTTGAGTCGAATACGTCCTTTCCAATCTGAACGGTAGGATACGTAGAACAGTCAAACAGAATTTTCCCGGATTTTTTGTTCGAAAATAAATTATCTGGAACCAATATATCTGCTGCATGTTTGACAATTGTTATTTCTGCAAGTTCTTTAGATTGGGTCCGATTGAATACGTCCATTACAACTGATAGTTCTTTTTGATTGCAAGTAATGTAATTTCTTCCATCCAAGGGAACCGCTTCACATATACAGGGATTATAATCCTCCATGTCACAAGTGTTTTCCGCTTTTGTTAGTTTTGTAAAGAAAATGCAACCCAATACCTACAAAACATATAATTGGAGGTTCACCTTTTTCATATCAGCATAGGGTTATTTTTAGAAAATCATGAATTAGTTAAGTTTTTTATATTGGAAATTGTGGATTTTTTATTAAATTGTAAATTTACCGAACAGTTGATCTGTTTATCAGTAATTCTATTAATATTTAATTAATTGCCACCTGTTTGGGGACATTTTAGATTTCTATTTGGACATTGTAGACAGGAGAGAAACAAATGACCACCGTCTTGAAATGAAAGGTTTTTAAAAAGAGTACAAAAGGGGAATTTGCAAGCAATTTTACACTATTACACTTGATTTGTTATGCTAAAATTAACTAAATTTTCCAATTTCACTAAAAAATGATGTGAATGCCTATCTAACATCGAGATTCAACAGATTAAGCGCCACAAAAAATAAATTACTGGTCTAATCAATCAAATCAAGAGAATGTTGTCATCCTATACAACTCCCCATTTCTAGCCTTCAACGGCCACTCCCTTCTCTCCCTTTCACTGGCAAATGACATTGAAGGAGAGTACTTAAGCCACCGATTCGTACAGAATCGGGAGGACTTAGATAGCTAAACAGCTTGTTGGATTAGTGTCCTCCTCTGGTAAATACAACCACTTCAAATGTATCTTACTCGCGTGTTCTACTCCGCTCAATTATACGATCGCGTCATTTATTACCACGTCTGACAGCAACGGCGATCACCACAAAATACAGTGAATATGGCTTACCAGTAGGACGGCAATAATGTAATTGTGTGTGCTTGACGCTACCATTTTTCTGTCTATGATTCATACAACACTTATCGCCTAGCTGACTTTACTGAACTAAAAATACAGCTTAGAAACATATGCTTAATATATAACGCACTTTGAAACAAGCCAGGTACGTTTATCACCACCCACCTTCCCCTCCCTCCGAAGGTGGGTTTATCTAATTTATTCTTTTTGCGCCTATATATATATCGAACTGATATGAATCAATTCGTTTTTATATACATTCTTGGTTTTTATACCAACTTCGGGTTGTAAGTTTCTTTAAAAACATTCAACCGGGGTCCATTTAAACGGATTTTTTCGAAATTTCTTTAACAACATGGAAAAAGGTAACGACACGTCACGGAGCAGATGTTCCTTACTTTTTAAAACTTTTGATAAATTGGGATAAATTTTTCCTATGGACAGTCTTATCATCGAGAACAGATGGAAGATAGTGGGCCACTGATGGTAGGATACCATCCTAAGAGGCACACCGTTTGCTTAAGTTTAAAAGCACCACTTTTTCCATTCACCGCGCTTAGGCTTGATAAACAAAAAACAAACTGATAAGCGTATATGATCGATATACAGGTTGCCCAAATTTTAAGCTAGAGGTTTCTTCTGGTCTAGAACAAATCGCTTTTTAAGAACTGTCTTAATTGACTCTTGCATAATACTTTTTAAAAAACCAACCAGTTTAACTTAAACCAAAGAAAAAATGTTTTAAATGTGCCATATAAAGAGCAGTTTCTTGATGGCCGTCACGCCTAAAACTCATTTTTAAACACTTTTATATCCTGCATGTTCTTAGTAATTTTGTTTTGATTTCCAGTTTTTTACCACATAATACTTATAACAAAATTACGTGCCCAAATAAAGTGATTCACAGGGGCGGGCGCCTGACGCCCATTAAAAAAACATTATTTTCAAGTGGTTTTTTCCCTAAAATGTCGGAAATAGCCTTGAATAAAGAGAGACCATTGACGTTTAAAATGACTGTATTTGCGTCCTTCTTCTTCGAACTCTCAGTCTCACCTTACTTTGAGTCTGGGAAAAGAAAGGGAAAGTAGATATAAAGGGATGTTAAAATGGGATGTTATAAAAGGGGAGCGAAATAAGGAGAACAATAGCGGAGGGTGTATTGCTCAAGAGGTGAGAGAGAAGGGACCGTGGGAACATGATGAAACCCGGTATCGTATCAAAAGCTTAACTAAACCCACCTTAGTTTCATTCTTTTTAATTTTAAGTAAATAAGTAAATTAAAGTTTTTAATGAAACTAATGACCAAAATAAATAAAGAAAAAAAAGAAAAGGAAATTTAACAAAAAATCTAGGAAAAATCTAAAAGTAAATAAAAAATAAGGTTTCATGTAAAATTTTTAGAGAATGACATAATTTAGTTTAATTCCAAGTGTTAAAGATGATTTGGTTGTATAAAAGATCTTTGTCATTTGAGTTGGCCCCTGCGAAACAACAGACATTTTCTATATTTTGTCTGGAATCCGCCTGCTTGTGCAAATGGAACCTTTTCAAAGACATTCAACTTGATGATCCAATGTTCAAGGACGGTCCATAGAGCTTCTTATTGTCTCATTGATGGAAACATTTAACCCAATCTATTATTCATTCACTAGTTTCAATAGAACTGATTTCCTATGCACAGCAACATTTACTTAAATCGATAACGGATATTGACGCCTATATATAATCTAATGAAACTTACAGATATGCAGTATATATCACTGTATTGATCTGATATTATCGCTGAAATAAATATGTTTTGCTACCTTCGCCATCTATTACTACACATTTGAACTGCGAGTGAAAGGCATTTATTTCATCCATTGTCGTGTAAATTGTATTTTCCAATATAATTACTTGTCTATATTTAAAGCGTAATGGCTAGAATATAATTTCAACGGTTTAGTAAAAAAAAAATTCTCCTCCTGCGTCTTCTTCACGAATAAAAAATTCAGGGGGAATGTGATGTTGCTGGATGACATAAAAAAATCATTAACATCCAGCAAAAAATCCTGGGTCCAAGTTTGTAAACAAAGTTCCATTGGAACACTTGGCGTTCATAACAGAACTTTGAAGATTTTGGTTGAAGATCCAAGCAAGATGACAGGGATAATGGTTACAGTCAAATGGACCTAATAATACAAGAAAACAAAGTAAATCCAAAACTAGCTATAAGGTTCAAAATATTATTAGTACGCAATTCACTTACTTCCCAGGACGTCAATGATTCCATTTTTCAGGAGAATATCCTCAAAAGCAGAAGATTCCAGCCTTGTTAGATTATTTCTGCTCAGGTCAATAAAGATACCATCAAAATTTCCTGTTGATGAGTAAGTTTAAATCACATTATTTTCACCTAATTTCAATTGATACTTTTTTACCTGCAAACGCATCCGGTTCAATGACTTCGATTCCACAATTTGACATATCAATTAAACTCAAAGCATTTGAGTTAAATTTGAGTGAACCAGAAGGGATTAGAGGAAAGAAATTATTGTTGATATCCAGTACTTCTAATCCGCCGAAGAACTCGATTTGGGCTGGTATTCTCGTCAAATTGTTCGAGTTGATGTACAAACTCCTTAACGTTGAATTGAAAGATGCCACAGCCCATTCCATTACCATGCCCATGGCATCATCGTTCATGTTGACTGACTTGGTAATATCTAGTCTCACGAATCTATTAGCACCCACTATAGGTGACGGTGTGCTCGTCAAAGTATTCCAGCCAGAACATTGAATCAATTTAAGATTGCTAATGAATTGGAGGTTGGTTGGAAACGTTTGGAACATTTTTCCCATTTCGTAAAAGTTGGTTATGGAGAGGTAGGACATTTGAGTGAATCCGTCGATAAAACTCAAATCGGAATCTTGCAGGAGGCAATTGCTTAGTTCAGCATATGTTGTGTGTTTTCGTGTGGAATTGAATGCATTCTTAGACACCCTTACACCTCGCGTAGGATAAACGCAATCGAAAAATATTTTCCCCGTTTTTTTGTTTGAAATTAAGTGATCGGGGATGAAATCATCTGCTGAGTTTTTGTAAAAAGATACTTCCGAAACTTCAATGGTGCTGGTACGGTTGAATACATTTAAAACTGTTGGTACTAGTTCTTCAATGCATCTTATATAATTCAAGTCACTATTTTGTAGCCCTTGACATAGGCAGGGAGAGTAATCTTCTCGGTCGCAAGTATATTCCGCTTTGCATCGTTTGATGAACGACCCAAGATCCGTTACCTATTAAACATAGAAATAAAATTTTATCAATTCAAATTTAAGTTTTTAGGCATCATTGCTGAAAAATGTTACCAAAACGATCAAAACAGTTACTAAATCCTATTTGTTATTACCATATCAATTATTACCTCTCCCATTTCACACTTATATCTAAATCAAATTTTTAGTCATCGGTCATCTCCCCTGCTTATTATGCGTAATTTACTTGGCTTGATTGTTTAAAGACGCAATAACTGATGGCTTATATAACACATCACTTTACTAGCTGCATCGTAAATAGATTTACCTTATACATTATTTACAAAGGCTATAAGCTTCAGGAATATTTGTAAATATTAAAAGAAGCTACTTTTAAAATGTTTTACCAATACGATGACTATTAAGAGGCGCGAAATAAACGAAAACATTTCACCTTGAGTTATCTCAACTAAATGAATTGCTTACCTTGTCTGTCTAACTAAAAAAAGAAAAGATAATTGTCTGGACAGATAACGCAAGCTATTATTTTTGTATGGCTTTTACTATTCGACATCAAAAGTGCGTAAAACTTTATTTTATCGCTTAGTTGCATCTTCAATGACCTGGCCCAAATCTTTCTTTTTTAAGATGTGACTATACCGATGGGCCCCTCCTCTGACTTTCCAGGTGAAATCTGAATATCAATACTAAATCATACAAATATGACAAGTGTATATTAACTGACTAAAAGAATAGTTCTAAGTAAATATTGCCACATTAACTATTATAGAAATAGTAAGAATCTAATTAAGTTTCATGGACGAATACATCTTCCGTGGTTAACTGTTACAGGTTTCAATGGTATGCAATTGAAAAAATATTGGATAGGCTTCATTTTTAAAGCATGCTATACAGAAATCGAGTTATCTACGAAATTATCTATCTATGGAGGAGGGGCGAGAGCTGCCTATTACAGCCATTATTACATCAAACGTAAGACGTTTCGATCACTGTGATAATACTGATCGCAGTTTCTTATTTTTCTAATGCTGGAAAAACTACCTGTTTGTTGCAAGAATAATCAACATATCAAATCAAGAAATTGAATAGTGATTGTTTATGAAAATGGGTATTGAATAGCGATTAAACATTAGATAACTTAACAATTTATAAAAATCCTTTCACTCGCTCGTAACAAACTCTTATGGCGATACGAATAATGTATAGTACCCGCCGGGATAAAAGTACCTACACCTATCATTTCCCCATGAGAGCACGGGTTAAACTGTCCCCAGTTTTCTTGCAAAAGGTATCTCAATATTGATGCTGGATTTTTTTCTGATTTTTACCCTACTCAAAACATATTTGTCTATCACTCTAAATTATTTCAGATTTTTATCGTTATTCCCCATCGAGTTGGTGGTCATCTATCAGTACATCTCAATATTTTCCCCATATAAGCACGTGTAAACAGCCCTGCGTTCAAGAAGCCATAACTTGGTTGTCCTGACTTTAAAAAATGTCTATAGTTAAAAGTGTATTTAATTTATTTTCCTCAGATTATTTAGTGTAATAAATTGATTATACATACGAATCACAACAAAAAGTCTTCGAAATGTAAACTAAAATATTTTGAATGATGTAAGGTATAATGAAAATTTGTTTTTTCTGCATTTCAATTGTCGTTTTTTAAGCAAAATTCTTGATTTAAGATTCTGGTCCCTTGGTGATGTGATATTATTATTGAAATTATTAATTAGTCAGGTAGCCTATAGGCATAAAAGTTAAAACTAAACAAAAATTCATAAAAGCGATAGTGGGAATCGTCCAATCCAAATCTAAATGCTCCACACCATTAGTAGTCATTGGCAACCTGTTAAATAATATTATAGGATATATTAAGAATCAATCATGGTCTTTAATTAGAAACTATATATATCATTTATTTACTGAGATGGTGATACAGAAGGTGTTGCTCCAAAAGTCGTGTCAATCCGAACGGTTCTATATTTTTTATTCAAACAAAAATGTAAAAATAAAAAAAAAAGTAAATAATATAATTCCCCAATATACACTTGAACTATTTTCGTTAAAGAATCACATTAGTGAAAAGGGTATATATTAGAATTATTTCTACGTAATAATATGAAACACTTAACGGTTCTTCTGATGAAACCGAGATGGTAGAAAATATTATTGTAGACTCGTCGGTTGTTGTGTCATAAAGGGTCACATCAGGCAACTGACAATAACATAGAAAAGTTGTAGAGTATTTATTCAGTTTTTCACTTTTATTATTAATCAATTTACGGTTGATGTTGTGATGGGTGATTGGGAATATTGGATAGAAGACGTGAACCAGGTGCTAAAAGTACTCGTGTATTCAGAAGAAACTGTAGGGGATGTCTCCTCGGCCCTAATCTCTGTTGAGGCACTTGACTCAATAGTAGAATCAACCTAAACAAAAAACGATATAGGACTACTAAGAGTGACCATTTCTAAATTTAACTAAAAATGTCTTACAAAACAGTCAGCAAAATATTCCTGGTCTAGGTTTTTGAGCAAAGTTCCATTGGAGCATGCAGCATTGAGAGCCAATCCCAGGAGATTTTGGTTGATGATCCAGGCCAAATGACAAGGGTCTTCGGTACAGTCCAAAGGATCTATTAAAATATATAAATAAATAGATCAATGTTTCATAATTTAAACGGGTATCATCTAAGTTTATTTTAGTTTTTAAATCATCTGAATAGAGCAATTTTTTTATTAGTAACACAATCTTTAAACAGTGCATCTTATACATAAAATCCGATACGCTTATGTTTAGAAACTTACTTTTATAGACGTTAATACTTCCACCATCTAGAAGAATTTCTTCAAAAACAGAGGAATCGAGCCTTGTTAGACTATTACCACTCAGGTCAATAAAGATACCATCAAATTTTCCTATAAAAAATAAATAAATTTTATTTTAAATATACTTTGAATTCACTATGCGACATTATAAAATTGCATTACCTTGAAATGCATTGGGTTCTATGATTTGAACTCCGCAATAAGAAAGGTCAATCAACTCCAAGTAGTTTGACTTGAATTTAAATGAATTAGAAGGAATTATACGAATCACATTCTTTTCTATATCCAATGTTTCAATTCGATCAAAGAACTCGATCTGAGGAGGAATTCTCGTCAAATTATTGGTATGAATGTACAATTTCTTCAACGATGAACTGAAAGATTGAACCGCCCATTCCATTACCACATCCATGACATCATCCGTCATGTCAACTGACATTACAACATCTAATCTATCGAAATTGTTGGCACCAACTATGGGCGATGGTGCATTGACCAAAGTATTCCAACCGTAACATTCGATAAATTTAATATTGCTGATTGTGGGTAGATTAGTCGGAAAGGTGGAAAACAGTTTTCCCATGTCAAGAAAATGATTTATAGACAGGGACCCCATATTGGTGAATCCTTCGATGAAGCTCAAATCAGAATCCTGATAAGGAGGCAATTTTCGAGCTCTACTATCGTCGTGTAATGTCGAGTTGAGTTAAATGCATTCTTTTCAATCTTCTCCCCTGGAATATAGCTGCAGTAGAGGAATAGTTTTCTGGCCCTTTTATCCGCAATCATGTTATCAGGAATGAGGCGATCACCAGCTTTTTTGTAAATGTTAATTTCAGAAAGTTCGATGGTTTGGGTACGATTGAAAACACCCATTGCCACTTGAGTTTCTACTTGATCACACGTTATGACATTTCTGTCATCCAAGTTTATTTGTTGACATGTACAGGGATAATAATCATCCACGTTGTCACAGGTATATTGTGCATTCAACCGTTTGACGAATAATACGAAATGTAAGACCTAAGAAGAGAATTAAAATGTAAGACCAGCAACAATATCAATCATAATGTCATTAATTATGCTCAATGTATTTATAATATAAATATTCGTGTCTTTTAACTATTTATTCTTAGTATTAATACAGTTACTAATTGGTACTAATATAAGATATTACCGGGACAATACTGGTCTTCAGCTAAATACTTTTAAAGGGATCCCTATTCTAGTTCTAGATTTAAACTAAAAAGTGTAACAATACAAAGTTTGGCTTACCAATAATAGAACGGCAAATGTCAAGTAAGAATGGAACGTAGCCATTTTTTGTTTGACTATGGCTCTGGTTTCTAATTTTCTACCGATACTGATGGCTTTGCTGGGTCGTCAAGTGTTTAAAATGTAGACGAGTCAATTTATCTCTCATGTTTAACTGATGTTATCACTTATCATCCATCGTTGCCGAGGGAGGCATCAAAGCACGCTTCTTTTCCTAAGTTAAAAACTCGATGATCTATAGTTGACCTATAGTTTATACCAAAATTAATTTTTTTTCAAGCGACTGGCTTTAAAATCTTAGAAAAATCTATAAAATCAATTATTTATCTGTATGATTCATCTAGAAAGAAATCTATTTGAAATGCTAAATAAGTAATGTTCATAAATCTAGAATTTCAGAGTGTTAAAAACCAGATAGCAACTGCGGGCATCGAAGCTTATTATTATAATTGATTTTTCAATATACCTAGCTCATCTCAGCACACGTGTCTCTCCATCTCTTATCACAATAGTACAGATGGTTGAAAATTGATGGTCTAGAGGACCAGCAGAACCAGCAGTAGCTTTGCGGTTCTAAGACAAAACAAAAATTTACTGTTATTCTTTCAACTTTTAACTGTTCTAAGATGATTCACTTTCTTTCAAAACATAGTTCCTTATAGTAGTTTTTAAAAATTGATTTTAAGTACAATTCGTTTAGCCTATAGCTTGTAAAGTCATTGAGTTTGGTCCGTTCGACTATCCGAAAAGCAAAAAAAAACTAATCAATACGTTTATGTCGTGGCTAAATTCGAGTTTTCTGATTTTCTCTTAACTCAAATTTTTGCGCCTTCAGCGCAATTAGTCTATAGCGACGGCCCTGTTATCATCTAGTACAAACGATATATACGTATTTGAAAACTGGTAATATACTTTGCACTATATAATAATCATACCCAAAAGAGTTTTTTGTAAATAGTATGGTAAGTTTATAAGTTGATTAGAGCTTTTTTTTTATTGAAGTGCTTATATTTACAGATGATTCATTTATTTCTCAATGGGAATTCAGAATGGTTTAAAGCACATGCTTCGTTTTACCAACTGGAATCTATGTATTGGTTTACTCGGTAAAGGTGGCGTTCGTTACTCCGATATAAGCGGAAATCGATCCACCATATTGAACCTATTCTAATCAGAGAGAAAGAGAGAGGCGAAAGGGAACGGGGGAGAAGTGGTCTGCCAAACTGTTAAACAGATAAACTGCTTTCCGCGCCACCTGGTGACTGGATAAGCGCCTGGGGGGCTTAGCACTTCTACGTGCTGTTTACTGGATATACATTCCAGTTACTTGTTTACCTTCAAAACCTTTCGTGGCCTAATTGTCAGCGCGTCTGGCTGTGGTGGACGATGATAGCGGTTCACATCCGAGTGAAGTGATAAATTTTTCAAATTTTTTTTTTGAGGAAAAAATAATTTTAAGCCTTCATATGAGTTTTTATTACATCAGAAAACTAGAAATGATCATTTTTTAATTTATTGGGCTTTTTTGAAAAAATTTCCCCTTTAAGTTATATCTTGTCCTCTGCATTCCCCAGACGGTTTGAATTTTCCCGCCTGATCTGAAAGAGGTACCTTATCCACTCAACAGATGTCGTTTTTGTTGATTCTCCAAGGCCCCCTCCCGTTCCCTTTCGCCTCTCTCTTTCTCTCTGATTCTAATAAATTAATTTTTAAAATGTTAATAACGAAAAAATATGGGTTCAAATTCGATTGCTGAATGGTTTGTATAAAATAAACTAATTAAAATATTCTAGGTAAACTACAATACTTTGGTACACCTGTGTTTCAAAAATGATTAGTATTCAACTAAAAAAATACTATACCAGCTATGTTACCTATGGAATGTGGAATCAACCACGTAGTAATTTGTTTTTACTTTTGAATTTTCTTTTGATTTACATCTCTGAGCGACTGTTAAAACTAATACTGTACGAAAACCAAAAGAATTGGTAGGTGTATTGTTTATTCACGACGAAGAAAAAGAATAAAATCAGAGGGGGCAGCTAAATTCCAAAAGAAAGGAGAAAAAAACCGTCTTTTCTCTCGTGCTCAGGGTCTCATACTGCGCGATTCACGTTCTTGGAATGATATCAAATGCTCACTGTAAATACCCACTAGAAAAGAGCCGGGGGTTTCACATAAACATAGTATTTTAGCAATAACTTAAATTGTTTATTGTAAATTGACGCATACCAGTGTATAGGCACATATATTGCTGACACACTTTAGTTCACAGCAATAATGCCCATATAGATCAAATAAAATAAAACTGCAAAGCTGTATGCCTATACATTAGATATAGAAAAGTGATTGTATATGGTACTTATCTTTTTTTTTATACAATCGCAAAGATCGGTCAATGCATTGAATGACAACGTAAATCCAGCCAACAGTGTTGAGATTGAAAGCTGTCTAAGCATTTTGGTCTTTTACTACTTTTTCCAATGGCGTCCAGTTTCAGTCTCCATTCAAACGACGATGTTTCATCGCAAACAGATTCGATGAAATCCAAAGAAAAAGTGATGGATAATATTAATAAATCTTTTAACTACGACGAGATTTTAGATCATCTTGGCCACATGGGAAAGTATCAACTTCGCTCTTTTCTTCTACTCTGTTTCCCGATGCTCTTCCCTGGTATCATCATCATGTCCTACAGCTTCATTGGTGGAGTACCAAAGTACAGGTATGTAACATAATATCACCCTATTTCAAATCAATTAAAATATACGATTTTAAAAAATACACTGTGGTATATAATCGTTTGTAAAAAGATACCGATATTACTTTACATAACTAATGATAAACAAGCTTATATAACTGCGTGATCAATATAGATGCCGTATTATCTGCAAGTTTCTTATTTAGTAGCCCATACATTATTGATTATCTATCAACTACCTTATATAATTCATCATAATGGTGGCTTCAATAGTAACCAATATTGCCTCTGTATTTATTTGAATTTATTATTTGAATTAATAAATATATGGATAGAGCTATATTATATTTTTCTTCTATATTTGTTTTAATTGTGTAAATAAGGTGCTCTGTTGATGGATGTGATCAGGACAACTCCACGCAATTCGACCCTGACTGGTTGAATAATACAACTCCCTGGGATGAGTCTACAAACTACTGGAGCCATTGCTACATCTACAATCATACTTGGAATAATATAGATGAATGCCTTCAAGGAGACAACCAGCCTATTACTCAAGAATATGTTGAGAAATGTAACGATTGGGTTTACGATACATCTGTATTTTCCTCTACAACTTTCACAGACGTATTTATTAGATTTTTGTATTTGAAATCTCGTTTTAAATATTTAGAAAAATCTCACTTTATAGTTTGACCTTAATTGTGATAATGATTGGCTGCAACCTATTCCAAGTATCGCATTTATGGTAGGAATGCTACTTGGAGCACTTATGATCGGAACACTTGCAGATATGTATATAATAATTCGGTATTCCAAGCACTAATCATAGAATAAATTTTAATTGGTTAATGTTTTATAGCATTGGACGTCGCTGGACCTATATAATTGGCTCAATTTTCACAGCTTGTGTTGTGACTGGAACCGCTTTTTCTCCAGATATTATCACTTTTAGCGTATTGCGATTGTTACAAGGATTGGGTTGCATTGGATTGTTCGATATCTGCTATGTTTGGGGTAAAATATGATGTATTTAAAATAAGGTAGTTCTATTTATTTTAACCATTTTTTGTTACCAGGGATCGAATCAGTTGGTCCAAAGTATCGTGTTCTATGTGGTTTTATTTACCAATTACTCTTGACGATTGGATGCATTATTATCGGAGGAATAGCATATTTTGTGCGAGATTGGAGAACTCTGCAATTGATTATCGGTGTTCCAATATTTGTTACAATTTTAATTTTTTGGTGCGTCTGAAATTCAATTATTGACGTGAACCAAATTTTAATGAAACGTTATATCCAAAGGTTTGTACCAGAATCGATTTTATGGCTGATTTCTGAGAAACGTTACAAAGAAGCTCAATTTCTTATTTTGACAGCTGCAAAATTGAACGAAAAAACTATACCACCTGGATTACTTGTGCAAATTGTGGTACCTAATATTCCATCAAAATTTTCAAAAAGTTTTTGAGCTATTTAAAAAAATTTAGAACGAGGTTAAAATCACTGAATCTGGAGAAATTGAAAATTCATCAACTGTTGAACAAACTAAAGAAAATTTAGTGGATGTTTTCCGTTCTCCCGTCATGTTAAAACGTTTACTTTTCACATCCATCATCTGGTAATAAGACTAAATAAGGATTTAATTGTTTCAGACTATATCTTGGTCGACTAATTATTTAAAATTCAATGAAATAGGTTTGCTGTAAATATGGGATATTACGGCATAACATTTTCTGCAAACAACCTAGCGGGCGACTTTTACCTAAATTACCAACTCGTCATGTATTATATACAAGCGAAATAATTACCAATTCCTAAAGAACCGTTATAACCAAATGCTTTCTGTCAGGTTGGTTGAAATACCTGCATTAATTGGTGGTAAGTTTGTTGTTGACCGGTTTGGTAGAAGACCATCCCTCATAAGTGGTCTTGTATCTGGCGGTATAGCTTGCTTGGTAACTGGGCTCGTTCCATCAGGTATATTAATTTGTATTTTCGATAAGTAATTGTAACTTTAAATCTTTTTGGTAAGATCCTGCCTATATTCAAGTGACGCTCTCTGTAATTGGAAAGTTTTTTGCTACGGCCGTTTTTGGTATTATCTACATCTACACGGTGGAGCTCTTCCCAACAAGTGTAAGATCAGCTGCGCTGGGCTTCTGTTCTACCTCATCTCGGATCGGCGGTATCCTTGCACCAATTATTGCGGATGCTGTAAGAGCTTGAAATATATTTACAGATCTAATAAAATCTACTAATTTTAATTATAAGTTTGGTATTTTAAACATAGGTCACTTTACTATTTTGTATATTTATGCTGAGTTTAGTTCTATCAGTTTTTATTTTCTTATTTACAGGGTAGGACAGTGAATCAAGCTCTTCCATACATAATTTTTGCTTTTGTTTATACATTGGTTGGGCTAGTTGCTTTGCTTCTACCAGAGACCAGTGGTACTCCCTTGCCTACCACTATAGCTGAAGCAGTTGATTTGCACAAGTAAGATATATTTTCTTTTTCGAAATAATCTTTAAAAATATTAATATAATGCGCTGTTTACTCTTAGGAGTTCTAAATCATGCTTTTCCCGTTTTTCCAAAAAGAGTTTGCCAGAATCCTCTAAGACTTCTTGGCAACAATGAAAAATACGTCTTTTCAATAAAACTTTTCGATTTAAAACGTGTGATCAGGCACAACAACATAATAACGAAATATACCAAATTAAGAATTATTGCCTCAGTTTTATTTTTTTGGTCAAATCAAAAACTTAAGGGGTGGGTGTAAGAGTCAGCAAAAATGAATACCGAAACACTTCATCTTTGAAGTACATATTTAGTTATATGAATTCTGAAATCATTTCATATTTCATTATGAGATAATTCATTCATATTTTACATCGTCATCCTGTTAATTTATTTCAATTTAGTGACAATAACTAATGACTTGCCACATGTTATTTTTCAATATTATTTGGTTATACAAATGATACTTTTTTCCATTTTAAGTTCAGTATTTATCTATTATAATCAAATTCTATTATTTTGGCATCACTTTGAAATTGTTGGAGACTCTCTTCTTTTTTATGGAGTGTCGATATGAAGATTATTTTGGAATATTTCCCTGTAAAAAGAAATATATTTTTTTCTTCTAATTAAAAAAAAATGCTCAACTGTAATAAGCAGTAGATAACTGACTATGCATTAATTTTTAATTTTTTTTTTATTATTCAAATTTCTTTAGCTTTATTAAATTCCCGTGAAACTCGAGTGAAAATCACAATTATATTACTATGGGGCTATAGCATACCAATTTTAAAAAAAAAATTATATATAATGATAAGAATGCAATTTAAGAAGTTTTGGTCCTGGTTTTGGTGTGTGTGTTATTTATTATTATTTATTTTATTTATTAAAAAGGGCAGCTAAATAAGGGAAAAGAACGGAAAAGTCCGTCTTTTTTTAAAACTTGGCAGTTTTCGACTGTCTGATGAGCGAGATGGCAGTCACCAAACACCAAAGTCTCGATTGCACTGCCGAAATCAACTTGTTTAGAAATAAAGTGAATAATGAACATTAAAGCGTTTTTAAATATGATCAAAACTGAACTAAAATTATTTCTAAAAATGAATTTTAAAGTACTTTTAAATCTATAATCTATACCAAGTGTTATTCATCAATTTATCATTTTTTATCATTTCGATTAACGCACACCTGAAAAATAAATATCCTCTCAGTTCGTCTGCTTACCGTAACCAAGGGCAACGGCGTTCCCTGTTTACCTTTACTCCCATATGGCAACGCTGTTTCGTCCTGTCAAAAAAAGAAAAAAGAGACGCCTTCTCTCTGGCTGTGGAACGAAATTTTTATCTTCATCAAAATGGCTGACGTGCCGGACATTGATCTGTACGCCGACGATTTAGGAGACGACTTTCACAACGTAATTCACTCACTAATTTACATGTTCAACTCATTTCTAAATCTTATCCAAGTTTTGACACATAATTTTAATTAATTTATTCCAGGATGGAGAAGAGCCGACTGGAGACGCAGTGGACCTCTACGACGACGTCCTCACTTCTACATCCAGCATAAAGCACGAGAGCAACGGCACCAACGGTACCAACAAGGAGAAGATCTCATCTTCAACCTCATCCACTGGATCCTCATCTTCCCTGCTCGGTGGCGGTCCCAGCTCCTCGTCTCTGCTCCACCACCCGTCTCACCCTTCGAAGAGAGTCCAGCTGTATGTGGGCAACCTGACATGGGTACGATCATTCACGATTTAATCTCTTCTTCCAAAAAAAAAAGTTTGTCTCACGGAAACTGTACTCATTAACCACATTTGCCACATGTTGTACCTGCAAAAAAAAATTATTGACTATGTAATAATGGGTGATACTGATATTTTTTTTCTACTACCCCCACATTGTGTGCTGATAATGTCATGATGTGATGCGAAAAACCTAGTCACTCTTGAGAAAATGTGTCACTCGGGCGCAGGAGAAACAAGACAGTGCATGTTGTATACCTTCTCCCCCTCCATTATTTATTATTATTTTTTTTTTGTCAATCAGTTTTGCGTAACTGAAAAAATATTTTTTTCCTATGGAAAAAAGGGAATTTTTTTTTTCTTTTATTTTTTATTTTTCTTCCATGTCATCTCTGATATATTCCTCCCAATTTTCATGCGTCTCTACGAGACGAACACGAAAAGAAAAATTTTAAGTATATTTTTTGTAAAAATGATCCATGTCTTACATGACTGTAAAAAAAAAAAGAGGTTATAAATTTAATAATGATAAGGAGAAATTCATCGATGACCGTGGGATTGATGATGATGATGGCCAGCCCAAAAAATAAAAACAAAAAATATCACGCAATGACGAAAGGTGCCCTACTATACATATTACTTCTTCAATCCTTTATTTATTAATTAAGATTTAATTTTATTATTACGAAATTACTAAAAATATTTTTTAGGCTTTTTTGAATTTTTAAATTGAAAAAGGTTCAACTGGTAATTTTTTATTTCCAATATAAATAATTGCATGGTAAATTTTACTTTTGTGGATTGTTAATTGGTTTTAATCATAAATTAAATAAATATTTTAAAATTATCATTATCTTTTAAATTTCTCAATTTAAATTTATTATTAATTTTTTTTTTTCATTAAATATTTTTTTTTCAGGATTTTCTTGGCTGATTTAAAGATAGCCATTTTATGAAATAAGAAAAAAATTAATTCGAATTTTGCTTAATGTAAATATAGTGGACGACGGATGCGGATGTGGAGAACGCCATCACTGGCGTCGGAGTGACGGACTTGGTTGAGGTGCGCTTTCACGAGAACCGGGCCAATGGGCAGTCGAAGGGATTTTGCGTCATCACGGTGGGGTCAGAGCAATCGGCTAGGACTTGTATGGAAAAATTGCCCAAAAAAGAGCTGCATGGACAGAATCCTGTCGTGACGTTCACTTCTAAACAGGCTCTCAATCAGGTATTATTTTTTAAATTAATTTAATTATATTTAAATTAATTCTTAAGTAATTAGAATTAAAGTATTTTTGATTTAATTAATTTATTTTAATTTCTTACAATTAGGACATTTATTTGTATTAATTTAATTTTTTGGTTTAAAATTATTTTGATTTTTTAGAATAGAAATTTTTAATAAATATTATTTTTATCATAGTGAATTTATTTTAATATTGAAATCAATTTAATAATTGTTATATGAATGTACTATTTGAACAATTTAAATTCGATACTACAATTTAAAATTGAGTCACACTTAAAAAAAATTTCTAATTATCTAAATTTGCAATGATACCACATTTTTAAAATATTAGAATTATTAATTAATTTTTAATTAGCTGTTATTGCATACCAGTAGAACCGTTGACTGTTACAAAACCTTCAGTTCAATGGCGGGAAAGTGTATGCTACATTAATTGGTGTTCAAATTTCTAAAATTTTAAAATCCATTTCTTAATATTTGGATTTTTAAATAGAAATTGACCTACAATTTTAATATTTAAATTCAAACTTATTTCAATTTTATAATAATTTTTTTTTTTCAATTCAGTTTGAAGCGCAATCAAAGAGCCGGCCATCGAGGCAATCAAGCCCGCCCAGGAGCTCTCATTCCGGCCCATCGGGCGTTCCCTCCCTCACCGTCGGTCTGCTAGGACCACCGCCGGGAAGCCACGGTTCCAACGGCCCGCCACCTGGTGGCCCAACTGCCGCTCTCAGATCCATCACTGCAATGATGAGCTTAGGACTCTCTGCTGGATTGTCCGGTCACGGACCTCCACCCCTTACGAGCCTCTCTCTCCCGCCGCCACCTTCCTCATCCGCATCCCGCAATAACTCGTCGGGCATTCCGGTACCGCCTCCGGGACATCACCCCCTTCTTCCTCACCCATCTCTGGGCAGTGCTGGACCCCATCGGGGACCACCACCTATCAATCTGGTAATATCCCTAAACACACTTTTTAAATTTATTTTTATTTTTTAGTGGCATCCCTAAACACACTTTTCAAACATTGTCTAGTCGATCCCTAAACACACTTCTGGTTTATCCCTAAACACACTTTTGGACTATCCCTAAACACATTTTGAATAATTATGGTCAATCCCTAAACACACTTTTTTTTTGGCTACAGGGTTTGAGTTTGCGAGGACCACCGCCAGGTTTAGACAGCCTGCGTAGTTTACCACCACCGAACCACCACCGGCCCGAATGGCCGGGCTCCGGTCTGCTTCCGCCCGGTCATCCTCATCAACACCACCATCACCAGCAGCCGGCACCCCACGTGAATCCTGCTTTCTTCCCGCCACCAGGAGTGCCCGGAGCCGGCCACTTGCCTCCACCTGGCTTTCCTCCTCCACACCAAGCCATCCTCGGTCAACCACCTCCCTTTATGCCACCCAGTGTTGGTACAGATCCTTCTGGCCGCATGCAGTCTGATCAGCAGGCGCCACCTGCCATCAGCGAAGCCGAGTTTGAGGAAGTGATGGGCCGCAATCGAACCGTCTCTTCGTCCGCCATCGCTAGGGCCGTTGCCGACGCATCCATCGGTATAAATTACACATCTTCTTAATTAGATTTTAAACTACTTTAAAGTTCATTTTTCGAAATATTTTTTAGAGATTTCTAATTAGATTTTAAAGCACTTTAATGCTCATTTTTCAAAATAATTTTAGGTTTATCTTCATCGCATTTAAAATTACTTTAATGTTCATTATTCGAAATAATTTTAAGAGATTCTAATTCAGATTTAAAAGTACTTGAAAGTTCATTTTTAAAAATAATTTTAGGTTCATCTTAATCAGATTTAAATGTACTTATTAATGTTCATTATTCACTTATTTTTTTTAACAGGTGATTTCGGGAGCGCTATCGAGACTTTGGTGACTGCCATCTCTCTCATCAAGCAGTCGAAAGTAGCCCAAGACGAGCGGTGCAAAATCCTGGTCTCTTCCTTACAAGACACTCTCCATGGCATCGAGGCTAAATCGTACGGTTCTCGGAGCAACAGAGAGCGGTCTAGATCTCGTGATCGGGAGCGAAGATCCCGCCGAGGTGGTCGCTCCCGAAGTCGGGATAGGGGCGAGCGGGATCACCGAGACCGGGATCGAGAGAGGGATCGCAGCGATAGAGATTACAGTGGCGGTGGAGGTCATGTTAGAGAACGTGGAGAGAGGGATCGGGAGCGCTCACGCAGTCACGAACGGGGCGAGTACCGGGAAGTGCGCTCTAGCGGCAGCGGTCGGGATCGAGGAGGAGCTTCAGTGGATGACCGATATTACAGCAGCAGTCACGATGATTCACGAGGATCGAGGGATTATAGAGAGAAGGAGAGGGATAGAGAGAGTGGATTGAGTAGGAGCAGTCGTGGTGGTGGAGATGGTGGATCTTCGGGTGGAGGTGGGATGGAGCGTGAGAGAGAGATGAGGTCGCGGGACGACCGTGAATCACGAAGTATGAGACACTGATGAGCATTTAAAAAAGACGGACTCTTTTTTCTATCTTTATGAATTTAGCTGCCCCCCCTTTTCTCTCCCACTCTGATTGTATTCTTTTTCTTCGTCGTGAATAAACAATACACCTACCAATTCTTGTCGTTTTCTTATCAATTTTAATCATGAGTTATGAAAAGGTCAAGGAGCTAATGTATAAAGATTTAAGCCTTCGATTGTTCACGAAAGAAAAGATGACAAAGTTGTACATGTTTTAATCTTAGCAAAGAAGATGTAGTACAATAACTGGCATTAATAAGTTGATTCAATCGCTCAGGGATGTTGACCAATAAAAAATTAATAGTAAAAACAATTTATTACTTGGTTGATTACACGTCCCATCCTTTTTTGTATTTAATAACTTTCATGTTCAACAAAGATGTATACCTAAGTATTACACTTTACCTGGAATAATTAAGTTAATTAATCTTATACAAGCCATTCAACGTACGACTTTTGCACTTGTTGAATCTACATGGTTTCATACTAACATATTTCTATTCTTTAAAGTTCCAATTTTGTATTTTTCGGATCCATAAATCGGAGAAAGTAGGAGGAGCTCTTTGAGAGGGCGGACCTAGACGAATTTCCCATAAGAAAAACATTGGGGAAATAGAAAAAAAATTATATAAAAATTCGTCCTACGATATTTACGTTTGAATAGAAAATATGGCGAATCCTTCTCTAGATTTAATGGTGATTTAAATTCAAGATTACAAATGATATTCTTTTTATTCCCACGGAAAAGTAATGAAAACCTTTTGATTAGAATAGTAACAATATAATGGATCGATTTCCGCTTATCGGAGTAACGAACGCCACCTTTACCGAGTAAATCAATACATGTATGCCAGTTGGCAATACCAATCATGCTTGATAAAGCAATTCTGAATTACCATCCAGTAATAAATGAATCGTTGAATTAAAAAATTAAGAAGATCTAATTATAAGTTATACTACTACTATTATACGCAAAACTCATGTAGGTATGATTTTCTTATGGTGTAGAATATTTTATCAGTTTTCAATTACATATATATATCATTTATACTTGATGATAACATTATGGCCGTCCCTAGTTCATTTCAGAAAATAAGTTTTATTTTTGATTTTATTTTAGAACAGCAAATCTATTGCTGGTCCATTGGTAGTAAAAGACCATTTCGGGTGACGGAAGTATCCTTCTCTGGAATTCTAGACGTAATAGGAACATTACTTTATATATAGCATCTCAAATAGATTTCTTTCCAGATTAATCACGAATAAGCCAAAAAATGTTTTGAAAATCGTTTCAAATTGAAAGAGTTTTATGGATTTGTTTCTTTTTCCAAGATTTTTCTTGGATTTTTTTTTACATTGGGCGTACATTTTTAGACGTGCTGTACGAAAAGTATACAACCAGTTGATAAAAATAATTTGAAATTATGGTATAAACTCGTCTACATTTTGAGCACTTGGTGACCTAGCAAACCCATCAGTATCATTGGTAGAAACTTGGAAACCAGAGCCATATAGTCAACCGAAAACTGGCTACATTCCATTCTTACTTTACGTTTGCCGTTCTATTGGTAAGAACACTTATCATGTTATATTACTCTGTTTTAGTATTTAAAATTAGAATTATAGAAGTCTCTTAAGATTTTTGTTTTTGTTTTTCCAAAATGTAAACATTTTAAGAGTATTAAAGCTAAATACTAATACTATATTGGTAATAGCTGATATAGGTACTATAGTAATAATATTATTACCATGGATAAATAGTTAAAAACCAACCTGTGGTATGTTGATCGAAAATTTAATTTTTCGTGCGTCTATATGAATTTTAATTGTTACTAATTGAAAGATTTTATTATTTGATATTATATTACACTAAATAATTTGAGAAAATAAATTAAATACACTTCCGATTGGAGGTAATTTTTTAAATGTATCAATTAGGTCACCGATTCACAAGTTAGGTTTAAGACATGTATACCTAAAAGCTTTGAATATTTATAAGTATTCCTGATACTTACAGCCTTAAAAATAATGTAAAGAAGCAGTTCGTAAAGAGTTGTGCCACAAGCAAAATGTTTGTCGCGACTTTAAAATAAGTATGGCTAAGTTATTGATGTCCTATATAGGATCGATTGATGTCCTATATAGGAAGTAAGTGATTACAAACTATTTTGATCCTACTTGTCATTAAGAGCTATTTTTTATTGAACACATTCTTGTATTATCAGGCCCATTTGACTGTAACGATGATCTGTTAACTTATTAAAAAAAAAATAAATAAAACTTATTAAAAATTTTATTAAATCACTTCCAAACGCTATATGTGTTCTAATGGAACTGCGAGACCTGGACCCAAGATTTTTCACTGAATGCTTTGTAAGAAACTGTAATAATTAAAAAAGTTTTAAGGCTACTTCAATAACTTGGCGATTTTATTTATCATGAAGTAGAAAAAATGTCAAATTAAATCACACTGAAAAAAATTATTGCTACGCTGAATTTGTTTTTCCTGACGAAGATTGATACGCCGGAGAAACTAAGTCGTAATAGTTATACAAGTACAAATATAAGAACTAATTGGTGGAAAATCCTATAACACGTCAATGAATGAAAATACACTGATTAAATCGTTTTATTTTGGGATTTTTAATTGAAATGTAGTGGTCATATAGATAAAGGTAACAAAACATTTTTTAATCAGGAAGAATATTACATGAATGCAGTAAAATAAGATGCATACATGTAAATTTCATTAGATTCGAAATAGATGCCAATACCCGTCAAAGCAAAATGTAAGAAAAATATAATTAAGAACAGAGACATGAATACGTCAATAAAGATACATCATAGGATCGGGCAGAATATGGCAGAAATTCGGTGTCGCCTGCGCATGATACTTGTTGAATGCCTTATAATAAAAAATCTTAAAAAATGTATTGAATAATCGTTTTTTCACTATATTGATTTGTTGTTTAGTATTTTGAATTAAAATGTAATTTTCTTAATAATAAAATATGATTGTAAACATAAAGAATAAATGAAACAGTCTCGGTTAATATTTCCATTTGTAAGAAAATTCAAAGCTCTAAGGACAATCCCTGAACATGGGATCATCGAGTTGAATGTCTTCAAACAGGGTCCCATTTGCACAAGCAGCATCCCAGATAAAAGGTAGAAAATTCCTGTTGTCTCGCAGGAGCCAAGTTAAATGACAAGGATCTTCAACGCAATCAAACTTATCTATGAATTAATAGTATTGATAGTTAAGAATATTGCATGATGGAGGATGATAAAATAAAATAGAAACGCATTCGCATTACTTCCTTCAACATTTATAAATCCACCGTCCTGTAAATCCCCATAATTTGTCATTTGTTCCAAAATGTCCTGATACACATCCGAGTCGAACCTAGTCAAATTGTTTCCATCCAGATAAACATTTGTCATCTCATAAATACCTATTTTTCAAAAAGAATTCAATGATTTTTGCAGTTTTGTTAAAGTAATTTGGTTTATCACCTGAAAATGCACCAGCTTCGATTGTGTTAATCCCACAAAACCGTAGATATACCAAACGTGTATAGTCGGAAAATTTTAGACTCCCTTTTTTCACTATTCCGGGTTCTAAAATATTTTCATCAATACGGAAGTAAGTAAGACTATTGAATTGCGATAATCCAGTAGGGATCTTCTTCAAGCCGTTATTATAAATGTAGAATTTTATCAGCGAATCGCGTGAAAACTTCAATGCCCAAGAAAAAAACAGGTCTACAATTTCATCATTGATTTTCTGATTTTCAAAAATTCGCAATTCATCTAAGCCAGTCGTAAGAGGTGGAAAATCGTTCATGGTGAGTTCTAGAAGATAGCATGACTCAAAACGTAGGATTTTCACATTCAAATCGCCAGGGAAGGTGTTCAAAATATCGTGAAGGTTTGAAGAGTTTTTGAAAGTCAAATCCCTTAAGCTTCTCAATTGGGATAAGAAAGTCAAATTTGCGAAATTGCAATTTTTGAAAATCAAATTGGCAACATCAAGGTTTGGTTTGAAAGCAAAGGGATCAACCTCATAAAGATTCGGTATGTAATCGCAGTTAATTGTAAACCAATTAACGAACCTTATGGAAGATGCAAACATATCAAATGGTATACTATCATTGGAAGGAGGGGTGAGTTCAAACCAATCAAATTCATAGGCATTTTCGTCGAATTTCGCAAAGTACTCATCGCGAAGCTGTTTGGTGGGAATAAACCGGCAAAGAACGTTATAAGTAGAAACATCCATTTGATCGCATAATTCACAGGGTCCGAATTGGCACTCTTCAGGTTCAGTGAATATCGTTGAAAGTGGTAGTTGAGCCGTCAGTGCTGTGGTATCAGAAGAAAGCGAAAGTTCCGTATTTTTGGATACTACTTCAGTTGTGGGAGAAGTGATTGGAAGGGAAATTGTGGTGCTAGTTGGGGATTTACGGAAAAGGGAAATGTCATCGATAGCGATAAACCCCGCGCTATCTTTAGGTTCACAAAAGCCGTATATCATGATCTACATTGTTTCCAAAGTGAACGACTTGAGCTATATCAATCAATAAAGCATAGTTATATATTCTATCTCACCATCCCGTCTGTTGGCTTGGTAACTGGTATTTGCACAAACGCTTGACGCCATTCAGAATAATCATTGACATTTGAGGCAGGAAAAAGCTCGATAAGTTTCTGGTCCTCTTTTGTGTCGTTAGACGACCAAAAAACCTAGCCAAAATCAGTTTAAGGTAAGATAACAAGAATGTTCTATAATAAAGTTGTGATAATACTTTTAAGAAAATCAATACTAGCCTGAAGATTGTTGAAATGTTTGAATGAAGAATGCATCCAGAAAGAAAATCGGATTTCGTCCCCAGGATTTGCAAGAAATATGCAAGAGCTCAGAATACCGATCCCAAAAGTCTCAAAATACTGTTTCAACCATAAGTAATGTGTTCCGCTCTCCATTGGTGGAGGACTTATGTGACTCTTGTTAAGCTCGTTGCTCCATGATGACGATACGTTTTCAATCACCCACTGGGCTCCGTCTTCCGAACAGTCCACCCATGGTTTCAGGATTCCATTTTCAAAATTTTGGTCGATACCTAGTTTTTCAATGGTGGAGGTAGAGAGGTTCGTCGTTGGCAACTTGAGAACCTTGAATGGCTTAGGGTCACTGGATGATGCAGGATGAAGCAACAAGAAGGAAATCAAAAGCAAAACTTTCGAAAACTTCATTTCCTTTGATAACAAAAGAATTTATTTATCAAGTTTGTTTACTTGATTTAAAATTATACTTTTTAATATTGAAAATTTACTTTCAGTTAAACTAACGAATGCGAGGAGGGTAGAAAAAGAACAGGCTTCCTCTACATCAGGGGAATAACTAAAAGATTCCTTTCTCAGCAACACTCATTTTGAGCCCCATACCATCTGGATAGTACTAGTGACCCAAGTTAGGTGTCCGCCATGAAGTTTTTTCTTTGATATCGATTTTCTCTTATAAATGGTAAATATCGATAAAGCACAAACATGAAGACAGTAAAAATTGTATTTAAAAAGTTATATCGAGCTACAAATGGTCGGTTTCCTGAGCAAAAGACAAAAATTCAGATTAGGGCTGGCTTTTTATTTGGGCAGTATTATATAAATTGGCAAGAGATCATTGCGATGTCCAAGTTTTTGAAGAATGAAGGGAGTTGCTTCCGTAACATAAACAAATAGTGCACTAGACTTGTCGATCTCTGAAGTCAAAATTCCGGAGTTTTGAACCACTTTCCATCTGTACTTTGGCGATGGCGATAAAAGCTGAAGAGACGCAAGTGGGAGTTTTCAAAAAATCAATTATAAAAAGTTTCTATGTCCATCTGTGTCCTTTATCTTTACTTAAACAATTGAAATAGATTTCTTTTTAGATGAGTCCCTAGCGGCAATAGTTTTTTTTAGGTTTTAAAAAAATCATTTTGGGATTAAGTTAAACTCGAAATCTATTAAGAATTTTTTATGTTCTCATAACGTAACATATTGAAAATATTAAAACTAACGACTAATAGAACACAGTAGTAACTGCCAGTAGCACCATATTAATGAAATAGTAGAATTGATAATTGATCCGGCATATTATTGGGTACTAGGTTTCCATTGATCACGATTACTGAACGAACAGTTGAAAGTAAAATATACCTGTGGCATTGAAAATTATTCTCCCTATACATATGAAAAGGCCTTGGATGATAAAAGTTATATTCCCAAAATCGATTATGTTTGCCTAATACCTGATAATGTAATTTCGAAAAAGGCCTAGAAAACTATTAATTGTTACAGACGACCGTAGAATTTACTTCTGAGAAATTTACTATTTTCTTTCGAATTTTAAGTAAAATTTTTTTGATAGGCTCATCTCATTCTTTTTTTTCATTTTCTTTTGGAAATTATATCTTAAGGTTATTTCTACTATCGGGGCGAGCTACAAAAGTTGTTTTTGCTTCTCGACCTATTTTGGGTTTCTTCGGGAATGAAATTTTTTTTTTCTTAAAGCAATTTATGCACTACTCCCTCTTTCTTCACCTTTTCTGTTTATAACTTTATACTTTATACTCCCTCTTTTTCACCTTTTTCTTATTTATATTTTTTTTATTCGCTGACATTTATGGAACAAATTTGGGAAATCTGTCGTCTATATAGGCTTATCATTCTTTTGTTTATTAAGCGAGGCAGAGTGAAAATGAAAAGTGGTGCTTTTAACTTTTAACCAACAACGTGCTTTTTAGGATGGATTCTACTATATCAGTGGTCCTCTACCTCCCATATATTCTAGAAATGACATGTTTTACTGGATGTATAATCGTTAAGAGATCATCAAGGATCAAATTTTTAATTCTTCATGGAATTAAATTTATCATGAGTTTTAAATATAGTAATAACTTTGAGACATTCTAATAACAAAATACATGTAACTCTTCAGCTGTGATCGGACGACTCAGCTTTTTTTTGAATCTGACTAGACTCAAGATTCAATTTTACGCAAAATTGGGGAGTCGATTTATGTGACTCAGATTTGAATTTTGCGTGATCATATGTGTATATTGTTTTTGCACTTAAAGGGATTGTTTTGAATCAAGTCTATTGTTTACTGCCACCTTTAGATACGTTGCTAATAATGCAATAAACTATTTTAATCTAATTTCTTCACCTAAACATACGAAATAAACGTTTCATTAGATTCAATAATTCTTTGCTCACTTTTGTTGTACTTTTCAAATTTGTAATTGATATTTCCAGATTATCAGTAAACGTAATCTCTCTGCAATAGTTTTTTTTATTAGTGGAACAAATGGACATTAAATAAGAGTTACTGTTACTAGAATAGGGCCTTTGGGATGGTAAATAAGCTGTATCAGTTTATTTTTCTTAATTTCATGTCATCTGTAACTGGCTGACTGGAAATATCGTTCAATCTACTGAGTCCTGAAAGCCGAATCGTGTTGTTCTACCTATTATGATTTCAACTCATGATAGTATACTTTACTTTTGTCGTTCATTTAACTAATAGATAATCCAAGAGGAATACAATATGGTGCGCTCAGCATATTAAAAGGTAAATTTTGTGTTTGACGTTCGATAATGGATTAGGAAGAGTCTATATTTTAATTGAAAATATTAGAAATGCCATTTTCACACTTGGAATGTTTTGAAATAAATTTTATGGTAACATACAAAAGAAATCAAACTTCATTAATGAATGATGAAAACAAAAATAGTCCTTAAAATTAAGCATTTGAAAAATATTACTTGATTTTTTTATGATGATGATTTTTTTAGAAAATAATGCTAATGGAGAGTTGGAATTAAAATGAATTTTATAACGTCTACAAAATGTATCAACTTCAATAAAAATGCGAAAGAAAGTAACGTTATCTTACTTTTCCAAATTTCATTACTTTAATTTAAAATATATTTCAAATAGTTTGATTTATAGGGAGAAAGTGATTTCACCAAATTCCTTTGAACAGCTGCGTCCATTTTTTACTGTGGACGGCATGTATATATCAACGATTGGGGCAATATTACTAACTCCCCCCCCCCCTTCCATCCTTATCCAGATGAAATACATGGAATGTTTGAGTCAACTACGACACCCATTAATTTGCAGCCAAAAACAAACCAAAAAAAATAATAAATGGTTTTACGCAATAACAATAGCTTCTAAATAAAGAGTGTAAAAAATATTTTTCCCAATTCAATGGTGATTTAATTTAATTTAATTTTGATTCGGATTATTGAATAATAATTGATATAAATAATACTAATAATAAACCAAAATATAAATAAGTTTTAAAATATACATACATGTTTCATCGTTTCAAACACATGTTCAAATATTAAACCAAATATAAATTAGTTTTAAAATATAAATACACGTTTCATCGTATAATCTTCATTAATTAAATAAAGTATTTATTTTATAATTAAGTATTTAAACTTTTTTATTTATGGATCATTGTGCATTCATATCATATCGCCTGCTCTTTGGCTCATAATAAATTATTTAGTAAGATTAACAGCAAATGAGCAAATCAAATAGAACAAAACCGACTTTGGTATTATTTGGTATAGATCTATTTGATCATAATTTAAAATAAAACTGCTATTTTGCGAATTAAAAAAATGGAAAAAATGCCTGATGTTTCTATTTGGTGAATTACAACTACAGTGGTGCGTAAAACAAAGTAATTTAATTGCTGGTTGATTATGCAATAGGGATATTCATAAATGGCCCATAATATTATGTAAGGACCAAAGCGAAAGAGAAACGTAAACTAGGATTTCTAACAGACATATATATTTACGAGAAAAATTTAAATAGTAAAAAAAACTGCGGACGATTTCTTGGAAATTCAGGTATATGCTCGGTTTCATGAAGGTTGTAGGCCTACTCAACTTAGCCTTATTTGGGCATATGGAGGTTTCCAGGATTTCTCAGCTTACCATTGAGCATCATTGTTAGGTATAGTTTTTTTTCATGTAATAACGGTTATGTTTTAAAAAAAAATATTTTAGATATAGATATTTGTTTATATTTAAGATATGGACGAGCTTCGTTAGCACATGAATATCATGCGCATCTATAAGCTTGAAATAAAAAAATTATGTAACGGGACTCAAGCATAATAATTAGTCTATGTTACTTAATGTTATTAACTTAACTTGTTTTAACTCGCATTGTTTTTCTTAAAGTTGGCTTACAATTTTTTGTTTTAATTTTTTCCTGATATTTTTAACAAGTAAGATATATTATATAACATAATAGTTACAGCACAATGCTTGCCTACGTGATGTTGGGTTTGTACATTCGCGTTGCAAGTGCTCTTCAAAGTCAATTTTAAAAGGATGAAGGTTAAAAATGGAACGATTTCTTGTCATTATGTAAACCCCTTACAATAACAAAAAATAAAATATTCAGCTAAATCCTATATATTTAATGTGTTTTAACTACTAAAATATGAGAGTTTAGCGGATTAGCCATACTTTCTCTGGAAAGTTCATGCACGTTCTTTGTTTCACAGGTCTAGAAAGTGGCAAATCCCATTGCGATGTCTCCCAATTTTTCCCAAAAGAAAAAGAGCAGTATACTGGATAATTAATTATATTAATAATATATACAGCTATTTTTCGTTAAATCTAGTATGTAAATGCGCTCAGAAAGGCGACTATTGAATAATTGTCAAAAGATATATTTTTGTCCATATAAGGATTTATCCGTATTCTTAAAGGTTTTTTTTTTCTTCTATTTCTTGGAAATCCTTTCTTGGTAAATTCTCACTGCATATACCCACCAAAAAAAAAGAGCCGAGGGAATTCCCAGGACAATATAAAAAGGAGATGTTTTTCAACATATATTGTCAAACCTCTTCAAGTCACACCATGGACTGGTTCAATTCTCTCTTCTCCAGTTATCATTTATGGGTTCCGCTTGCAGCAGCTCTGGCTAGCCGATTGACCTTGACTTTGGCGCGCTGGTTCCGGCTGAATCGCTCCCTCCCGCCCGGACCCTACGGACTCCCAATAGTAGGTTATTTACCGTTCCTAAAACGACCCAATGATTTTCAAGGAGAGATGACGGACTTGTCACGACGCTACGGACCTATTTTCAGCCTTAAGCTCGGCTCTGAGCTCCTTGTCTTCTTATGCGATCATCACCTTATTAAAGATGCTTTTCGGCGGCCGCAAACCTTCGATGCTCGGCCTCAAAACGAGTTCTTTAAACTCGCAAAAGGATACGGTAGGAGTTGCATTTAAAAGAATGAAATGTTTCATTTAGTATTAAATTTGTATATTAGGAATTGTTTATGCCGAGGGAAAGCTTTGGAAAGAGCAGCGGCGGTTCCTTCAGAAGCATCTTCCACGGTTTCGCACTGACGGAGACATTAATCGATTAGAATTACTAGTAAAGGTAAAATTTTTAAAACTATTCTTTATTTACTCATACTTAATAGTAATTTAACACCGAATAGAGAGAAGTAGAAGAGATGATAGGTAACATAAATGAGCATAAATCCAAGCCGATTCTACTCGCACCTTATCTCTCATCTTCCGTGTCCAACGTCATCTGCTCCGTACTCATGGGCATTCGGTTCAGCCCGGATGAGCCGAGGTTTGTCCGATTCATGGATTTAATCGATGAAGGTTTCCGCCTTTTTACCGTGGCCGCTGGAGCCGCCTTCATCCCTATTTTACGCTTCTTACCTCGAGTTTCATGGGCTTTTAATCAGCTTATAAAAAACCATAAAGAGATTCTACAGTTTGGCCAAGAGGTAAAATACTATATTAAACTTTGATAAACCATTTAAAATTATGCTGATTCATTTAAAGGTGGTAGAAGAGCACAAAGCCAATTTAGATTATCAAGAACCTCCGAAAGATCTTGTAGATGCCTACATTCAAGAGAGTAGAGCGATGGAAGATGGTCAAAGTGATAGCCGCCTTTTCGCCGGTATGAATGCGGACACGCAGATCCAGCAGATGATTGCGGATCTATTCAGTGCAGGCACTGAGACGATCCAAACGACGCTTAGATGGGCTGTAATATTCGCTCTTAGAGAACCGGATCTTCAACGACGTGTTCAACAAGAGCTGGATACTGTTATGGGACCAAAGTATTGTGATTTTTTAGACCATTTTTATTGTTATGTTTTGAATTTTGATTTTCTTAGGTGGCTCACATCACTCAAAGACAAACCTAAACTACCCTTTACTGAAGCTTTTCTTTTAGAAACGATGAGAAGGGCTACAGCAGTCCCTCTTGGAACTGTTCATGTCGCTTCTAAGTATTAGTTCTAAAACTATTACGTACAAGAAAGTGCGGAGATGTAATTTTAAAAATATTTTTAGAGATGCGACTATAAGAGGAATGAAGATCCCTAAAGGAACCCAAGTGATCCCATTGATTCACGCAGTCCACGTGGATCCTAATTTATGGATGGATCCTGAAGTATTTAATCCAGAACGTTTTTTAAGCGCCGATGGGAGGCAAGTGATCAAGCCCGAGTACTTCATTCCTTTCGGGGTCGGCAGGCGCTCCTGCCCGGGCGACACGTTGGCTATGGGCGAGCTATTCCTCTTCTTCTCATCTCTTCTCTATCGCTTCAAGATCCAGTTACCAGATGGAGTGACGGATCCACCTGAGTTGGAGGGCGTTTGTGGAGCAACTTTCTCCCCTAAACCATTTTTGGTAATTTATTATTTATAGAAATGTGATGAGGAAAATCATTCGCAAATATTTATCGTTTTAGGTTCAAATGATTCCGCGAAACATTCAATAATGTGTGCAGCAAATATCAGTAATACTTAACAAACAAAAAAACATCATCCAAAAACTATACGACGACTGGAAATAGGACAAAAAAAAGAGCAAAACACATCATTTTAAAAACGCTTAATTAAGCAGTAAACCTAAAAAAAAATACATGAAGACTTAAAACTTGAATTTTCAGGAATTTATTCCAAGCATATTTCTAACATAATAGTAATTGACCTGTAATAGTGAAAGATATTCTTTAAAAACAAAAACATATACTTGTGTTCTGAATTCAGTAGGAGTTACAGAGTTTATTATTTCTTATCCTCATTGATTCAGTAATAATGCCACACCTTACAATGAAGGGAAAATGTAATATTTAGTACAGGTAAAACGATTTCGTATTACGCCAATTCAAAGTAGCTTATAAGTTGAAACTTATAAGTTTAGAGGGAATTATATGTATAGTTTTATTTATATTTGCTGTAGTGATAAGGTGTGTTCAACGAGAGTCTGATTACAACGGTTATAAAAACTTAAATTTGTTGTAGAGCTCTAAAAATTGATATAACAGCACAATATTAGTATATTACCTAGCTGGAACCTTATTATCTATCTGTTTCATTTGATGATTTGACAGTTTATGCGGATTGATATAGAATTCTTGAAATATTTCAAAGTATAATAATGAAGATATTGTTATAAAGATTATAAGTTATTTTAAAACGAACAAAAATAAGTTAATTAAGAGGGGTCAGTTAGCAATAAATTAATTGCCGTAAAACACGCATATTAAATCCATGAATATTTACTTGGTTTGATTGAATTTATAAGAATTTGTGTTGTGGATATTTAAAGAAAGCGTTTTACCAGATTCTATATTGAACAACTGCGTCAATTTTTCATTCTGGGAGACATGCAAATCAACCATCGGGGTTTTACCACCAACCCCTACCCCCTTCCATTATTGTCCATATAGAATAAATAGAATGAGTGTCGTATACGATTAAAAACAAATTTCAATTTATAAAAAAATAATAATAATCAATAAATGCGTTTGGATTGAATTTTTTAAAAGAGGCTACAATCCCTGCATTCTAAACATTAAAAATAAGAAGAAAAAATATAATATGCTTATAGTTAAGCTTTTTGATATATCCTCAAGTTTGCATAACAACAAGTGAATTCTTTAAAATATGAAAATAATTGAAATGATCTTGAATTTTTCTGTTGCATTAAAAAAAAAATAATACTAGATGCTCAAAGCCACAGAGTATTTGACCTTTCGCGGTTAAATATGAGATCAACTTATTTTAGAAATAGTATAGGCCTAGCTGGGAGAAATTTGCACATATTTATTTTTATTGGAAGGTGTGTGATGTATAGTCAAGTTTATGGCATTTATATGAACTCTTTACAGTTATTCATACAATGAATAAAATTTATATTTCAAAAAATCGCTTTCAAGTAATTTTAAAGGGGGAACCTCCAAGAGGCACAGATTTTCTCTAATAATTGACTAATAATAATCAACAAAAAATTTAAAAAACTTCATTTTAAATGTATAGTATACCTAGCTTAGGGTGATGTCATATAATCTGGAACGCACCTGTGCGTGAATCATGCGAAAACAATTTGGTTACCTAGAATTTACATACAGTATGGTGCCGATAAACCTGAGGGGGGCGTATACCACTATATACCTCCCATGTTAATTTAGAAATATTAACTGAATTTTAATTAATGACGGGGATTGGTCAAAACCAGTTTGGGTCGCTTTAAAATTGTTTTATTTGCACAACTCATTTTATGAATAATTGTTGTAATTCACCATTACCCAATAAATTCATTTTAAGTGGACGAAATAAATTAAAATAATTAGGTACTTTCTGCCGCCGTTTCAATCGAGACATCAGTATGTTGAATTCTTTGATCACATTTCGGGACGGAGTAGCAAACCCTGTCTGGGATAAATTTTACATCCTCATCATTTTTGTTATATTTTAGTGCGATTTTGTGGAACTATATCACATTTTCCACACAAAACGTTCAAAAAAGAGAAATGAAAATGGCTACCGATTGATTAAAAAATGCCATATAAACTGAAAATAATATAGCTTTGAATTTATTATATTTTCCCCCTTTTTTATATAGCCTTTTCACCGAAATACTTTATATAAATTATCGATATTTACTTTGAACGCGCAGCAGTGTTGCCGTCAGCCTTAAAACTCGGTGAGATATTTCAATATTACTATCACAAGTGCAACGACTTTCAGAGCCATTAAGACGATTCAATTTACACGCTCAGGTAATGCTGTTACTTTTTTGCTCTTTGATTATTTTTTTCTTAGCATAAATTATTTTTTAAATAATAGTATATTAACTGAATAAAATGCTGCAAATTCGAGTAAGTGTCATCATTTGTTATTTATTATTACAATTTATTCCAGTCTTAAGATTGGTTTTGATAATAGCTTTTCCTCAGTTTTGTCTTATTTTTGGTTTTTACAATCACAATTAACGTTTCCTTTGCTGACAAACCTGCTTTCGGCTCAAATCCAAATGGATGTAATGAAAACATAATTTATTAGACTGTAAAGCTTAAAATGTGAAGAAATTATAATAATTACTATTTTTATATTAGATACTGAGGTCAAGTACAAAGAGATGAACAACTGCTATATGGAAAGCAGCTGTAAAACTGCCAGAAATTGTCGATTATGGACTAGGGAGAATGGACTTGATTACACCCACATTGTATGCTACGACAGCTGGGTTCTCCTTGGTTTACCTGGAAAGTGTTGCCAAAGTGACGGAATACACGTTTGATGAAAGATTATTACATATAACAAAATGAATACATGTTTTATGTTAGAATTGCCAAATGTAATAATTGGCCACTATAAGAACCTGTGGTATCGTGTATGATTTATTTCAATAATAAAACCAATAAAATTTCTTTCAATACACATTTTAAACCAATAAAAGAATGAAGAGGTTTCATTTTTTAAATTTTTATACTTTTGGATAATTTCTTTTGTTACTTATTACTGACATGTGTAGATATTTGAATGTTTCGTGGAATCATTTGAACCTAAAACGATAAATATTAATAAAGAATTCTTTTCTTTCTCATATTACTACATAATAAATTACCAGAAATGGTTTGGGAGAGAAAGTAGCTCCACAAACGCCCTCCAACTCAGGGGGATCCGTCACTCCATCTGGCAATCGGATCTCAAAGCGATGGAGTAGAGATGAGAAGAAGAGGAATAGCTCGCCCATAGCCAACGTGTCGCCCGGGCAGGAGCGCCTGCCGACCCCGAACGGTATGAAGTACTCGGGCTTGATCACTTGCCTCCCGTCGGCGCTTAAAAAACGCTCTGGATTGAATACTTCAGGATCCACCCATAAATTAGGATCCATGTGGACTGCGTGAATCAATGCGATCACTTGGGTTCCTTTAGGAATACTCATATCTCCAATGGTAGTGTCCCTATTTTAAATATTTTTTTTTATTTAGTTTAGAAATTTATTTTGGAATAAATTATACTTGGAAGCGACATGAACAGTTCCAAGAGGAATTGCTGTAGCCCTCCTCATCACTTCTAGAAGAAATGCTTCAGTAAATGGTAGTTTAGGTTTGTCTTTAAGTGATGTGAGCCTCCTACGAAAATTCAAATTTAAAATATAACTAAAAAACCTGACCTGCAAAATGACAATACTTTAGTCCTATGACAGTATCCAATTCTCGTTGAACACGTCGTTGAAGATCCGGCTCTCTAAGAGCGAATATTACAGCCCATTGAAGCGTCGTTTGGATCGTCTCAGTGCCGGCACTGAACAGATCTCCGATCATCTGCTGGATCTGCGTGTCTGCATTCATACCGGCGAAAAGACGGCCATCACTTTGACCATCTTCCATCGCTCTACTCTCTTGAATGTAGGCATCTACAAGATCTTTTGGAGGTTCCTGATAATCTAAATTGGCTTTGTGCTCTTCTACCACCTTTAAAGTAAGCATAATTATTTAAAGGTATTAGATTATGATGTAATAATTTAGCATCGTTACCTCTTGGCCGAACTTTAGGATTTCGTCACGGTTTTTTATTAGCTGATTGAAAGCCCATGAAAATCGAGGTAAGAAGCGTAAAATAGGGATGAAAGCGGCTCCAGCAGCCACAGTTAAGAGACGGAAACCTTCATTGATTAAGCCCATAAATCGAATAAACCTCGGCTCATCTGGGCTGAATCGAATGCCCATTAGTATGGAACAGATGACGTTAGACACGGCAGGTGAGAGGTAATAGTTGAGTAGAATAGGCTCTGATATATGTCCGTTTATATTACCTATCATCTCTTCAACTTCTCTCTATTTGATATAAATTGTTAAGAATCATAAAAAGAAATATAAAATAAACTAGTTGTTGATTGATGGTACCTTTACTAGTAATTCTAATTGATTACGGACTCCGTCAGTTCGGAACTGAGGAAGATGCTTCTGGAGGAATCGTCGCTGCTCTTTCCAAAGCTTTCCCTCGGCATAAACGATTCCTATACGATCTGAATACTAAATGAAACGTCAAGTATTTTAAATGCAGGTATTACCGTATCCTTTGACGAGTTTAAAGAATTCATTTTGGGGCCGAGCATCGAAGACTTGCGGCCGCCGAAAAGCATCCCTGATAAGGTGATGATCGGATAAGAAAACTAGGAGCTCAGAGCCTAGTTTGAGGCTGAAAATGGGTCCATAGCGTCGTGACAAGTCCGTCATCTCTCCTTGAAAATCATTGGGTCGTTTTAAGAACGGTAAATAACCTACTAAAGGGAGTCCGCAGGGTCCGGGCGGGAGGGAGCGATTCACGCGGAACCAGCGCGTTAAAGTCAAGGTCAATCGGCAAGCCACAACCGCTACAAGCGGTACCCATAAATAATAACTGGAGAAGAGATAAGTGAACCAACCCATGGTATGACATTAATAAGATTGACAAAAATATGTTGAACAACGTCCCGTTTATATTTGCCTTGGGAATTCCCTCGGCTCTTTTTTTTTCTTTTTGGAGGCTGTCTATATGCAGTGAGGAATTTCTATACTATTCCAAGAAGAAGTAATAAAGAAAAAAACCTTTAGAATACGTATATAAATCCGTGCATGGAAAATTTTAATTTTAATGATGTATTCAATAAGATAAGATAAAGATAAAATTTGTTTTTATTAATATTATTTATTTTCTTCACACATTTTAATACTACATTTAAGATTAAACGGAAATAGATAAACCCGTGTATGTATATATTATTTATATTATTAATTGATCGACATACTTCTTTTTTCTTCTGGGAAATTAGGATATCGCAAAGGGATTTGCTACTTTCTATGGGCGGAGCAAGGCACGTGTATGAACTTTCCAGAGAAGGTATGGCTAATCAACCACTCTCATATTTTGGAGAAAAAGCTAGTAATAGATTGTGCTGCCTCTGGGAGGGCCTATGCCTATAGTAACCGGTGGGTAGTTTCAACACTTAAGCCAGTTTAGTAACCGTTTTCTAAGCCAGGTGGCGATGAATCGATGCAGTTCAGCTTCCAATGCATCTATCTATGATTTCTCTGAATGTTTATCATTTATGGCTGGGAAAGGCATACAAACAATAAGAAGTCGTTCTCTTTTTCACCTTCACACATCGGGAAATGACTTTGAAAGTCCTTTTTAAGAATTTGTGTGTAGGCCTACGTGTCACTGTCGCGCTTCACGTAGTCACTATTGCGTTAATATAAATTACTTGAGTTCCTGCGCTCAACCTAACTTTTTAAAAATGTAAGTAGAATCAAATTATAGTGTCATAGCAATTCGAATTTCGGTAATTTATCGCTGATTCAGTTTAATTAAGTCACATAGTATGACCATTCAAAATCGTATTGATTCTGTTGTTGCAAACCGAAATAAATAAAAAAATAAAATAGGCCTATTATCCAATTTATCCCTTTAGGAGTAAATAATTATTAATCGTGATAATATACATAACAGTTTTCAATATATAATTAACTAGTGGTTTTAATTTTTTAATTCACATTTTGTACTCATATTTAGCATACTTATGATGGTAGAAATGAATATTCGTACATCTAAATTTAATAGCTTATTGTAATGTTATAAGATGCGGCATTATTACTGAATCAATGACGATTGGAAATTATAATCTCTTTTTAACTCTTATTCATTTGGATCTTGAATATATGTTTGCTATAAGTAGGCTATTATATCTTCTCAATAATAACTCTGTTAAAAAAGAAAAAAATGCTGCAAATTCGAGTTGATTTTTACAAGTATATGATGTGTGTGTTTTGCTTTGTTTTGTTCTATTTTAAATCGTTGTATTCGAAACTGTTTTCTTTGCTGATAAATCTGCCTTCTGCTCAATCCCAAATCGATGTTATTAAATCATATTTAGTTATATTCTACTGTAAATAAGGGCAAAAAGCCGGAAACTGTTGTTTATGAACGAGAGAAATAATGGTCTACCTTTACACTCAAACATAAAATTTTAAGTCCAAATTTTTTTAGCTGAAATTTGCAAATCTAATAATTGATTATCATTGAAGCCATTATGTTATGCGTGATTAATTTCAAATGTATAGTTAAATTCTTTAATACAAAAAAAAATGTATAAAACTATTTATAGTTTTGGATAATGGTTCTTGGTTACTTATTACTGAGATCTGTAGCAGATATTAATAAATGTTTCGTTGAATCATTTGAACCTGTACAATAAATATTTAAAAAAATAAATCTCAATTTTCTCACTACTATGTATAATAAATTACCAGAAATTGTTTGGGAGAAAAAGTAGCTCCACAAACGCCGTCCAATTCAGGAGGATCAGTCACTCCATCCGGTAATCGTATCTCAAATCGGTGGAGTAGAGATGAGAAGAAGAGGAATAGCTCGCCCATGGCCAACATGTCACCCGGGCAGGAGCGCCTGCCGACCCCGAACGGAATGAAGTACTCGGGCTTGATCACTCGCCTACCATCGGCACTTAAAAAACGGTCCGGATTGAATGATTCGGGATCTGTCCATAATTTGGGGTCCATGTGAACTGCGTGAATCAATGGGATCACTTGGGTACCTTTAGGAATCCTCATATCTCCTATAGTCGTGTCCCTAATTTAAATGATGCATACATCAATTGTACTAGCAATTAATTTGAAGTTATTCATACTTGGAAGCGACATGAACAGTTCCAAGTGGGACTGCTGTAGCCCTCCTCATCGTTTCTAGAAGAAAAGCTTCAGTAAATGGTAGCTTAAGTTTGTCTTTAAGCGACGTGAGCCTCCTAAGTGAATTCAAATTTAAAATATAACCACAAAACTGGTTTAAAACATGACGATACTTTGGTCCTATAACAGTATCCAATTCTTGTTGAACACGTCGTTGATGAACCGGCTCTCTAAGGGCAAATATTACGGTCCATCTAAGGGTCGTTTGGATCGTCTCAGTGCCTGCACTGAATAGATCCGCGATCATCTGCTGGATCTGCGTGTCCGCATTCATACCAGCGAAAAGGCGCCCATCACTTTGACCATCTTCCATCGCTCTAATCTCTTGAATGTAGGCATCTACAAGATCTTTCGGAGGCGCCTGATAATCTAAATTGGCTTTGTGCTCTTCCACCACCTTTAAATTAATTAGCAAAATTTAAAGATATACCAAAGTTTATAATATAGAATTGTACCTCTTGACAGAACTGTAACATTTCTTCACGGTTTTTGATGAGCTGATTGAAAGCCCACGAAAAGCGAGGTAAGAAGCGTAACATAGGGACGAAGGCGGCTCCAGCTGCCACGGTAAAAAGACGGAAACCTTCACTGAATAAATCCATAAATCGAATAAACCTCGGCTCATGAGGGCTGAATCGAATGCCCATGAGTATAGAACAGATGACGTTGGACGCGGCAGAAGAGAGGTAAGGGTCCAGGATTAAACTACGATCGGATGTACGCTCTTTGATATGATTTATCATCTCTTCTACTTCTCTCTATTGTATTCATAATTATGACATTTATTTATTCTTAATTTTCAATGTAGTTTTGTTGGTATAAATACCTTGACAATAGATTCAAATTCATTACTGACTTCGTCAGTGTGAAACTGAGGAAAATGCTTCTGGAGAAACCGTCGCTGCTCTTTCCAAAGCTTTCCCTCGGCATAAACGATTCCTAATATACGATTTCAATACTAAACGAAACAATTGATTCTCTAAAATACAGCTCTTACCGTATCCGTTGACGAGTTTAAAGAACTTATTTTGGGGCCGAGCATCGAAGGCGTGTGGGCGCCAAAAAACATCCCTAATGAGGCGATGGTCGGATAAGTAGACTAAGAGCTCAGAGCCGAGTTTAATGCTGAAAATGGGTCCGTAGCGTCGTGACAAGTCCGTCATCTCTCCATGAAAATCATTGGGTCGTTTTAAGAGCGGTAAATAACCGACTAAAGGGAGTCCGCGGGGTCCGGGTGGAAGGGAGCGATTCACCCGTAACACGTGCATCCAAGTCAAGGTCAATCGATAAGCCACCACCGCTACAAGCGGGACCCATAAATAGTAACTGGAGACGAGATAAGTGAACCAGCTCATGGTATGACTTAAAGAGGATTGACAGAAAATACTACACAACACCCGTTTTTATTTGCTCCAAGAATTCCCCTGGGCCTTTTTTAAAATGTATTTATGGAATACGGAGTGAGGATTTTTGAGAATTCCAAGAACAAGTAGAAAAGAAGCTGAACCTTTGGAATACGTATGAATTCATAGTTCGTACGTGATAGAAATCTTATTATAATTATATTATAGATAGTGCATTTAACAACAGAATAGAAAGATATAATTTCCAACTTCGATTTTTTTTCCAAAGTAGCTAACTTAGGTGATTTGATTAGACTTTTCTCATACATTTTAGCTCATTCGAGGTTCAAGAAAGCTGTATTACTTATATAATTAATTGACCGACATATTTCTCTCTCTTTTCCCCTTAGAAATTGGGAGATATCGCAAAGAGATTTGCCACTTTCTAAGGGCGGAGCAAGACACGTGCAGGAACCTTCCAGAAAAGTATAGATAATACCCATATTTGGGGGGGGGGGGGGGGGGGGGGAAAATTGGTAATAGATTGTGCCTGCTTCTGAGAAGTGGAACCGGTTGTTTCATCACTTATCGCAGTTTAGTTACCGTTTCCTAATCCAGGTGGCGATAAACTCGCACTGTTTACCGCAGGCAGCCAATGCATCTGTCAACGATTTCTCGGAATATTTATAATTTGTTGTTGAAAAGGGCATACAGACAATAAGAAGCCATACCCTTTTCACCTCCAACTAGTGGGAAAATGACTTTGAAAGTAAATCATTATGTAGGTCTACATGACTCGCCTCACGTAGTCACTGTTGCGTTAGTGTACATTACTTGAATTCCTGCTTGTCCTGACTTGTTTTATAAATCGAAATACTTTTGAAAAATTCCATTTTTAACTGAATTAAATATCCACAAATATTTTATAAAATTGCAAGTTTTCAAGAACCGAATCTTCTATTTAAAAGTTATTTTTTTTTAACATTTTCAGTCCAATTTTCACGTTGATTCACGTTATGTCATTTTTATTTTTAAAGAACTTGAATCGATCAACAGCTATATGAATTTTCAAAGCTGAAACTTAATCGCTAAATCTCAAGGGAGCTGCTCACCTCGGATCGAGGTCAGCAGTCCACTAAAGACGATGGTTATAATGATACTGTTTTTACTTTTCATTTCTAATTAACATCGATTCAATGGATCGTCGCACAGTTGTGTTTTTAACATCGTTATATAATTCCTAATGGTTTTTGATAGCAGGTTTTTTCACTGTTAAGTTATCGAGAGCGCAATTCATAATATTGCGTACTATCCTATTCCTATTCACAGCGTTAGGTATTGAGATTAAGACAGTCTTCTAAGCAGCCATGGGTTTACAAAAAAATATATATATATTTATTTAACTTGGCAGGTCGCGTCCAATCCGAATATATAAGCCGCACGTAAAGTGCAAGCATTAATTAAAGTTGAAGTTTTTATGCTTTTCAATTTAAGATTGTTTCAGATTGTTTGATATTACGTATCTATTCTGTTTGATGGATTTCCTAAATCATAAAAATAAAAATAAAACTTGCTAATGAGGGAGCGTCTTTATTTGTATCGTTTGATCAATGATCAACATTGGTTTTCCAAGCTTTTATCATTCTATTTATGATAATTTCATAAATCAAAGTCACAATTGTAAATCTAATGTAAGACATCATCATCAGTGATCACCGGATTACACTGTGATCCGACTAATCGAAAGCGATCTGTATCTTGTTCTCACGACTAAACTTGCACATGAAGTTGTAAAAGTTGATGCTAACTTGATATGGTAATAATTTCATAGAAAACAGCAAGATTATAAAAAAAAAGAACGCGAGTTTCAACCGATTGAATCACTAGTCAATTTTTTAAATAAATTGAATCTTGACTCTAGATAGGATTCAAAATTGTATAAAAAAATGATGTTGATTGTTGAATCAAGTCAGATAAAAAAAATTCTTTCCGTTGATCACTGCGTGCATGACGATTGACGAGAGTACAAAACTCGAGTTTACGAAGATAAGAATGCATAGAGGAAATCATAAGCAAAGCTGCGATGATGTGTTTCTCTTTTAAAAAAATAATATATCTCTCATTGAACAGGCGTGATTAAAAAAAAGAGAAAATCGGGCAAATTGTATCCTAGTTGGGGGTTAGAGTAATTACTGAATACAGGATTGTGCAGTGTTGTTGTATGATAGTATGTTGAATACAATCCCGCACCGAAAACGGTGCAACTAAGACAAAAGCGGTGCGGGCCTGGAATTTATATTTTTTACGATCGCTACACAACCGCCTCCTGGTGGTCATTTATGCATACTGGTCTGGTCAAAGCATAAATGCCGCTAACTCCAAAAATTGTAAAGCTAATATTTCCTATACAAGGCAGGGATAAAATATACTATAGATTTGCAATGATGCTGTAAACGCTAATGTACTTAATACTGAGAGAAACGAAATGGTAAAACTAATGTAGAAAATGACTAAATCATTTTTCTTTTTCATATACTAAATATAGTTAAATCTTAAATGAATGAGAATATTGAAAAGTATATATTTAAGTTTTATTTGTATTCAATCTTTCAAATTTCAATCAATTAAATTTTGCAAATTTTGCAAATCATCAGATCCATTCGGGGACACACTAAATTCCATTTTATTATTTTATTTCACGTTTAATAAATTTAAATTTACGAAAAGCCTAGTCTAGTATAGTTTTGTGTGTATATATATTTTTAAAAATCTTGCTTTAGGAATTAATTTCATACATTTTTATTTATTTAAAAGGACGAGGGGCCACTAAGAGCCCTTGTTAAAAACATCAGATTAAAACGGGCGATTTCTATCGTTTGGTCTGGTAATGAAACAGGAGCCCGTACCAGTTTACACATTTGGCCTCCGGAATATGCATTATCATCTAATTAAAATAGAAAGTAGTTAAGTAGAAAACTGTAAAATGTCATAACAGTTGAACGGATGTACTATACACAATAAAAAAATAAAGTTATAATGCTTGTTTATTTTCTACGTGTTTGTAGTTTTGAATAATGTTTTTTTGGTTAAATGTCAGATATTATTGAATCATTTGAACCTACATGATAAATATTATTTAACAAATCTTTACTTTCGAGAGGTTACGACCGAGTTGAATATTAGGCGCGGATATATGGTCTTTGATATATGGGTTATCATCTCTTGTATCCACTTCTCTGTATTGGTATTTATGGCATCTATTACTTTAAATTTTGTAATGTAGTCTTTGTATATTCAGTCATATATTCAGGCATTTATTTTTTTATTATTATTTTTTCCTTGAAAGGTAACAAACGTATTTATTAGTGACTTGAATTACGATACACAAATTATCAAAAGCCAGAGAGCTGGAGGAGTTGATATATATAATTAAAACTACTATTTCCGCCGCCACTTTAACTAATTGGAAAATAAGTATTTTTTTCTGGGTATAGAAGGGGTGAAATATTCCTTTTTATTGGCTAGAGTTCAGGTCAAATAGAGATATCAACACGTACTTAAAGATTCTGCTATTGAAAAACCAATCCAATCACTACTTCTAAGTTAAGCTCCAAAGTTACGTGTTCTGTTTTAGCTGACTTTAAATTGCGTATTTTAATAGTTATATCAAAGAGAATAAAAATTAAAGGAGTGAGATCGAACTGTTTATCGTTCAAGAAAAATCCTATATTGCGGCACTGTTACCAAGACGATTTTTATAAGCCTTGGGTATGTTGAAGCGTAGTTTTCTCAGGTTACCATGGCTCCAAAAATAGAGATTTGGACGTGTTTTATTTGATATCACTTATTTATTGCCTTAAGATTTATTATGACAGGCGATCTCCTTTGTTTTGATGTTCCCTTTTCTGATAAACCTGCTTCCGACTTTAAAAATCCAAATGAATGTAATCATAACATAATTATTTTAGACTGTAAATTTTACTTAAAAGTGAAGAAAAACACCAATTAGTTTCAGTAATGTATAATACTCTTTATTGAAAAATATCTCAATTATTTTCTACATTTTTATGGTTTTGGATAAATGTTTCTAGTTTCTTGATCACTTATTATTTGCATCTGAAGTTTTTGGAATATTCCGTGGAATCATTTGAACCTACACACACAAAACAAAATACAAATTAATCATTTTTTAAATACCTCATATTACTATATAATAAATCACCAGAAATGGTTTGGGAGAAAAAGTAGCTCCACATTCACCTTCCAACTCAGGTGGATCAGTCACTCCTTCCGGTAATCGGATCTCGAAGCGATGGAGTAGAGATGAGAAGAAGAGGAATAGCTCGGCCATGGCCAACACGTCACCCGGGCAGGAGCGTCTTCCTACCCCGAACGGAATGAAGTACTCGGGTTTGATCACTCGCCTACCATCGGCACTTAAGAAACGCTCCGGATTGAATACTTCAGGATCTGTCCATAATTTTGGATCCATGTGAACTGCGTGAATCAATGGGATCACTTGGGTTCCCTTAGGGATCCTCATACCTCCAATAGTCGTGTCCCTAATTTAAATGATTTGCACGTCAATTGTGCTTAAGTATTTAAATTTGAAATATTTTATACTTGGAAGCGACATGAACAGTTCCAAGTGGGACTGCTGTAGCCCTCCTCATCGTTTCTAGAAGAAAAGCTTCAGTAAATGGTAGTTTAGGTTTGTCTCGGAGTGAAGTAAGCCGCCTAAGGAAATTCAAATCTGAAATAAAGCTATACAAAACTGGGCTACAAAATGACAATACTTTGGTCCCATAACAGAATCCAATTCTCGTTGAACACGTCGTGTGTGATCTGGCTCTCTAAGGGCGAATATTACAGCCCATTTAAGTGTTGTTTGGATCGTCTCAGTGCCGGCACTGAAGAGATCCGCAATCATCTGCTGGATCTGCGTGTCCGCATTCATACCGGCGAAAAGGCGGCCATCGCTCTGTCCATCTTCCATCGCCCTACTCTCTTGAATGTACGCATCTACAAGATCTTTTGGAGGCTCTTGATAATTTAAATCCGCTTTATGTTCTTCTACCACCTTTGAATCAGAATAATTTAAAGGTATACCAAAGTTAAGTAGATTCATAATATAGCGTGGGTACCTCTTGACCGAACTTAAAGATTTCGTCGCGGTTTTTTATCAGCTGATTGAAAGCCCACGAAAATCGAGGTAAGAAGCGTAAAATAGGTATGAAGGCGGCTCCAGCTGCCACGGTAAAAAGACGGAAACCTTCATGGATTAAACCCATAAATCGAATAAACCTTGGCTCATCTGGGCTGAATCGAATGCCCATGAGTATAGAACAGATGACGTTGGACACGGCAGATGAGAGATAACGGTCGAGTAGAATATAAGGCTCAGATGTATGCTCATTGATGTTACCGATCATCTCTTCTACTTCCCTCTATTTAATTATAACGATAATATCGATATTCTAATAATTATATATTCTAAATTCTAATGGTATTTGTATCTAATATTACCTTGACACGGGATTCTAAATCATGGCGAACTTCATCAATGCGACTCTGAGGAAGATGCCTCTGAAGAAATCGACGTTGCTCTTTCCACAACTTTCCCTCGGCATAAATGATTCCTAAATGATTTCGATACTGAATAAAAATTTTATTTTTGCTTAATACAGCTCTTACCGTATCCTTTGACGATTTTAAAGAACTCGTTTTGCGGCCGAGCATCAAAGACTTGCGGCCGTCGGAAGGCATCTCTAATAAGATGATGATCGGATAAGAAGACTAGGAGCTCAGAGCCAAGTTTGAGGCTGAATATGGGTCCGTAGCGTCGTGACAAGTCCGTCATCTCTCCTTGAAAATCATTGGGTCGTTTTAAGAACGGTAAATAACCTACTAATGGGAGTCCGCAGGGTCCGGGCGGGAGGGAGCGATTCACGCGGAACCAGCGCGTCAAAGCCAAGGTCAATCGGAAGGCCACTGCCGCTATAAGCGGAACCCATAAATGATAACTTGAGAAGAGGTAAGTGAACCAGCACATGGTATGACTTCGAGAGGTTTGGAAATATGTTGAACAGCATCCCGTTTTTATCTGTCCTGGGAATTCCCCTGGCTCTTTCTTGGGTGGTGTGTATATGCAGTGACGATTTGCATATTCCAAGAAGAACAAAAAATACGAAAATCTCCTTTTTATGGACAAAAAGTAATGTGTTCAATGAAAGAAAAATCAGTTAATATAACTGTTTTCCTCCATGTATTTTGCATACTTAAAATTAATGGTAGCGAAAAAAATAGCTGTATGTGTTATTTATATATAATTAATTGGTCAACATACTTTTCTTTTTCTTCTAGGAAATTGGAAGATATCCCAAAGAGATTTGCCAGTTTCTAGAGGCGGAGCAAGGAACGTGCATGAAATTTCCAGAGAAAGAATAGCTAATCCGTCAGTCATATTTTAAGAAAAAGTTGGCAGGATTTCTTTTTTTAGCAACCGGATTTTTCAACAATTTTAGTACAACGTTTCACAATCAAGATGGCGTTACTTGGTGGTTAAATTGGGATTTCTCTGGCTACTTTCTCTTACATTACATAACAACCTTCAACCCTTTAAAAGTGACTTTGAAGATCATTTGTCATGCAATTTCTTTTGAATGCACATGTCTAACATCACGTAGGCACGCCCTTGTGCTGTAGGTGTATGATGTTACATAATATATCTATTACATTTTTAAAACATATAAAAAAAACTAAAGAAAATAGTTGATTCTTCTTTGAAAATGCTTGATATTTCTTTGTTTATGAAGCTTCTTCATACCGCGAATGTAAACAAAATGTTTGTTGTTCAAACATTATTATAGTTAAATGAAATAATTATATGGATAAAATGAGACAAAGGCTAAAAGAGATTCATGAAAACCGATCATATTATACCGCATTTTTACAGCGTTACTTATTGTAATAAATATTTCCGTTATAGAAGTCATTGCTTACGTTTCTCTTGCACCCTTTGTTTCTTACATAATATAATAGGCCAATTAGGAAATAACTCTATCGCATAAGAAACCAGTAATTAAACATTATTGTATCCAGATAAGTAGTGCTGAAATTTATCTAGAAAACTCCAGAGTTTTTTCTACCTAATCTTCCCAGAAAGAGGCTTAAAACTGCACAAAATACTCGTAGCTGTTATTAAAAATTACGTCTCTATGCGACTTATCTGAGAAATAGGTTAACCGTTAGTTGCCTTTTGGACGGCATTTATACGTCCTTTCAAAAAAAAGATGTAAAAATAACGGCTAAAGCAACTGGTCGTTGCAAATATAGACAATTATGCATACATATTTCACCAAATGGAAAATCAGGCAAAATTTCCCACTTTTTATAGATAGTATAGTTTCGCCAATAATATTAAAACCTATTCATTATAAAAGAGACAATACAAATATATGTATATTTCGAAAACTTATTTCTATACACTTTTATTTATTTTTTATTAATCAATTATTATCTGAATAACCTAAATCTGCAGAATTCAAGTTTTAAAAAAATCATTATTTTATGAAAGATCTTCGTTGATAGCCATTTATAAAAATAATGATAAATTATATTATATTAATTTCACCGCTGCATTTATACGCCGCGATATTTTGGTTAAAAGGTCCAAGAAAAGTCTAAAAACCCATAATACGACCATTCCAAATCGCAATATATTACACCCTCTAGAAATGGGTGACCTTTGCAAACTTTACCACTACCATAAAATGTAGGGATAAAATAAAAGATATTTAACATGTTAAATATCCCTATATATCTAAAATCAATATTTCCGGAAACATTTGCGGAAACACTGAAAAAAGCAGCATTTGTTTCTTAAAGTGTAAAATTCCCCCGTTATACATAGAATACGTCAAGCTATACATATATATATTATTTTGATTGATTTATAAAGAAAAAAAAATATTCTTACGATTCAGTTATGCTTTACGACGTCCTCCCGCCCAGCGCTAGATGGCAGTATTACACGATCGAATCGTCGCCCAGGATTTCTACGCATGTGCGACTCTCTGGATAGCCAGAGCAAGCCAAAGCAGTCTGGTTTTGCCGCTCGAGCTGAGCAGAGCATGCTCTGAAAAATTTTATTCTACTTAAGTTATACTTAACAAGTAGGCCTATGTACAGTATCCTTCAGTGAAATGTGCCACCCCGACTTAATTGGCGGAAAACAAAGGCCAATCCGAAAATTTTGTTTTCCTATGAATGGTTTTCAATAGGCCAATTCACAGGGAGAAAAAATCAAAGGGCCAATAAATGACAACGACATTGTCGTCGGATTGGTCTTTGCTTTCCACCACTCATGTCGGGGTGGTACATTTCACTGAAGGATACTGTACAACTTGTAAGTAGAGCTAAGTTGATAAAAAGTTATAGCCACACTTAGCAAATATATTGGGATCTACTTATTCAATTGATGCTTATGCGTTGTATTTTATACTTATTTTAAGTAGAAATTGTGTGATAAACCTAAAATCTATCTATTACGATGGAATTACTTACCACGTCTTCTTATATTGTATTCTTAATAATACTTAATCAAATATGGCATAAGTATACACTATCAGATATCTACCAGATATTTATAGGGTCCAGATAGCTGAAATGGTCAATGTTTTCTGACTCTGAACCGTACATTCACGGTTCTCTATCCCAGGCGGTGGTGACATTATTAACATAAATATTAATTGTAGAAAGCAACCTGGGATAAGTAAATGTAATTGAGTCGGAAGAGGTCAAAGATAAAAGTTATTTATTTTTTTATTTTTAAATTAAAATTCGCCTGCAGTCTACTTGTTAAGTATACATTTCTACTTGGATTAAGTATATCTATCTGCCTAAGGCTTAAGCATACCATGTATACTAATAAATAGATTTTTTTTTTCATTTTCCAACTTATAAATATACCTAAGTTGACATCTTTTTTTTTTGAATGGCCATTCCAGAAGAACCAAAAAAATAGTTTGGTGAGTTAAAATGACAATGAATTCAAATATTCTAATTTGCAGTTGAACTTGCTGACTCATTGGTTGGATTGCTCCCAGATTTGAGTCACTATGACACACCCTCTTCAAATGCTATTTTGTTATAAATTGAATTTTTTAAGACTAAAAAGTTACGGTTGTGACTCATCTCTATAGCGCTGCTTCAGTTTGGAAGAGGGCAAGGCATCGTAGTGCACTTGGATCCGACAACATCTGGTGATCAATGTCGTCTGATACGTAACAGTTTACAAAGCTAATCCACCACCAAATTGTAGTTTTCTTACAGGTCTTTTGATAAACTTTATTTTTTTTTTAATAACCTTTTATTTAATGTATTTAGAATAAAAGATCTAAGGACGACGGGGCAGCCAAAGTTGACGGTTATATGCACAATCTTTGTCTCACGGAGTTGGCTTTGTCTCATATAATAAAATAAATTACCAGAAATTGTTTGGAAGAGAAAGTGGCTCTACAAACTACAAACACCTTCCAACTCGGGTGGATTAGTCACTTCTACGAGAAGGAAAGTAATATCTTGTCCATGGCCAACACATCACCCGGGCAGGAGCAGCCCATAGTATGACTAAAAGAGGATTGACAGAAAATTCTAAACCAGCACACTCGTTTTTATTTGCCTCGAGAATTCCCCTGGCTCTTTTCTTTTTATCTGTATTCGTGGACTATACTCTTTACGATTTTCAATTCCAATATGATAAGAAGGAAAGAAGATATTCTTTTGCGTAAATAAGTATGAATTGACAATTTAAATAATCGCATTGAGTGTAGAGCTTTTAACCATATGCAGTTCAAATAAATTTAAATGTTTTTATTTTTAATTTATTGGAACTGTGAACTGAATTCATATTATTAAGAAATCCTTATTTAAATCGAATATGATTGAATAACAATGTTATATTTGGGAAAAATCGATTTTAAATAAATAGAATAGGTATCCAAGAATATCTAAAATAAATGGAAGTTTTCAAAATGAGATAGATTATATATATATATATATATAGATTTAAGTTTGCTTACTAACGAAAGGGTTGGTTCGATTAAGTCGAGTCGAACTACTAGAAACTTTGACGGAAAATCAAAGAGATGATTTCAGAGAATCGAAGATTCCAAGAAATAGTCGAGCGAGACCTCGAAAAATACCATTAAGAGTCCATACTCGCTCAGAGCTTCAGATACGAAAAAAATATTTACGTCATTAGGGCCGAAGAATTCTGAAAAAAATTGAATTAAAAACTTATTTTTTTCGGATTCTGCGGACGACGTTCGATTGAGATCATATAAGTTTAAAACTTAATTTAATACAGTTTTCAATATATCTTCAGCTAGTGAAGTTAATTTTTTATTATTACTTTTCAAATGTTTCTTTTATTGTTAACTATAGTTGTTGTCTCTTCTCAATTTTATACTTCTTTTTAAAAATAGCTGTGACGTTTTTGCTCATTTTTTTCTGTTCCCAAAAGTTATATTATTCGAAACTGATTGTTATATACTTTGCTGTATAAAGCCTGCCTTCTGCGCAATCCCAAAATCGATGTAATAAATCATATTTAGTCGTTCTACACTGTAATAAGTTTATACTAATAAAATTGCGCAGACAAAACTTAACTTTATATCTTGAGGCCAATTCAAAAGAGATCAACAACTACTATATAAAAAAATAGCTGCCATACTGCCGCTTATATAAACCGAAAACGGACTTACATATACTCACATTTTGTCGTCAAAGTGATGAAATTGGCAAATCTAATAATGGACTACCATTAAAACCTTTATGTTATGCATGATTTACTTCAAATTATAGTTACAATAACAAGTTCCATTCTTTAATATACAATTAAAATATACATATATACGTATAATACATGCATATTTCTATATTTCTACAGTTTCGGGTAATTTTGTTTGTTATTACTTGTTGAAATCTGCAGCAGATATTATTGAATCATTGAATGTTTCGTGGAATCATTTGAACCTACACAATAAATATTAATGAATATATCTTTATCTTTCATAATGTGATATAATAAATTACCAGAAATGGTTTGGGAGAGAAAGTAGCTCCACAAACGCCTTCCAACTCAGGTGGATCAGTCACTCCTTCCGGTAATCGTATCTCGAAGCGATGGAGTAGAGATGAGAAGAAGAGGAACAGCTGGCCCATGGCCAACGTGTCACCGGGGCAGGAGCGCCTACCGACCCCGAACGGTATGAAGTACTCGGGCTTGATCACTTGCCTCCCATCGGCGCTTAAAAAACGCTCCGGATTAAACATTTCAGGATCCGTCCATAACTTTGGATCCATGTGGACTGCGTGAATCAATGGGATCACTTGGGTTCCCTTAGGGATCCTCATTCCTCTTATAGTCGTTTCTCTAAATAGATTTCCATACTTTCTTATGCATATTTATGTAAGGGTGGGTATAGTTTTTTTTCTAATAGTTTATACTTAGAAGCGACATGAACAGTTCCAAGAGGGACTGTTGTAGCCCTTCTCATCGCTTCTAGAAGAAAAGCTTCAGTAAATGGTAGCTTAGGTTTGTCTTGAAGTGATGTGAGCCTCCTAAGAAAATTCAAATTTATAATATAACCACAAAATTGGTCTAAAAAATGACAATACTTTGGTCCTATAACAGTATCCAGCTCTTGTTGAACACGTCGTTGAAGATCCGGTTCCCTAAGGGCGAATAAAAGAGCCCATCGAAGCGTCGTTTGGATCGTCTCAGTGCCGGCACTGAATAGATCTCCTATCATCTGCTGGATGTGTTTGTCCGCATTCATACCGGCGAAAACACGGCCATCACTTTGACCATCTTCCATCGCTCTAATCTCTTGAATATATGCACCTACAAGATCTTTTGGAGGCTCTTGTTGACTCAAGTTGACTTTATGCTCTTCTACTACCTTCATAATAGTAAAAATATCAGATCAAGTAATGGTTTTTAATGAATTTCTTATGAATAATAACGATACCTCCTGACTGAACTGTAAAGTCTCTTGGTGATTTTTGATGAGCTGGTTAAAAGCCCAAGAAACTCGAGGTATAAAGCGTAACATAGGGATGAAAGCGGCCCCAGCTGCCACGGTAAAGAGGCGGAAACCTTCATTGATTAAGCCCATAAATCGAATAAACCTCGGCTCATCAGGTCTGAATCGAATGCTCATTAATATGGAGCAGATGACGTTGGACACGGGAGATGAGAGATGAGGTGCGAGTAGAATTGGCTTGGATTTATGCTCTTTCATGTTATCTATCATCTCTTCTACTTCCCTCTATTCGTTGTTAATTACTATTAAGAATGGTATGAGTAAATGAAGAATAGGTTTTAATTGTACCTTGACTCGAGATTCTAATTGATTTAAGTCTCCGTCAGTGCGAAACCGCGGAAGGTGCTTCTGGAGGAACCGTCGCTGCTCTTTCCAAAGCTTTCCCTCGGCATAAACGATTCCTATACGATCGGAATACTAAATGAGACATTAATTATTTTAAATACAGCTCTTACCATATCCTTTAACAAGTTTAAAGAACTCGTTTTGAGGCCGAGCATCAAAGACTTGCGGCCGCCGAAAAGCATCCCTGATAAGGCGATGATCGGATAAGAAAACTAGGAGCTCAGAGCCGAGCTTAAGGCTAAATATGGGTCCGTAACGTCGTGACAAGTCCGTCATCTCTCCTTGAAAATCATTGGGTCGTTTTAAGAACGGTAAATAACCTACTAATGGGAGTCCGCAGGGTCCGGGTGGAAGGGAGCGATTCAGCCGAAACCAGCGCGCCAAAGTCAAGGTCAATCGGCAAGCCGCAGCCGCTACAAGCGGAACCCATAAATGATAACTGAAGGAGAAATAAGTGAACCAGTCCATGGTATGTCTTAAAGAGGTTTGACGAAATATGTTGAAACATACGGTATTTATATTGTCCTGTGAATTCCCTCGGCTCCTTTTTTGGTGGGTATATGCAGGAAGGTTTCCTATTCAAAGGAAAAGAAGGAAAGAAAAAAAACCTAAGGAATACGAATAAATCCTTACATGGACAAAATATTTTATTTTGGTAATTATAAGTATCATAGCTAATCTCTCATATTTCCGAGAAATTACTAGTAAGGGGTTGTGCTGCCTCTAGGAGGCGAATATCTGGTTGCCCTGGCCCCAGCAACTGGACTGTTTGTCTTAATACAACTTTAGTACCCGTTCATATCCCAGGTGGCGTTGTAGTTAGGCTTTCTCTTGATATTTTATCTTCTGTAAAGGGCTTACATAATGACAAGAAATTATTCTCCTCTTCACCTTCATTCCTTTAAAGATGACTTTGAAGAGAATATGTTAGGCACTTTTTTTTAAATTTCTCATGTTTAACAGCACGTAAGCACGCCTTGTGCTGTCAGTACTTGATATTATATAATGCATCTTACTTTTTTTTAAGTAAAAAAAAAATAAAGAAAAGAAAATTGTGACGTAACTTAAAGTATAGCAATGCTAGTTTTCTTCTGATTAATTTATTCATCTGTTTTTTTTTTATGATTCGGCCATTCGGACGACTTAACTAATCACATTGATTACTATAATTTAATTGGTCAATAAAATATTTTTTGTGATTTTCATTTTTTTATGAAGCTCGTATATATATACCACGAATGTATACTAAATATTTTTCAAACAACACCATTTTGACATTAAATAACTATACCTAAGAATGATGATGAATAGTAAGATAAGAAATCCTGGAAACCTTGTTATGCCTAAATAAGACTTAAATTGAGTACAATCTTCATGAAAACCGAGCACATACTCAAATGTTTCCAAGAAACCATTCACAATTTTTTTCGCTATTTAAATTTTCTGTCAAGAAATCGTTGGTTGCCTTTCTCTTTCGCTTTGTTCCTTACATAATATAATGGACCAGTCAAGAATGAATGTCCCTATTGCATAAGGGAACAAACGTATCGGTCGATGGGATAGGAAGCTTCCCTTCTCGGAAAGAGGTTTAAAAATGCACAAAACAATCGTAGCTATTTTTAAAACGTTTCTATATGACTTTATCGAGAAATGCGTCTTTTTATAAAAGATATAACAATAACTAAAAATATTTCCCATTTTATAGCCACGGTAAAATATCCTTTTCTTAATTATATACAAAAATATATTCGTCAATAATGCTAAAATCGGTTGTTAAACATGATTTCCAAAGAATTTCTGCACGATGAATTTATTATGAAACTAATATATTATTCATAATTATTAATATTATTCATAAAGATTATACTAATTAATCAACTCGGGCTAATAAACTATAGAATGCGACTATGCTTTTTCGTCAATTAATTTAATCATATCACTTAAATCTCTTAATTATTATATTGAAAAAAAAACATGGGGATTTGTGTCGGAGATACTCAATTAACTTTAATAATTGAAATAACTTAATTTCTTTAAAATAGTTAAATTACTTGAATTCCGTCAATAAATGAAATCGAATGTCATATCTCGAATGGAAAAAAAATCCTTTAAAAAACTCAAATTTTAAACAATTTAGTATTTTAAGTAATTTAAGGGATTCGACTAAATTAACCATAGCATACAACGAGAATCGAACCTACTATGTTGCTCATAAGAGCCTAGTACTATACCAATAAGCCAGCTGGACGAAGAAAAACCAACCATTTTTTAGCTAGTGAATTAGGTATCTTACAAACACACATATATAATATATGTATATTAAATTAAATTAAGTATTTTCACAATTTTAAGTATATGTTACATTCTATATGTGTCTATTTTAGGTTTGATTTCACCAAGGAACAGGCAGGCTTCGGTTTGATGTCAATATCGACCAAAGAAACTGTTTTAGAAGACACTTGTCGGCCACAACCAGATTGTACCCATCTTTATAGAACCAAATATAGAACCATTGGGGTTGATGGTTCTTGCAATAATCTTAAAAGACCAACTTGTGTCATGGCTAGAACGGTCTTTCAGAGAATCCTTATACCTGATTAGAATGACGAAGTCTATTAACCAAGATTTAGCGGAAGTGATGGACCTTATCTACCCAGTCCACGATTGATATGCACTCAGCTGATTATGGCTGATGAAATTCCTCGTGAAGATGTCAGTCTCATGTTGATAGTATTTGGTCAGGTTTTGTGGATCATGATCTAACCTTGGCGCTTATTTCCGTATTACGTAAATTATTGTTTATTTAAATAAATTAGAAAGTAACGATGTAATTAAATAATATATTGGTAATTGAAGCGAATTCGCAAGGAATTGACAGAAAATAAAACACAACACTCGTTTTTATTTGCCTCGAGAATTCCCCTGGCTGTTTTTTTTTATCTGTATGCATGGGCTATACGGTGTGAGGATTTTCAATTCCAATTCCAAGAAGTAGAAAGGAAAATGAACCTTTGGAACGCGTATTAATTCGCATGTGAAAAAATAATCTTTTTTTGATAATGATAATGCATTAAACAAAAGAATCAAAAGATACAGTTTTCAGCTTAAATGTGTTTTCCAAAGTAGCTAAAGCAAACGATTATTTGATTAGACTTTCGTCATACATTTTAGCTCATCTAAGGTTAAAGAAAGAGATACTTTATCTGTATTATTTATATTATTATAATTGACCGACATACTTCTCACTTTTTTCCTTTGGAAATTGCGGAACATCGCTAAGGGATTTGCTACTTTCTAAGGGCGGAGCAAGGCACGTGTATGAACTTTCCAGAGAAAGTATAGATGACACACATATTTGGTAGTAACAGATTGTGCTGCCTCTGGGAAGTGAATACCTGCCTACATTAGTAATCGGTGGGTATAGTTTCACTTGACGCAGTTTAGTAACCGTTTCCTAATCCAGATGGCGACAAAATTTATACAGTTTACCCAGCTGCCAATGCATCTATCTATGAATTCTCTAAATATTTATCGTTTGTTGTTGAAAAGGGCATACACACAATAGGAGGTCATCTCTTTTTCACCTTCAACTATTAGAAAATGACTTTGAAAGTCCTTTTTAAGCATTTTGGTGTTGGTCTACCTGTCTCGCTTCACGTAGTCACTGTTGCGTTAGTCTACATTATTTGAATTCCTGCTCGTCCTAACGTTTTGTAAATCTATACTAGAATAAATTGTAGACAAACTTGATGTGTTTTAGCAATTTTGGGCTTTGGTAATTTATCGCTGATTCAGTTTTATTAAGACTGTCGGTTAAATAATAATAATCTGCTTTAGATGGTTGCATAATCGAACGATTTAAATAATAGTAACGCATTTTTTTGTACGTATCGTGAGTTCGTCATTGGGTACGCTGAATTCGCATTTTTTAAAAATTGGAAATACAGTAATCTATAAGAAAAAATTTAAATAAAGTTGAATATCGTTAAATATTTGAAATTTCGCTCGAATTATTAACAAAATAAACATATTTGAGTCAGGACTGTAATGACGTCACTGTACGTCAGCTTAATGTTAATGTAGCTGAGATTCAGGCCATCTGCCATCACCTCAAACCCATTTTCGTGATAACAAGACGTTAGATTGAGCTCATATTAATTTTAAAAAATTAATTTTATACTGTTATTTTCTCGAACAGAACCAGATTATTCTCTCGAATGAACTAGATCAATTTATTTTCGCTAAAAAAAAGTTTTACTAGGACTAACCTAGAACTTCAAAGGTGCGTATTTTGCAAGTAGAATACGCTAATCATTAAAGTATATATAAATAACTATATATTATCTTCTAAGCTTATAACTTTCTGATATATTGGTGACGCGTTTATACCTAAAGTGGGAACCCCGAAGGAATTATTTACTGGTAGAGGAGAGGATCCGAGCTCTACTCATTCAGGAAGAAAAACAAAAATAAAAATTGGACAATATGAAAACACAAAAGCAGCAAAAATCCGAATCAGACAACTCTACAGTTAACTATACAGAGCCTGAAACTGTTGTTTTCCCTTCGCCCTTGAATAGGAGGCGAATAATCGGAGTATGGACGCTTAGGGATTAAGTTAATTTACCACCTTATGGATAATTAGTTACACACATAACATTTTAAAATATATTTGAGCAGCAGGCTTAATTTTTTTAAAGCCATTTTGTTACTTTAATTTATAGCAAACTTATGATGGTAAATTTGAATATTCGTACGTCTACTTTTTTTAGTTCTTTAAAAAAACTAAAGCTTGATAATACAATTAAAACGAAAAAATTCTTTACGTATTTTTATAGTTTTAAAAATTTTTAAGAGATGTGTTTTCTGCTCGTCTGTTATATCCTATTTCCATTTATTTAATTCGAAACTGATGTTTTCTTTCCTGATAAACCTGCCTTTTGCTCAATTCCACATCGATGTAATAAATCCCATATAGTTATATTACACTATAAATAAGTTTACTAAAAATGTAAAGACATAACTTATTGATTTTATTGAGATGTTGAAGTCAAGTAAAAAATACGTTTGACAAACGTTAAAATTCAAATCCATATTTTTCTGCTGAAATTTGCAAAGTTTAGAATAATTGGCTACCATAAAAACCTTTATGTTATGCATGATTTATTTCACATATAGACATTCTTTATTACACAATTAAAAAAAATAAAACTTTGGATAAAAGTTTTGGATAACGTTTTCCAAAGCCCCTTGATTCCATTCATGAATTAACCCTAAGGTTAGTACGGTGATGAAGATCATCAGGGTTTGGAAATCAGTACAAAAAAAAATAACTTTCATTGAAAGCTTTTAAGTATATGGTATTGGAATATGGCTACATACTACTGAAATCTGCTGCAGATATTTTTGAATGGTTTCGTGGAATCATTTGAACCTATACACGATAAATATCAATTAATAAGTCTTTACTTTCTCACATTACTATGTAATAAATTACCAGAAATGGTTTAGGAGAGAAAGTAGCTCCACAAGTGCCTTCCAACTCAGGGGGATCGGTCACTCCTTCCGGTAATCGGAGCTCAAATCGGTGGAGTACAGCTGAGAAGAATAGAAATAGCTCGCCCATGGCCAACATATCACCGGGGCAGGAGCGCCTGCCTACCCCGAATGGAATGAAGTAGTCGGGCTTGATCACTCGCCTACCATCGGTACTTAAAAAACGCTCCGGATTGAATGATTCAGGATCCACCCATAATTTTGGATCCATGTGGACTGCGTGAATCAATGGGATCACTTGGGTTCCCTTAGGGATCCTCATTCCTCTTATAGTCGTTTCTCTATAAATATTTCAAGTTAGATCATCGTACTTGTGCATATTAATTATAGTTTTAATAGTTTTAGTAATTTATACTTAGAAGCAACATGAACAGTTCCAAGAGGGACCGTTGTAGCCCTCCTCATCCCTTCTAGGAGAAAAGCTTCAGTAAATGGTAATTTAGGTTTGTCTTGGATTGATGTGAGCCTCCTAGTTAAAACCTCATTTAAAATACGATCACTAAATTGGCCTATAAAATAACAATACTTTGGGCCTATAACAGCATTCAATTCTTGTTGAACACGACGTTGAAGATCCGGCTCCCTAAGGGCGAATAAAAGTGCCCATCGAAGCGTCGTTTGGATCGTTTCAGTGCCGGCACTGAATAGATCTCCGATCATCTGCTGGATCTGTTTGTCCACATTCCTACCGGCGAAAAGGCGACCATCACTTTGACCATCTTCCATCGCCCTACTCTCTTGAATGTAAGCATCTACAAGATCTTTTGGAGGTTCCTGATAATCTAAATTGGCTTTGTGTTCTTCTACCACCTTTAAAAAAGCAATAAATATTAAATAGTTCTGATGAAACTATTCGAACAATAACGATACCTCTTGGCCGAACTGTAAAGTTTCTTTGTGATTTTTTATGAGCCGATTGAAAGCCCAGGAAACTCGGGGTAAGAAGCGTAAAATAGGGATGAATGCGGCTCCAGCAGCCACGGTAAAGAGGCGGAAACCTTCATTGATTAAATCCATAAATCGAATAAACCTCGGCTCATCAGGGGTGAATCGAATGCCCATGAGTATAGAACAGATTACGTTGGACACGGAAGATGAGATATAAGGTGCGAGTAAAATTGGCTCGGATGAATGCTCTTTGAAATTACTTATCATCTCTTCAACTTCTCTCTATTGTATGTTGAATTTCTAAGAATTATATTACTAAATAAAGAATAGGTTTTAATTGTACCTTTACTCGAGATTCTAATTGATTACGGACTCCGTCAGTGCGAAACCGTGGAAGATGCTTCTGAAGGAATCGTCGCTGCTCTTTCCAAAGCTTTCCCTCAGCATAAACGATTCCTAAACGATTTCAATACTTAATGAAAACATTAATTCCTCTAAATACAGCTCTTACCGTATCCTTTTACAAGTTTATAGAACTTGTTTTGGGGTCGAGAATCGAAGGTTTGCGGCCGCCGAAAAGCATCCCTTATAAGGCGATGATCGCATAAGAAGACAAGGAGCTCAGAGCCGAGCTTAAGGCTGAAAATAGGTCCGTAGCGTCGTGACAAGTCCGTCATCTCTCCTTGAAAATCATTGGGTCGTTTTAAGAACGGTAAATAACCTACCAACGGGAGTCCGTAGGGTCCGGGCGGGAGAGAGCGATTCATGCGGAACCAACGCGTCGAACGTGCGGTCAAACGGTGCGCCACGACCGCTACCAGCGGAACCCATAAATAATAACTGGAGAAGAGATAAGTGAACCAGCCCATGGTGTGACTTTAAGAGGATTGACAAAAAAAGTGAAACAGCGTTCCGTTTTATATTTGCCCTGAGAATTCCCCCGGCTCTTTATTTGAGGGGTAAGTATAGACAGTGAGGATTTTCCATAATTCTAAGAAGAAGTAGGAAAGAAAAAAAAACCTTTAGAATACGTGTAAATCCTTATATTGAAAAAATATATTTCTTTTAGTAATTATTTTAATTAATAGCTGCCTTTCTGCGTACATTTATATACTTCATTCAACGGAAAAAAAATTGCTGTTTCTATTATTTATATTAATAATTAGCCGACATACTTCTCTTTTTTTTCTTCTGAGAAAATTAGGAGATGTCGCAAAGGGATTTACTACTTTCTTAGGGGCGGAGCAAGGCACGTGTATGAACTTTCCAGAGAAAGTATAGCTAAATAATCTCTCATATTTTCGAGGAAAAAGCTAGTGAGTGATTGTGCTGCCTCTAGGAGGCGAATACCTGGTTGCCCATAGCAACCGGACTGTTTCCCTTAATAAAGTTTTAGTACCCCCTTTCATCTCCCAGATGGCGTCAAGTACAGTTTTATACCTTATAGTTAAAATCTATATGTAGGATTTCTCTGGATATCTTATCTTCTGTTGTCGTAAAAGCGCTGACACAATAACAAGACACTCACCTTCATCCCTTTGAAAATGACTTTGAAGATCATTCCGAACGTTTTTTTTAATATGTACATGTCTAACATCACGTAGGCACCCTTTGTCCTGTTATAATAGTGTATTATATACTGGAATGCGATTTTTTTAATAGTTAAATAATAATCCGTTTTGTTAAATGATTCGAGCGATTAAAATAGATCACAGTGACTAGCATAATCTAATTCTTCTATAAAAACCTTGGATTCATTGGTTAATTTATCTCGTTTAATTATGCTTAAATATTTCGGTATACCAATTTCTATATTCAATTCTATTAGTATAGTTTAACCCTGAATGTAAACGAATTATTTTTAATAACATGCATAACTAAAATGCAGAACAAAGCTGCTCAATGATAGTAAGATGAGAAATCCTGGAAACCTATTCATATGCCCAAATAAGGCTAAGTCGCGAGCGACTCGAGCTCAAGCCCATCCTTCATGACAACCGATCCTACACATCGTACCTGAATTTCCAAAAAATCATCCGCATTTTTTAAAAAATTTTACTCGTTAATTTGTTTGTTAGAAATCGTAAGCTACGTTTTTCTTTCGCTTTGTTCCCTACAGAATGTATAAGAGGCCAATTAAATATATATTGTCCCTACAGAATAAGAGAGGCAAACTAAATATAGCGGTCAATGGGACAAGTGTGCACGTTCCGGGCATATTCGCCCTTGGGAAAAAGTTTTATTTGATTTTATTTGGGATTCATCATTATGTACGCTTAAATGTATTACAATTGTAAAACCAATAAATAAATTCAAAATATTCTAATTCGTTCGAATGAGTGACATATAATCATATTTGAGTCAGCAGGAGTTATATGACGTCATAAAAACAATCGTATCGATAGAGTCCGAGACGGGCTCTAGGGACTCTTTGAGACAATTTCTTCGAATCTTCGATTCTCTGAATTTACCTTTTTAATTTCCCGACAAAGCTGATCCAATTTTTTTTTTATATTCGTTCTGTATCTGAAATTCCCGCAACCATTTTCATGATTACACGACACTAGGTTGATTTTAAATTAATTCTTTAAAAAATGTTGTACTCTTTTTATCTAAGGAAAAGCTAACAAAAGGGAATTATATGCCCTTTTGATCCCGGTTTATGTTCGATAACTAATTCGGCGTTCGACAAAGAGAAATTCGCTCATACTATTTTAAAATCTACGTCTAAAGTGAAAAGTTTTAAAAAAGACCTTAATTGATCAATATTGTGCACACTAAAAATTTTGGGTCTACTTAGGTCTACTTATAAGTTGTAAAATGGAAAAATCCACTTATAAGTGCATGTGGTATACCTAACCCTTAAGTAGTTCGAGATACTTAAAATTTAAGTATTTAGTGATACTTAATGTAAGTAGATATATATACCTAATAAGTAGAATCTAGGTAATTTTTTAATTTAATTAAAAATAAACTTAAATAGATGTTTTATGTCAATCCCTACTCCAATACAGTTCCCAACAAGCGCTTGCTCTTTCTCTGAACCAATTAATAGTATTATTATAATTGCAATTAATAGTATTATTATAATTGCATACATCGAGGATAGATCCTTGGACTTTAGAATGAGAGTTTGAAGCGTTAACCATCCAGCTATATGGACCAATACATTTTAGCGTTTTCTCACTATATATATTTGATTATGTATACTTAAGCTACTTTCGATTAAGTATTATTAGGTAGAAGCTAAGTAGACTTGTTAAGTAGTTCCTTCATAGTAAGTAAATTATAGGTTCCAAGTACACAATTTCTACTTATTAAATGTATGTTATGTATCAACATAAACTTAATAAGTAGATCCCATATATAAACTTAAATAAGTATTCCTACCATACTTACCAAGTATGGCAATAACTTAAATTTTTATCTACTTACCTCTACTTACAAGGTGTATACTTATTAAGTATAACTTAAGTAGAGTCAATTTTTTTAGAGTGTGTACCGTCGATTCGCGAATTTCTAAAAAGAATGTCGGCCCAACATCGTGGACAAATTAAAATTTGTGAAATTAATTCAGTTTCCCTGAGGGCGGGAAATTTTAAAATTATATCTGAGGAATATAGGTTTACAGTTAGTCGCCTTTTTATTGTCAGTATAGCCACCAAAAGATATGAAAATAATACTAATAGTCCCTTCCTATTTTTAAGATATAAAATAAACGGCTTGAGCTAGATTTTAAAATGAAAATTTCTTGTCGTCGCAAGAAAATTCTGCGCACTTTTTGCCATATGACATAAATCTTTAACGCACGGCTGAAGATATACATGCTCCTGACGTATTAGCCTCTGAAAAAAGTGCGTTTTTGAAAATTATTAAAAAGTAAAAATATGTCAATAATATTGAAACCTTTGCAATGATGCTAAGAATATTTCTATGTGCATTGTTTTGCACTTAATATAATACTTAATTATTTAAAAATTAAAATGCTTGATTGTAAAAAAAAAATATTTAATTAATATTTATATATGTATATAACTTTTCTGCTGACCGATTAGTATTATTTTTATCATTTATTATTTGATAATCTTGCTTATCTAAAGTTTAAGTTTAAAAAAATGGTTCGATTTGTTTTTATAAATAAGTTCACCGTTGATTGTTGATTGCATTTTTTAAAAATATGGTATTAAGTTATACTTGTATTTAAAACGTGTAATTGTAATATTATATCTCAGCATTTTAATTTTAACAGTTTAACTACCTTTTCCTAATTGGATTATTATACAGAAAATAATTAGATGCTTTTATTTTATAATGATAAATAATACTGAAATAATATTTTGGACCTTTTATTTATTTTTTATGAAATCAATAATTTTTTAGATTAGAGATGGGATAACGTTTAGAGGGTTCAATAATAACTTTTAACTTTTCCTATTTAAAACAAATTAAACTTGAATTTCTTAAAAAAAAAGAAACCACAGCACACATTTTTTTCATGAATTCCAACATCGCATTTACTTCAACAACGTCTACAACAAAGCTAATAACCACGGTGATGACTATTTCATTATTTTTTAAATAAAAAAGAACGTCCATTTTGTTATTTACTTTTTTAAGTTTAACAAATAATTATAATAACAACAGTAGGATAAGTACAGCACCTGATAGTCGGGCTTGGCTGCTACATAAATCTTCTCCGTTATTGATAATATGGGCTGTTAACATCTAAATATATTACATTGTTGAAGAATCATGCATATATAGAATAAGTCAAGTTAAAAGGTATCGGCTAAAAATTGAACATAAAATAGAATTATATTCATCATATTAAATATAAATAAAAACGATAATATTATGATCAAACAATGATCGAATGAATCGTAGTTTTTTTCGTAACCTATGCATTTTTTATGGGATATACAATGACTCAACATCAATTCGTTTTCAAATATTGGAATTGTAGTCACTGCGTTATTACACTTTCAGTTTTGCTCGGTATTTCAACATACCTGCAATCTAAAATTCGTTACTTTATGAAGAGGCGGAATGAATCCTCCTAATAAATTGACCATTTTATTCATAATTATCAAATTAATTTTATTTTGGGAACTGACTGCACAAGAGATTTTGGAAGATTTTTTCTCTGAACCTCTATTCGAAACTGACAGATCAGGTAATTTAAAGTGCATATATACAAAAATAGTCAAAATAAATTATTACAACTTTAAATTTAATTTGTAGGATTAATGCCCGGGTTCGACTTTCGCTCTATGATCACTTCAGAGCACGTTGACGACTCAGCCAACGCTGCTCTCCTAATAGTCGACGAAGTGATCAATTTCGAAACAAATCTACTCGGGCAAAACATTCAACTTCAACCAGACACTCCTTCATTTGACCACAACCAGTTCTTCTCATTACATCCGTCGTCCTCAGGAACAGATCCAAAAGAGTTAACAAATGATGCTCTTCGAATAATTCAAGCCACTCTTCACCTAAAACAAAAGTATAACACTTATTACCATACTATAATGCAGTTTTTCACGCTGGTCATTTTTGCTAAATATGTTTTCTACCTAAAAATGAACCATTTTCGAGATATTCGCGGTCAAAGTTGAATAACTTTGTTCATTTCAGGTTTAATTTCACAAATGAACAAGCAGGCTTCGGTTTGATGTCCATATCGACCAAAGAAACGGTTTTAGAAGACACTTGTCGGCCACAACCAGACTGTACTTATCTTTATGGAACCAAATATAGAACCATTGATGGTTCTTGCAATAATCTTAAAGTACCAACTTGGGGCATGTCTAGAACGGTCTTCCAAAGAATTCTTACACCTGATTACAATGACGGAGTTTATGAACCAAGATTTAAGGGGAGTGATGGATCTTTCCTGCCAAGTCCACGATTGATAAGCACCCAGCTGATTATGGCTGATGAAATTCCTCGTGAAGATATCAGTCTTATGTTGATGGTTTTTGGTCAATTCGTGGATCATGATCTAACCTTAGCCCCTATTTCCGTATTACGTAAATGATTATTTATTTAAATGAATTAGAAAGTAACGATGTAATTAAGTTATATATTGGTAATTGAAGCGAATTCGCAAGGAATTGATTGCTGTTCAGCGGATGGATCGGATTTTCTGGCTCCAGGATCGCGGCATCCGCAATGTTTTCCGATAGAGATACCCGCCGATGATAAGTTCTATGGGAAATTCAAGCAACGTTGCATGAACTTCGTTAGGACTATGCCAGGTCCTAGTCAGGACTGCAGTTTTGGACATGCTGAACAGGTTATTATTTGTTAAAAATCATCAAATGATAAAGAATTTATAAATATTTTTATTTGCAGTTGAATTTGCTGACTCATTGGTTGGATTGCTCTCAAATGTAGGTCACTATGACTCAACTTCTATTGCTATAAATTATTAATTGATTTGAATGGGGAAAGTTACGGAAGTGACTCCGGGAATTCCCTAGCGCTGCGCCAATTTGAAAGAGGCCGACTCCGGATGGAGCGCATCGATGGACACGACAGAGTGCCCTTCGATCCGACAACATCTGATGCTCAATGCCGTTTGAATAACGTAACAGCTTACAAAGCGATTCCTTTACCAAATTGTGGTTTTCTTACAGGTCTTTCACTAAACTTTCATTTCAAAATAACATCACTTTTTATTTAAAGTTGTTTAATATTAGGAGATGTGAGGATGACGGAGCAGCCACAGCTGACGGTCATGCACACTCTCTGGCTCAGGGAGCACAACCGGATTGCTGAGCAACTTAGCCGGCTTAATCCCGGTTGGACAGATGAGATTTTGTTTCAAGAATCCCGAAGGATTGTCATAGCTGAATATCAGCATATAGTTTACAAAGAATTCTTACCCATTATCCTAGGTAAATTTTATAACATTTCAAATTTGAATTATGTTTGTAAAAAATAATTTTTAAAGGAAATCGTTATGTCACAACTCATGGCCTATCCACATCAGCAATGACTAATTATTCCGAGACGATTAATCCTTCGATTCATAATGAATTCGCAGCTGCTGCTTTCAGGATGGGCCACTCTATGATCCAAGGCCTTGTCAAGTACATATTGATAAGTTAATAATTACACCAATAAAACTTAGATTTAATCAATTAGTCTATAGGCTTTTTAGAGTAAATGGTCAGTTAAGCAGAGAAAGATCCTTTACTTTAAGTCAGCTCCAGGGGCGTTCTCCACCCACTTCGGATGTTGCTTGGATGGATGACGCCCTCCGAGGTCTATTAGAGCAGCCCATTCAGAGTGTTGATCCTAATATTACACCGGAAGTTACTAATTGGCTCTTCCGGTAAAGTTTAATAATAAAATTAAAATTTTTAAGCAATGAATGAAAATATGTTTAAAAAAAGAGGATCGAGACCTTTTGGATTGGATCTAGCTTCTCTAAACATTCAAAGAGGTATATATTTTAATCCCAAATTAATATTTAATTAAGCCTACATTTTGAATTTTAAAAAAAGGGAGGGACCACGGAATCAAGGGCTACAATAATTACAGAGAAATTTGCGGCTTGAAAAGAGCACAAAAATTTGAAGATTTTGCTCCAGAAATATCTCCTCAGGTTAATTTTCTGTTAAATTTATAGATTTGATGATTATAATAGCTATTATAATTAGATGATAGGGGCTTTGAAGCGAGTTTACCGATCAGTGGACGACGTTGATCTCTTTGTGGGCGGTCTGATGGAGAAGCCGGTGGAAGATGCTCTAGTAGGCCCCACTTTTGTGTGCATCATCGGTGACCAGTTTGCCAGGCTACGAAGAGGTGATCGCTTCTTCTACGACATCCAAGGGCAGCCTCATTCTTTCACCCAAAGTAAAATAAAATAAAAATGTATATTTAAAATTTAAGTTTATTGTTTATTTCTTTCATTATTAAGGTCAGCTAAATGAGATCAGAAAAGCGAACTTTGCTCGAATCGTTTGTGACCATAACGACGGTTCCATTCAATCTATCCAGGCATCTGCGTTCAGAACTTGTAGAGGAATGTATGTTACTTTTTTCTGGTTTCAAATAATAATAGAGAAATTATTTTTATATATACTCCATTTTAATAGGAATATAAAGATAAAATGTGACAATATTGCTGCTATACCTCGTCTGGAGTTGTACAATTGGCGTTGAATTAGAGTAGTATTGTGCATGTCAATTTCAAAGTGAATTATGTGAATCATATTCATTTGATTTTAGTTTATGAATTTATATTTTTTTAAAGTACTTTTTAAAATGGTTTATTTTCATAAAAAACCCAGAAAATTATAATTGGATCTACTAATAAAAACCACTCATTATTATCGAAGATACTTTCTGATAACATAATTAATTAGCAATTTAAATAATAATGTTTAAATCAGATTGTAACAGTTTCATGCTTCATACTTTGGTCAGGTTTCCCATAAATTGGTCATGTCTTATTTCTTATTCAAATAGCAGTATCGTTTGGATATCTAATCGTTTCAATTTCTGTGGCTTCGATGAGTACATATGAGCATTTAAAATTATTCTGTTCTTGTTTTATAATTTTTTTTCGTTCTGAAGTCGGACAAGGCTTATTGGCCGGTTCTTTCACCAACAAAATCTCCGAATGGATCAGACTTTTAGACTTTCAAAATACATCACTTAATCAATATGAAAATCTCTAGAAAGACTTAGAGTCTGATTCAAGATCGAATTGAACTAGAGACTTAAAAAAAGTCTAGAGTCTGATTCAAGGAGAATTTAACTAGTGACTTCATTTTTTTCCCTCCCGAATTCAGAAGCCGATGGGCTAGGAAACAGTTCAATCTTCATCTTGATAAAGCTTACATGCAACATAAATTACCTATGCTATTGTAGTGTAAATATAAATAAAAGTCCCCGTTATACTTAAGGTTTTTCAAATAGAGGCACATTTTTATTATACTAAAATAGGAACATAACGTACATAAGGCACATTCTATTATTTTTTCTAACATATCAGGTTTCCTACTTTTAAGTATATGAATTGCTCTAAAATTTCGGATCTTTGAACTTAATTAGGGACAAATCCACTTTGAAGCTTTTGAAATGCCGCTTCACATTTTGTAAAAATTGAACAGAAGCAAAAACCATCTGATTCTGTTTTTATAATTTATAAATGCACCAATCATCAAATTCATAGCAGTTGAACTATAGATTAAGGTAAATGTCTGAGTTATTACTATCGATTCAATGTAATTTATATATTTAATGCATATATAATCTGATCGATCCTAAAGCTTCTTCTTCTCCCTCGGATGTACCTTTAAAAGTTTAACCTCCAGCCAATGGTCACAGATATGAATTAAAATGGTATTGGAATTTCAAAAGAAGGACCAAAAGTCATGAGAACTGCTTCAATCTATATCCAATACTCACCCATTGCACTAGCTTAAGGCTTGTATAAATACAAACCGAGCCTATCTGCTAAACTGCTAAATGATTATGGATCTGTCCACAGTTTTGGATCCATATGGACTGAGTGAATCAGTGGGATTTTTTTAGAAATACTCATATCTCTTATCTTAGTGTCCCTATTTTAAATGATTAGAATCAATTATGTTAAGGAATTTATTTGAAAATAATTTATACTTGGAAGCGACATGTACAGTACGCAGTTCCAAGAGGGAAAGCTGTAGCTCTCATGACTTCTAGAAGAAAATCTTCAGTAAATGGTAGTTTAGCTTTGTCTTGAAGTGAAGTTTGCGGTCTATAACATATAAATCAAAAGAATATGTAATATATAATAATATTATAAAATAGGCAAAACAATATGTAATACTTTGATCCTATGACAGTATCCATTTCTTGTTGAATTGGATCGTCTCGGTGCCGGCACTGAATAGATCTCCGATCATCTGCTGGATCTGCGTGTCCACATTCATACCGGCGAAGAGGCGGCCATCGCTAAGACCATCTTCCATTGCTCTAATCTCTTGAATGTAGGCATCTACAAGACCTTTTGGAGGCTCTTGATAATTTAAATTGGTTTTGTGCTCTTCTACCGCCTTTTAAAAATCAATTATTTAAAGTTATGCGTAAAAAAACTATAATAGAATAGTATACTTTTTGCGACCAAACTGTCAATTTCATTGCGTTTTTTTTTTAAATGAGCTGATTGAATGCCCAAGAGGTAAAACTATAGAATGTAACTACACTTTTTCGTTAAAACTTAAATACTTAAAATTATGAAAATACTTAATTTAATTCAATATACATATAATATATATATGTGTATGTAAGATACATAATTTACTAGCTAATAAATTGCTTGGTTTTCGTCGTCTAGCTGGCTCATTGGTATAGTACTAGGCTCACGAGAGCAAGATAATAGGTTCAATTCTCGGTGAATTCTGAGGTTAATATAGTCAGATCGCTTAATTTACTTAAAATACTAAATTTATTAAAATTTTGTTTTTTAAAGATTTTTTTAAAGTCCATTCGGGATAACATTCTATTCCATTAATTGACGGAATTGAAGTAATTTAAATGCTTTAAAGAAATTAAGTTATTTCAATGATTGAAGTTAATTAAGTATCTCCTATACAAAACCCCATGTTTTTCCAATTAAGAGATTTAAGTGATTTGATTAAACTAATTGACGAAAAAGCGTAGTCGCATTCTATAGTTTAGCCATACATTTATATACATCAGAGGGGCGGCGCCGTAAGAATGTATAATATCACCGATGGCAATCCCAATGCTTTGTTACGGCGCGTTCTGTGAGCATGATTTTTATCGTAAATGAAAGATTTAGTGATATTTACTATTTTAAGATACAGCTATATATTTACCACTGTTTGGGCTAATGTACTTTGACTAAGATGAGAGACTGAAATAGCTTCGGTTTGGAATGGCTACAGTCTGAATAGCTTCAATTAAAAGAGCTGGAGTAGAGCTACAGTTAAAAGGAGCCTCGAGATGCTTATCAATCTTATTGTATTGCCGATTCCTATAATATAAATAAAGGAAAATATAAATAAATGTTCGTGCATGATAACAATATCACAAAGTACCTCAATGGGGGTGTGCACTCTAAATCTTTTGGGTATTGTAAGACCTAACAATTGATTCCACAATACCCTATTTTAGGGCCTTACAATCTATTTTTCTTACAATTGAAATTACAACAGGGATATTTTACGTTAACATGAGTTAATTCCTTACAATATGAACACATTCATTATAGTAAGGTACAATACGGCAACCTTATCGCCGTATTATATTCTTACAATTGAATTATTCTATGTCCAGAGAATAAAAATTATTGGGTTTCTTTAGATTTGAACCTGTGTCCCAGAAGGTAAGACATAGCGGTGAGCCGGCCGCTCAACCAACTGCGCTAAATGGACTCGATTGAAAGTCGCCCTTAAAATTGTCATTATCGAATAATCAAAGAAAAGAAATAATTAAAGTGATATTGTCATATCTATTTGTTTTTATATTATTTGATTGAATAGGTATAATTGATTATCACTTTTTCAAATAATAATTATAAAAATTCCCATATCAATAATCTGATTTAAAATATATTTCGAATATTTATAATTCATTTTTTAACTTGGTGTAATATCCACAAAACAGCCGATCTCACTATCAGGTGGATATGTAAAAGAGAGACATTTTTACAAAAAAGTTGTTTTTTTAAAAATTATTTTGCAAGAACTCAAATCAAACATAATAATTCAACCAGACAAACACTTTAATCGTATTTAGCCCTTTTGGAAGTTTTCTTGTGGCAGTAGGCGTCACATTCATTAAGTAATATATCTGCTACGTAATAATACAAAATAGTTTTTCAAAATATTGTCGAAGAAGTTAATGATTTAGAAAATTTAAACGTGATTTTTTTTTAGTTACAACCACTTTAAGACTTGGGATGAACGATGACACCATTTTACTGCTGTTTAGTAAGACCCTTTGTAGCAGCCGCTAATTGGAAGTCAAGCTGGAACTTTGACACAAGCGACATTTTTTTAGTCTAGTTTTCATTTTGTGCCATCTACAACTCAATTCTTGCGAAGGTGGAAGCTTTAGGTGAATGTGAAGGTGGAAACAACAAAATATTTAGGATGCTTAATGACTTCAAAGTGGTTGTGTTTATCCGAACTCATGCTTGACTTATCAACTTGATTTCGGAGGCAAAGTGCGAAAGGTAACCGTACCATCCAACGAAATCACGAAACTTTAAGACAACACCTCCAGGTACTTTAGTGTATTGGTAATCGCTTATTCAAGAAGTATTATCTCATCATAATTTTTGTTACAGCGGTCCAATTTTTCCAACGGAATTATTACTTCTTACCAGATACTACTTCGTACTGCTTCTGTTTATTTATCAGAGACACAACGTTTCGTTGCTGAAACGTAAAATCTACGTAGATGTCTATCCCTATGTTTCAGTCATAACTAACCAAATCTACGTGGATAATACGTTTCGGTAACGAGATGAGCTGTCTGGAAATAAAGTTTGAATGATATTTCATTTTTTTATAAGACAAACTACAAGAATCTTCAGCCACGACCAAGATAATCTTGTTGGGAGATTGGCCAGTATTTTTAGGTATTCCATAAATTCCAATTTTAGGTATTACATAAATTCCAATTTATATTTTATCAAATTAACTTATACAATGTTTCATAGGAAAAATACGGAATTAAATTCATTCCTGGAGAATAAACCCGGCAACCGAGCAGAACGAGCAGCAACAGTTTTTCCCCATGTAGACCAATATCTTGTATTTATTTGTGAAATGACTATCTAAAAGGAATTTATGTACGTACTTCTCTTCCTTCTTCACTTTTTTCTCCCTAAGTTGGTATTCCATGTATTTGAATTCTCTCAACATTTTTAAGAAATATGATTTGCAGACTATATCTTACTGATTCGTTAATAAATGCAAAATCAAAAAGTTTTATTTTTATTTTTATTTTTTTATTTTAAAGTCTGAAAGGAGAAAGGGGGCGAAACGGTACCCCAAAAGATTTTTTTTACATAATTAAAATACCATATTGTAGGGAATACAATATACATAATGTAAAAAGTATTTTTCATAATTTTCCTTGTTACAATATAGGCTTAAAATACCATATTGTAAATTACAATTAAAAATTACAATAACATATTGTAGTAACAATCGTTTTCCATTTTCAATTGTAGTTACAACACCCTTACAGTACCCCTAAAAGATTTAGAGTGTGGACTTGTTAACCCAAGAGGACATGCAACAACACAAGCAAGACTTAATCACGAGACATAAATCTGCATAAAGAAGGAATAGATAAGCATAATCATATAGAATAACATCTGACGTGCAAGATTTACCTCAGAATAGAAATATAAACAAGGAGTAAGACTCTGGCCAAAGTGTACAAAGTGGTGTGGAGTGGACACTCAAACTACATTAAGCCACAAGATCAATTAATGAACTCACATGAAATAATACCAACTAAATTACCTTCACACACTAAAAGCACCGCTTCAGACAAAGAGGAATGTCAAGACTCAGTGGCTACTTCTAGATCTATTACTCTACACAAAAGAGGGAATAATAACAATTATAAATAAAATGAAACAATGACATATATAAATGCTAATACCTTAGACATTCAGGAGAAAAACGTTACACACACGATTAGGAATTTAGGACTAATAAATCTCTAATAAACTTGAAGAATGTGAAAGAGCCAGACTGACGCTCTCTTACTGACATTCACACAAAAGAAACACGAGGGAAACTAAAATCGTCTGCTGCGGTAGAGAGAGAGAGAGCGAAAGTGCGAACAATCTAATTGCTGGAAGTGGATAGCTTGCTCGCGGCTCCAACCACAACCATTAAATAGGTTTTGGACGAGGGAGAAAAATGGAATCAAAGATACTCATTTTTAAAACATATTATAGGCTCTCAAGGCCGAAAAGTTTGTTATATGCCACATGACGTAACGGCTGAAGTTTTAGTCCACAACTCATAAATAGTGTTTGATTTAGAATGCAAGTGTACATAAAAAAAATCTCTATCCTGATGAACTATCAGTATATACTATTTTTATCAAGTAATATTCTCTTACGGTCTTACCTTAATCTAAACTTAAATTTTTAAAAAAAATTCAAAACCATATTTTTCCTCCGCGCATTCAGCACCTTAAAAGAAAAGAAAAACGAAGAAGAAAGAAAACGACCTTGGGTAAATCATGAAGCACTATTATTCATTTTAAAAAATATATATATTAACGAGTAAAAATAAAAATAAAATAAATGTATGTAAAACGTGCCAAAAAAGTGAATCGTTAATAATTAAGGCTTAGTAATGTATTTTTTTTGCTTAAGGACATTCAGCTTAAAGTAACTTATTGAATAACAAGGACGATGGAGGAAAGTCGCGAATCTCCCAACCTTGAAGCAAGACGCGCACATGTCTGTTTTATTCCTTAAGGCTATTTACAACAGAAACTCAATGAAACACTTGTGACGTCATTTCTCTTGAATGTTTCAAGAAACACCACACTTTCGTAACTGTTTGTATATTTTCTTTGGAATCCAGAGTTTTGTGACAGTTAGAGATTAGATTTAGTATAGGTAACGCGGGCTTCATTGTGGCATAGACTTGTTTTTTTTGCATCGCATTCATATTCTACACTCATTTTTAAATAATTAAATTCATTAGTTAGTAATGTGCTCCACCATATATAAAAATGTTAAATCTGAGAAAATTCAATTATTTTAATCCCATTTTTAACTTAAATAAAAACGAGTCAACGTCAGAAGTTTTTAAAAAGTATACCGCCTAAATAAATGGTGGAACGCTTATAATTAGTTGAATAGATCGCCCTTTCCAGAATACAATAAATGCCAATATTTTGGTACCCTTGTGCTTATCAATTCATTGTAATAATATGTACATCCATAATGCATACGTACTGTGATCAATCTCAAAGCTGATTATTCTACGTCGTAGCTGTTCTAATTAAAATCCTGCCGTTGGTCACGCATATCAAATAAAATGAAAGGTTAAACATAGGGATAAAAGGCCGTGTGAACCGATCCAATCTATATCCAATTTAGTGTTCGAGCTGCGAGGGCTGCTATAAATATAAATCGTAGACCTTTGCCAAACTGTATGTTCACAAACACGCGTCATAAGCTGAATTCCTGCACAAAATAAAGCTCTGTTTGTTTCACCATGTATATGAAAATAAGTAAATTACTAATCTTATTTTTAACGAAGCATATCATCAGTTAAATTAAAAAAAAAATAATAATATCCCTTCTAATATAATCCAGAAGATCACCACAGTAGTCACCAACCACCGCCTTAAGGAAGACTTTGGCTGGAACTGTTGGTTCCAGGCTAAAAGAAACACATTTTAATAATGGAATACGGACATTCAAATTAAAAAAGTTAAAGGGAGTTTGGTAGCAGGGATGCTATTTATAAATCACACTACCAAAAATATCTGAAATCTCATTCGAAGTAGATTCAATAGTTATCATAAGAATCCTGTTTTTTTTCTAAAGTCTCATTCGAAGCAGATTCAATAATAGTAATCCCCCGAATCCCTGATCAGCCTAACTCATGTCGAGGTGAAGAAGAGGACTGAAGGACAGCTACGCAGGAACGCCCGCTTTAATGGGCGATGTTAGGTGCCTAAGGCAGCTGGAAGGCGCTGTTACGTATTTGGAAGGCGCAAACATTTGACGGTCAACTGAAGAGGCGTCTTTTTTAAGTTGGCGTTTATGGTGGAAATAAAAATATGTGTGCCCAAACTGAAAAAGAAGAAACCATTTTTTAAAAAGACCTCCGTAAAAGGTCCGTGAGTTTGACGCGGAATTTCTCAATTATTAATTTATTATAAATAATGTTGTACGTATTATTTGAATTTGTACCATTCTGGATTCTTAAAAAGGTGTTATATAATTAAAAATTCTTACTTAATAATAGTATAATTATAATGTTTCACAATAAACCGTATATAATTGAATTTTCTTTTACCATATGTTGGTTTAATAGGACAGAAAAAATGATAAGAACTATAAAATGAAGCCTGATAAATTTTGATATTTGTCATTTGAACGGTAAACGCAAAAAAATGGAACAACTTCTTGTTTCATTCGATTTTTTTTCAAATTCGGTTGAAAATTGTTTTTATGATTAAAGAATTTGCGATTGACACGAATAACCTTCTAATATGACGCACATGGCCGACCAGTAAAAGTTATTTTTAAAAAATTTTAAATCAATTCAACAGTTTAAAAATATATATTCTCCAGGAGTTTATAATCCTCAAAGAGCAGAAACAAAACGGAATAAAAAAAACTTCTAAAAACATTCGAGCAATTTTATTTTATTTGCGAACATACGGTCATAACGCCTTAATTAAAAAGTGAAAGTTGCTTGGATAACAAAGGATGCAGGATATTTGCGAATCTCCCGGCCTTGAAGCAACACACACATTTCTGGCTTATACCTTCAGGCCGTTAACAACCGCTACTCAATGCCACTTTTGTACAATATTTTTCAACGCTACAAGAATAAAATCACACTTCCGTAACTGTTTATATTTTTCCTTGGGAATTCCTAAATCACTACCAGTTTTTTCCATAGGTCAATGACTTTGATCATTTTTAAAATTTATTTGAAAAACAAGAAAACTGAAAGAATTTTATTTATTTAGATTTAAAACATGTGCGCATAATAAGCTTAGAGTCGAGAAAATCAAATAATTAATTTTTGAATTCAATTTTTTTTAAATAACAAAAAAAAACTATTATTATTTATTTAAAAAATAAAATTTTCTGGAATGCATAAATTGTTGAAAAACTGAAATTTATATAAACGTTTACGTTATTGTATACGCAATGAAAAATATTTATTTTAAGTCTATATGTAACTATCTATAGCCATGTTTCTTTTTTCCTTTTAAGATTCAACTTAAGGTAAACGTGCTACCACATATAGTCAGTAAAAAAAGAGTTTCCAGGCTAATAGAATGGACTTTGTTTACGGAACACGGACATTAACCCGCACTTTGATTACAAGGATGAAATGAAATTGTTGAATCATCTCACCTTGAAGAAAGGCGCACGTTTCTTGTTTACAGCTTTAGGCCATTTACAACACCAACACAATGTGGGGCTAGCACTAATTTTCAATGTTACAAGAAACCACACTTCCGTAACTGTTCTCAAAATATCCTTGGAACAACAGTTTTATGCAAGATTCAACAGTATAGTTCGATGACTTTTTTCAAGTATATTTGTGCACACAAATGCATATATATAAGGAGAGCAACTGCCATCCTCAGAGTCCACAAAGTAAATCTCTTAACATGGCGCTTATCTTCAAAAACCTACTACGTTCAACCTCACGGTTAGTTACAATCATTTTTCAAGTATAACATCATTATTTCTCAATAACACAAATTTCTTTTTATTCGCACGATTTTTTTTCGGCAGGTTGTTTTCTACTGCTGTATCTCCTAAACCAGCAGAGGCACTTAATTTTATAGAAAACGCAAAGGCTGGCCTAAGTAAGGTTCTGTCAGTCGACATTGCCAAACCAGATGACGCAGAGGAAGCCTTCAATTTTCTAGGAAAACACTACTTCCCATTCGCCCCGTATCGTCAGCTGAATTTTGTTCGAGAGGATCAACCGGAAACTCTACGACCGACATGGCGATTGAATGGAATTAAAAATTCGTTTATTTTTCCATACTCCGTTATTGTGCGTGAGTTTAACGATTCATCTAGCTCAGGGGAAATAGTGGCTTTAACTGTCAACACAATTCTAAAACGTAAAGATCTGAAACCAGTGGAGGAAACCGATTTACAGGACCAGTCGATTGGGTGGTGCAATAGACTAGTAAGTAGAAAGCTTAATGATGGTATCGACTTGTTTTCTCGCTACAATACAAACTGTATTTTGTACCTGGGCTCGGGTGTAGTATCTCCAAAGTACAGAGGGAAAGGGCTGCTAATGAAAATGATAACTCGTGCCTCATATTTAGCATTTCATGGGTCTGGTGCAGGGGCTGTTATGGCCGAATGCTCTGGGCCATATTCGGCACAACCCCTTATTAAAAATCTCGGGTTTGAGTCCCTTCGATCTATCCATTATTCTACTTTGAAGATAAACGGAAAACCAATTGAGCTTGACATTGAGGGACTGGGCAATTGTCTAACAGCTCGCCTTCTCACCAGACAACTTCCCTTATTTTCCACGCCTAAGTGATATGCTGTTATGAAGTGTTATTCCTACTACCCATTGTAAAATACCCAATAACCTTTGTTAGTACAAAAATACAATAATCGCACATTTTTTTGTGTTGGAAACTTAATTAAAACCATTCGAAAATTTTGACAATGTAATTTTGAAACGACTACTTTTGAATATGACTGGAAATTTGCTGTTTTAAGGTTTCTGATTATTTGAATTTATAACTCATGAGTTTAAATGAACCAATTCCAGGTGAAAAGCTGCCAAAATTGTTTTTTTTTACGAAATCGTTCGTTTAGAAAACCTATTACCTTCAACCTCGGGGATACGGGCTCCATAAAAAAAGTATTTAAGAAATTCTTGAATCGGACGAAATCGAGTAAATCATTAAAGACACGAGAAACATTTTCTAGGGAATCAAACACACGCACAAGGAAATGCGAACAAATGTCTATTAAACTAACGGTAAAAAAATCACAAAGTACACTGATCAGCATATAGAACTGAAACAAAAAATGTATAGGAATAATCGAATGTTTCAAAAATCAAGCAACATCTTTGTTGCTAAGAGATCCGTGTCTACCACTTTTCACATAATTTTTCAATGTTGCAAGTATATCACACTTGTACAAATTGATATACTATTCACCCCTATTAGACCGTTACTATTTATAATTCTTTAATGGTAATCATAAGAAATTATAAGCTATTCTCTCGTCACAGAATCTGTAAAGAAAACACATCTAGTCGCTTCTAGCTCATAGCCATAGTTCCACTCATCTTGAGGTCTAGTAGGTGACTGATTGTCAGAAACGAGCAAGATAGCACGTAAGTTTGGTTTTTTAAGAGAACCTAGAGGGTGCCTGCGGCAGTAACGCAGTACGATTGGTTTAGTATACAAGTGTAACCATCTAACGGTCGTCTGAACAATTTTTTAGTAATTGCGTCGACGTTTTTTTAAAAATTATATCTATTGCGTGCGGTTTTAAACAAAATTTAAGGACTAAATCTCGCAAAAAAGTGTTATTTACTTAAAAATGTAAGACATAGTACGTGTATGTCTCGAGTGCATTTCTGAAACAATTGTCTTAAAAATGAAGACAAGTGTCTTAGAAATGCACTCAAGACATGCAGTATGTCTTACATTTTCAAGTAAACATTTTTTAGCGAGTATGTTGCTATAAGAAAGCACTATTACGATAAAAACATTTATTTTGTCGACACCTAAAATTCAATAAGACCAAAAAATAATCCTGGAATTTTCCCCATTACTACATAGAAAAACACTTCTTCGTTATCATTTCGATGATACGATTTTTGATATGTTTTTAAACATTCAACAAAAGGAATTTATAGCTAGGGTAAAAAAATGAAAAGGCTGTAGGGCGTTTAAATTTCATTTGAGAAAGGTAGAACGCGAGAAAGAAAATAAATCTAGCATTTGTGAGATGGCCGTAGAGAGAAATAATATTGATATTTAAATTTTTTATTTAAAACTAGTTCCAGCTAATTTTAAAATACTTCGAGTCATTCTAGTAGGCGCAGAAATTTTCACCTCTTTCTTTTTTATTGTTTTTGGCGGCAACATTAGCGCTAAAAAACAGCCGCTTTTACGTGGATGCCGTGTTAAGTTGACTTACTTAAACGAGATTTAAAATGATTTCGGAGACTCCTGATGATCTCTATCCTCGTTGCAAGATAGCGAGTGGTAAAGTTGGTAAACCAGTAGTAAAAAATGCATATAATGTATATTTTCCAGCATTTTTTCTTTGCGATTTGTCATTCTACTATTTAACAAGCGATTTCTGAGCGAAAGAGAGACAAGTTCCCCTATTTTGGTGGGCCACGGAAAGTTGTCTAAATCCGGAATTATGTTTACATGCCTAAACTAGACTTCATTGGACGCGGAATTCAATTTTAAATCGAATGGCGTAAAGTTTGACCCGATATAATATATCAGTTATGAGATAATCGGCTAAAACCGGGGACACTTTGGGATTTTTTTTGGAAAATGGTTCCTCTTTGACATCGTTTTTCTCCCACTAAAATTGATGGATTAAAAAAAATAAAAATATAGGATTAAAGATCATTCATTTATCTACAACCCACTTTTTTCTTTTCTTGAAAAATTGATTCCTGAACTAGATATAAAAAGAATAGTAAGACACTAGTTTTGCATCTTTTTTTTCCTTCGCCGTCAACCTTCCCTGCGCTGCCATTGGCCAGTATTTTCGCGCGGTTTTACTTTCTCTTAAGCGTCCGTTAAAATAAACCGCGCGAAAAAATTGGCCAATGGCAGCGCAGGGGAGAATGACAGAAAAGAGAAAAAAAAAGTTACAAAACTAGTGTCTCACTATTTTTTTTATATCTAGCTCAGGAATCAATTAAAAAAAAAGAAAAAAGTGGGTTGTAGATAAATAAACGGTCTTTCATCCCGTATTTTTATTTTCTTAATCCGTCAATTATAGTGGAAGAAAAACGATGTCAAAGAGGCAAAATTAATTGAAAAAAGTACAAAAGTGTCCCCGGTTTTAGCCGATTATCTCGTAACAGGTATCTTGTATTAACTCAAACTTTACGCCACTCGACTCGAAATTGAATTCCGCGTCGAATGAGATCTATTTCAAGATCCTAAACATTTTTCCGGATTTAGACAACTTTCCGTGTCCCACCAAAATAGGGGAATTTCTCTCTCCGCGACTCAGAAATCGCTTGTTAAATTCAGTGATTTAGTCTATGGTGAAATCTAAGATCCACTTTTGAACTTAAATATGGACGAGTCCACTCTGGGGGTTATTTAAAGCCCGCTTTTAATATTTGGAACACTTGCACAAAACATAAAACTATCTGGCTTTACAGTTTTTATTTATAAATGCGCCAACGTCACATTCACAGCAGTTGAACTAGTTACTAGATTAAGGTCTGGGTATTTTCTATCAATTCTGTGTAATATAAATATTTATACATTTAATGCATATGAAATCTGATCGATTTTAAAATTGTGTCTTCTCCTTCCTATATCCCTTTAAAATTTTAACCTCCAGCCGTTGGTTACGCAAATAAATTAAAATGATATTGGAATTTCAAAAGAAGGACCAAAAGTCGTGTGAACTGACTCAATCTATATCCAATACCTATCCATTGCACGAGATGAGGGCTGCTATAAATACAAACCGAGCCTATCTGCTAAACAGTAACAACAGCAACGCATTACCAGCTGAAATTTATTCGTAAAAAACAGTACATTTTATCGCATCTTATACAAGCAAAGTAAAAAATAATTATTTCAAGTGAGCATAAAAGTTGAATTTGTACTTTATGATTTCGCTCTCCAACATAATTCATAGCAGCCATCACTTAAGTAACTATCCCAATATGAGTGACTCAATGATGACTCGAGCAGGAAGCTTTATAGACATCTGCTGTAACGAGGTTCTTGAAAAATATTTTGTTAAATAAAATTATTCTTTTCAGTATAAAAAAAAACTCTGATTAAATTCTAATTTAAGAATCCAGGCTTCTTAAGCATGACCAAAAATAGCACGGGTGACATTTTATCAATGGATGGAGCTATGGTTGAAATGGTGAATTGGATTTCACAGTTGATGAAATTTGAGTAATATAAATGTGGCAGATATTATGCTCTCAAATTCTTGAATAAAATAAATAACGCCATTTTTTACCATATAAAATGTATAATTTTTTAGATACAGATGCCAGAAGGAAGAAGAAGTTTTCACTAAAGACCCTGCTACAAATAAAACCGTTTGGACTTCACTGTATAAAATGAAACAGGGCGTACAGTATATTTTACATTTATTCTTATATAGTTTGAATGCTTCGTCAATAACTATACATTTGAATTAAACTACTTAGCAACCAAATCTATATAGCCAATTTTTTTTCTCCGTATTAGCTGTGTGATATCGCAATAAATCCATATGTCATGAACCCTGAACGATTTAATGACTGCAACTTCCCCACACCATTTCTGGAAACACCAAACGCATTGGTCATTCCGACACCTGTTATAACTCCCCTTGGCATTTCTTCTGTATGGAGGCCCTTTGATGACCCGGTAACTAGAAATAAACTTTGACTCGAAATTAAAGGGAACTATATAGATTACCAGTAAAATAACCAATGTATCGAACCACAGGTTTGGATTGCATTACTGATATTTCTGTCTGTAACAATGATATTGAGTTTTATCGATTGGTACTATTCTCACAAATATCAGCTGGGCAGTGATATGATTGATAATCTAGATCTACATTGGCTTTTTCTCTTTGGTCTACTCATGTCAAAAGGTATCAGACGCTTTGATTGCTTCAATCGTCGAAATGATTAGTTTTAATTGGGATCGTTATAATTTCTCTATTTTAAAAACGAATTTTAGCTGGATTCAAAGCTCCGGACAAATTCAGAATGCGTTTGGTTGGAGGATCTTGGTGCATTGCTGCTCTAATATTGACCAATTTTTACACTTCAGGTCTGACATCTTTGATCACAGCTAGCTCTCCCCAACCTTTGGTGAATTCTGCTGAAGAACTAGCAAACAGTAGCGACATCAATCTAGTTGTGGTTAAGGGCTATGGCGTTGCCATTGCCATTGAGGTGACAATATTATTGGTTGATTCGCAAACACAAATCTTTGATAATTATTCTGATATATTTTAAATAGTCGGGGAATAGTATTTTGATGAAGAAACTGGACACAAAATTGAAATCGAAGCCGGATTCAAAATGCTCCAATGCAATCGAATGTTTATCCAAAGTGATTGCGACAGGCTCTAGCGTCTTTATACATGTAATGCTCAAATTATTAACTAAAAAGAATTAACCATACATTTTATGAACAAATGTTTTTTACATCAATTGGTTTTTTTATTAACGATAAGAACTCTGCCGGTGTTATGAAGTTACTCAGTGAAGACTTTGAAAAGACTGGAAAATGCAATTTTGATATTGCCAAAGGTACATTGGGAGCTTCGATTGCTACTTGGGCTATTTTCAAACATTCTATTCATTTTGAGCAGTATCAACGAGGGTAACGTCTTGATGTTAATTCATTTGTTATTCTGGTTTTAATTTAATTCAATTTAGAGTCCTTCAAATGATGGCTACTGGTCATGTTGATGCTTGGATAGATCGTTACATGCCTAAACCCCTTCAATGTTTGGTCAATGCAAATGACCGACTACAAATACTTGCTGCGATTCGTTATCCAGAATATGTAAATTTGTCAAACCTCGTCTCAGCTTTCGTTTGCCTTGCTTTCGGATTGGCCTTATCTATTTTGACTCTTTTAGGAGAATGGATGAAAAAACGTCGGATTTTGAATTTATTTTATTTTTGATTCAGTGTTCGTTACAAATTCGATGCAGGTTAACAATTTGAACAGAATGATGACAGAGAGTTATGATGGCAGTCAGCTATAGATTTTTCTTTTCCTACGTTGTCATTTATGCTTCATTTTCTCACTGTTACAGCTATTATTGGACAATGTTTAAAACTAGTAATATGAACACATTTTAATAAATTTTTTATATCACTTAGAAAATGGAAAGAAATTGAAACCAATCTTGGTAGATTAAAATAGGTTTTTAGTAGTAAATTTTTTAAGTCATTCAATCAAAACTTTAAATAGGCGTTAAATGGACATTTCTGATGAGAGGCCTATGCCCCACATCAACTACCTGTTCCCCAATTTTATATAAAGAGATATCCGGTCCAATCTATAAAGACAAAGTAGCACAGTATAAGTATAAAACACGTGTTTTCTAGTTTTTCATTTTTTAAAGTTTTAATTTTTTAATTTGAGTTAAAAAAATAGATGAATATAAAAAATATAGACGGAATTTTTTTTTTTTTAACTTTTAAGATTTCAATGATTGTTTGACGCGTTACATGGGATGCACAAAATTGAAACACACCTTTCTCTTTTTTAAATTTCAATAACAAAATATATTACAAGATTTCTAAAACCAATAGCAAAAAAAAAGCAATTATCCGTGAGTTTATACAGAAAGTATCTCGACTTTTGCTAAATTACTTTATTTGATAAAAATATATTTATTTGAAAAATGGACATTTACCTTAAGGAAAAAGTGGCTACCATAGTAGGATGTATAGGTCATTCACATGGCCTTGAGTCAATTATGAACTACTATTTATATTCTGAAATATTCTGAAGCGAAATATAAGACAAATAATGAAATGGGCAGAGGGATTTTAAACTAAAAGTTAAGAAATATGTATAGTCCATCGGTTTATTCACAAAAACATTGTGCAGAAATAATAAACAGTTAAATGGCTGGAAGGTAAAATCTATAAATTTAACAGAAATTTTGCATCATCGGTGACCAGTTTGCCAAAATATCAAGAAAGATTTACCAAAACAAGTTTTATTGTTGATAGTCGTATTTCAAATAATGAATACTATCATGAATTTATATCTAAAATTTGGCAGAGATAAAATTCCTTTTTAAAATGCGATTCACACTTTTACAATTTATATCATATGATATAAATAATGTCTGGTATATAGATGTTATAAATATACATGCAATTATATGATAATGATATTTTAAAAACCAGTATTGGAATGCCACGGAGAATATTGTTATACTTTTCACGATCATTTTAGGTTTATTTATTGACTATACTCTTGTTCTGAGTTTCTCTTCTTTTATTAGTCAGATAAGATTTTGACCAGTTATTTTTGTATTGCCAAACCAACTTCAATGAAAGATCGAATAAGTTAACGTCATTGATGTTTGATGTCTCGTTTACATACCACCTGTTGTGTGGTTCAACAGCAACATTTTTTATTACAATATATGTCAGCGATAAATACAGAGCATATGCCATCTATCGCCCCGTTTTTTTATAAGTGAGTGATTTCATCTGTTAGAGCGGTTTTATGTAGTAACAAAGGTGGTATTTCGTACGGTCAGTTTGTTATGGAAAATATACCGTATCTATAAAACTATCTAAATTTCCTCTTCCTTTTCTATCATTTAGGAATCTTACCTTATGAAAACTAAAAATTGTTTGGGTCATATAATTCCAAATTGACATTTACTGAATAAATCAGATGCAAAAAATCAGAATGTGTATTGTTTTCTGCTATTAGATGTACTATTAAAGGTAACATAATTATTGAACAGCACGAATTTGAGTTATTGCTTATTCTTATTCAAAAATAACAACTAATACTTTCTATACAGTACCCGTCTAAAGTATTCGATCACCGCCTTGATGCGTGTGGCGTCTTACGGGAAAGTACCCTCCCCAATTTTCGTTGTAAAAAATCGAATTTTTGGAATAAAACAACGATTTTGGTCTCGTTTGAAAGACAATAAATTACACTTTCTAGGGTATAAATACAAAAAATCAGGAATCAGGGGCTTTTACACACCAGATTAGAGCATAAGTATTAGATCACCCGCGTCGGCAAAGTGATATCTAACGGCGAAGGTCCAATCTTTGAAAAAAATTTTAAAATACTTTTATACATAAAAACGAATCCAATTTTTTATACTGGACACATTTTAAATTATATTTTAATAAAAGTAGACTTTTACATCGTAATTGATTATAGTAATATATGAAATAATAGTGAAAGTTGCCCTACTCATTGTTTACGTTAGCGCGTGTTTGCCATATTTATTCCCTCTGCATCGCTACTAGCAGACGGGAACTTTTTTGGGGGAAATCAATGTGGCAAACACGCATCAACGTAAACATTAACTAGGGCAACTTTGACGATTAATTTCTTATATTAATGTAACAAAATATGATGTAAAAAGTTACTTTTATCGAAATATAGTGAAAAAATAATAAAATGTGTCCACTGTAAAAAATTTGATTCGTTTTGATGTATAAAAGTATTTTTTTTTATTTTTCAAAGATTGGACCTTCGCCGTTAGATATCACTTTGCCGACGGGGGTGATCTAATACTTATGCTCGAATCTGGTGTGTGAAAGCCCCTGATTCCTGATTTTTTAAAATTATACCATGAAAAGTGTCATTAATTATCTTTCGAACGAGACCAAAATCGCTGTTTTATTCCTAAAATTCAATTTTTAGCGACGAAAATTTGGGAGGGTACTTTCCCGTAAGACACCGCACGCGTCAAGGCGGTGATCGAATACTTTAGACGGGTACTGTATATATTGTTTTTTGTGGTAAGCACAATGACTGCATTTTATTATCTTTATATATGGCTCTTGATCTTACTATAACATCAGATTTAGCTTTTTACTGCGTATGTGAATAGGTCTAGTACATGTGTGTTACCTCCCACTTGAGTTCCACCCTTCAGCTAATGAGTCCAGCCATTAGAGCCAACGAACAAACCCTGCTGTTAATTTTCATTATCGGAGCACTCGATCGCCGAACTGTGTGCCACACAACCAGTTCCATCCCTCTACGCGTTGCATGATAAAACAAAAAAAAATCATATTAACAAATGTTAGATGGATGAAATAAAATGCAATAAGGGTAGATAATGATTTTACTTTCAGCTAAAAAAAAAGAAAGCTAATTCATATTTTCTTTAAACTTTTATTGTTTAATTGAAAAACAAGTTTGGTGGCTTAAAATAAATCCTTGCATGAAACATGTAAACTATACTTGAGAAATAATAATAGTGAACATTGAGTTCCTCTGGACACAAAAGGACCTTTTTTAAACGAAAAAAGTAAAACCTTTATTCTAAAATTGTTCTTTTTTCGAAGTTAAAAGTAAAAGTTATCTATATGATTCTTCCCTTGGGCAGATTAAAAACCGCCAGCAAGAACAAACACTCTTAATGGGTTATTTTTTTAAGAAAAGTGAGGTGGTGGGTTACGAATGAACCTCCCCTTTCTCTTAGAATATGGCAATTTTTTCTCGCTTCGTCTATTTTATGAAAGAGCTGCAAGACTAGCTGGGCGATCAGTATCAGTTGGATCAAGTTCAAGTGATGGCGTGTAATCTGTTCACCATTATATTCTTCCTATTGGCAAGCTATACACATTTTAAATTATAAAATTTATGGTAACTTCCTATGGGATTTTTAGACGAGGGGTTGACCACTCTACATTTGGGTGTACGAAGATTTAAATCCGAAAATGGAAAAAAAATTTGGATTTTCTGGAATTTTTTAGATTTTTTCAAGATTTTTGGATTTTTTGGACTTTATTTTGAATTTTTTGTAAAAAAAATCTGATTTTTTCCTGTTTTCGTGGATTTTGGACTTTTTTCGTCCGAATTTTTTGGATTTTTTTTATTTTTTCAGAATTTTTTGGATTTTTGGCATAGATTTTTTGGGGTGTACGAAAACTTTTTTGAGTGGACAACCCCTCGTTTTTAGCAGATTCCCATAAGAGCGTGTCAAAATAAATTATATATACTATGGTGACTCGTCTGGCTCTAAAAACGTTATCGGCCGGTTAAAAAATTAATTTTTGTTTTGTTTTGATACGCTCCAATTGCCTACCTGCGACTGTGGCTATACGTTGTTCCCAGGCTAAATCTATAAACGTGGATTTGTTCACTTTTTAACTATTGCGTTAGTTTATAGTTTATTAAGTCATTGTGAAAAAAGTAAAACTAATGAAATTGTACTTTGTTCCTTCCCTATAATTTGTTCAAATCAAAGACAAAATGCATGCAATTTTGGGGATTTAAAATCTATTTCCACCTAAATGGCTGACATTCATAATTAAGTATGGATGCGAAACAATTTTTAAAATGTGTTGTTTTGAATCAATCCTTTTAAATTTAATTTTTAAAAAATTGTGTGAAATCTTATTGCTGTTCAATGTTATAGATCTTATTACAGATGGATCGGGTAAATAAGTAGAAAAGTAGCAGCGGCGGTTGATTCGTAGTGTTGGGGTAGACAAGTAAGCCGCTGCTATTTTGCTTGATGGGGTCATATAAATTTGACAAGTAAACACATTTTTCGTCTGTAGCATGTTGCCATAGTAACGCCATGTAGACGAAAAACTGAGTATACTTGTTAAATTCATATGACCCATCAGGCAAAATAGCAGCGGCTTACTTGTCCACCCCAACAGCATGGAACAACTGCCGCTGCAACTTTTCTACTTATTTACCCGATCCATCTGTAATAAGGTCTATATTCACAATACTCCCGTTTTAAGGATCGAGTAAAATGATAAATTCCAACAAAATATAAAAATAGATTTATATTAAAATAAGCACAAATTCTCTGAGATCAAATCTGGGATCAAACACAAAAAATGAAAAAAATACCCGCTGCTGGGCGGAATAGATTAACAAAATAAAAAATGACATTTTAATTTTCTTTTTCTTTCCTTTCAGTTCATAAATTTTGGATCGCTCATCAAAGAACTGAATGCAGAAGTCACTTGCGAAATAGAAGATTATTCTCCATGTACATGTGAATCTCTGTTAATGGATACCTCGAATTACATATCTTGCATGAATAAAGCAGTCCCACAAGTATTAGACGTAGGTATTCAATCGCACACACGCAAAAGATCTTGCGGAAGTACGCATTACCGTGGATATTTAAAAAAAAATCTTTCTTCTTATTCCTTCGCACTCACTAAAATTAAATTCCAAAATTGTGACTCTACTAGACCTTTCAAATTGCGGTATCAATGTCATAGAATCACAGGCATTTGAAGGTAAAAAAAATTATATTTCCTGAATTTTATGAATAAATGCATTTAAATTATTGATAGGAAAATTCGATAACATCTTTATTGACTTGGGATTTAATAGTCTGACAAGGCTCGATTCCTCCGTGTTTGAAGAAATTCTTCTAGAAGGTGGAATGATAGATGTCATAAACAGTAAAAAAAATGGATAATTTTTTGTGTCGTTTTTAAAACCCTTATTTCTCAGATCTATTGGATTGTAACGAAGATCCATGTCATCTTTCCTGGATCTTCAGTCAAAATCTGCTTAAATCTATTCACACTGCACAATGTTCGAATGGAACTTTGTTAAAAGATCTCAATCCTGAATTTTTCATTGACTGTTACGTAAGAAGCGTTAACTCTTCTTATCCATGCAAATTAAGTGTGTAAATTGGATCTTTATTTAGATTGTTTCTGCAATTGGGACCAGTACTTAAGCTCGCGTGTTCTTAATCTTCTAAATTTTACAAGTGAAAATTAATAGATTGATTTAAGGTTTAGGGGCAGTATTTAAAAATTGGACCGTCAGGTTGAATGCCTTCAAAGATAGTGCCATTTGCACAGGCAGCGTTCAAGACGAAAGGTAGAAAATTCCGGTTATTGTCTCGTAGGAGCCAAGTCAGGTGACAAGGATCATCGATACAGTCGAATGGGTCTGCGTCATCACAAAGGTTTGTTTAAAAATAAGCAAAACCCACAAATCAGCTAAACATGTATCATACTTCCTTCGACACCAATAAATCCTCCGAAATCGGGCCCTAAATGTGAAATTTGTTCCAAAATCGGTTGATATACTTGAGAATCAGATCGAGTCAAGTTGTTCCAATCCAGCCAAACATTGGCCGCTTCATAAATACCTGTGATATTGTGTGATCAAATTATAGAATTATTCTTAATACACATAATTTTTCTATGGCTAAGAATTAAATAAAAAATGGTTAAAAATTTAAGAAAATAATTAATTGTTTCTATATTACGAAAATATGTTTAAGGGGGGACTTTAAATTTGAGAGAAATATCTTTAAATGCTACCCTGAAAAGCTCCAGCTTAATTGTACGAATTCTACAATAGGATAACTTGACAATTTGGGTCTGATCAGAAAACCTCAGGACCCCTGTTTTGATAATTCCAGGTTCTAGAATATTTCCGTCTATCCGAAAGTAGGTAAGTCCATTAAAACGCCATAATACAGAAGGTATCTTCTTTAATCCGTTGTCAAATACCTAGAATTTGACCAATGAATCTTTTGAAAATTTCAACGCCCAGTTATAGAATAGATCAATAATGCAATCGTTATTTTCTGTGTTATTGAATACTCGCAATTCAGTAAGGCCATTGGAATGATAGGGAAAATCACCGGCAGTTATGTCCAGCAGATAGCTTTGGTCAATGCGAAGGACATTGACAAAATACTCCCCGGGAAGGGTATTAAAAATATCATGAAGATTAGACGAATTTGTAAAGAACAATTCATCCATGCAGGGGGGAAGCTGGGATAGAAAAGTTAAATTTTCCAAATTGCAATCAAAGAAATACAGTGGTCAAAGCCCCTAGAAGGGTTGAAAGCAAATGGATCAACATTGAAGGAGTTCTCATTGTTACTGCAGTAAACCACAAACCAATTGATGCGGGTTACAGAAGATGCAAACATATCAAATGGTATGCTGTCATTTGGAGGAGGTAAAAGTTGAAAAACACCCCTTTTCGAACGAATACGTGTCAATTCTTTTAAAAACTTCATCGCGAAGTTGTTCTGTCGGAATTGATTGGCAAGAAGCATCGGGACTGTATCCATCACACGATAGTGTTCCACAAGATCCCTCGCATTCACAGGGATAAAAAGGGCACTCGGAAATTTCCGGGAAGAAAGTAGATGTTGCCATATCAGTAGTCAGGGAAGTGGAAATAATTGGTCTAGTCTCCCAGTTGAAAGACACATTGACATTAGAAAATGTGGAAACTTTGGTTTCTTCAGTTACAAAAAACGGAGGTGGAAGTCGGAGGGACATGTTTTGTGCTGGTAGTTTGGGGTTTGCATATGAAATAGATGTCATTGATTGCGATGATACTCTTGCCACTTTTAGGACCACAAAATCCGTAGATTTTAACCTTTACACTTTTGGTGAAAATTGAACAATGTTTGGTGACCTTGATAGGCTTGACGAAGCAGGATCCAGCAGTAAAAGGGGAAATAAAATGAAAGCTGGGGAACTCTTCATTTCTATTAAATTCCAAGAAAACGCATGTTAGAATTCGACGTATATTCAACTAATAGAAAAATTGGTGGTGAAGCAGGTTGAATAACTTTTGACTGATTTTATTTTGAGCAGTTTTTGGCTTATTTTTTTAATGGGACAGAGGAAGAAATGAGGAAGTATACGGAAACACATGAGTAGATGTCGAATTAAAGAAGGGCATATAAAATGCTTAATAAAACTAATTTATACCAATCAAAACAAGATCTTTAAGTGTCCTTAATTCTGACCAAAAAAATGAAATTGAAAACAAATTTAACCTTATTCGTTTTCATAATTATTTCTTTTTTTAGTTTATAGAGTCGGTTTTTGGCTATGGCAAGTAGTTAAAAAATACTCAAGAGCCACGAAAGCAAAATCGTGTTATTTCAATCTACATATTGTTTGATAAAAGCTGTTAGTAAATTAAAATGGTTTGCTTTCTTTTAGCTGCTGGCTAAGCGTGAATGAAGTCTAATGTTTGTATTTGTCCATTATATAGTAGTAGAGATGTGTTACCCTAATGGATCATAAATATAGCTAGTAAAAAGGGACAATCTATTTGTTTTATACCCATTATTCATAATAATTTTTTTCAGTCGGAGATTAGAGTGGTGTGATAATAAGAGGACACTACAATGGATAATCAATACATCTTATGGTAAGGAAAGAGAAGTAAAGGGAAAAGAATGGTTCTTTTCCATTTATGCTGGTATATAATATAATATAATATAACTCAGCTAATTTGTTTTCCTTTCAAGAAACAAGAGTGGAATAAGGAATGGTTTCTTGTTCTTTGTTGTATATAGAACTATCAATTAATAATATGCGAACAGTTTTACCAATAATTTTTTTTAACCCGCAGCAATATGGCCTACAAATTGAAATCAAACTGAAGAAGTAATATTTGTTGAACTAGTTATTTAATTATCGCAATTATGTTTTATTGTCTGTGAAATGTATCACATGTATCATTCAGAAATACAACCACCTTACTTTTGCATTATCCTCTTACATTTATTTGGTTCAAACCCACATTGCTTGACTCATATTTCCAATTTCAGTGAGGTCTCTATAGTCAAATTCTTAGTTTAATTAATGAACTGGTAAAAACTTAGTACCTTGGTTTGATCGATATTTGTTTTAATTGCGAACAATAAAAAAAAGGAAGTGACGTCCCCCAAATCTTTCCAAAGACTGCGTGAATATATTATTCTATAATGCGCGGTTGATATTCAGCTCGATTCCATCTGGGCCGTATTCTCTCTTTTCCAGATAGATTATCCGAATCAGTTACCAGCCGTTAAAAATGTACGTACGTGAACCAACGGCTTGCGTAAAATAAAGCTAGAACTGGGGAAGTATAGATAAAACAATCTATGTTACATGAGTTATCAACGATTGGGTACATGAATTATGTTCCAGATGGGTTCACACATCAACTATAATTTTATTGTGCACTGCGAAAACTGCTAGGCGCTCCACTGCCTGAAAAGTGTTGGACTCGCCATGGAAAATATACAAATTATTGGCTGCGTCATCAAAACCCATATATTATTATTTCTTGCTTGAATTTCTTTTGAGCTGTTATATATACGTGAATCATAATAAAAATCAGTTGGAGAGAAAGTCTCATCTTTAAGAAATCAACTTAACACATACATAAAGCAAGATAGTATTTGTCAAAACAAAAATTGTGCAAGATTAGATTCAATTTTTTCATTTTTTTTTAAACAATATTTTTTAAAATGTGTAATTGTTCAGGTAAAATTCTTGATCATGATTACATTGATATGTTATTAAAACAATAAACTTAAGTGAAATCATTGTGCCCTTCTTAAACAACCCAGTTTATTGAGCTAAAATCCTTTAGCTTGAATCTTATATTCATTTATTTATTTTTGTTATCGTAACATCAGAGAGATAAAATTGGAATAAGCTTATTATATTCAAAATTGAAATTAATTTTGTTTGCCGTATAATAATATGTTTGCGAATCCATGGTCCCGACAGAGTGCCCTTCGATCCAACAACATCTGATGCTCTTCAATGCCGTTTGAATAACATAACAGTTTACAAAGCGATACCCATTATCCTAGGTAAAAAAATTATATTTCAAATTTGAACCATGTTTACTTAAATGAATTTTTAAAAGAACTCGTTATTTTACAACTAATGGCCTGTCCACATCAGCAATTACTAATTATTCAGAGACTATCAATCCATCGATTCACAACGGATTTGCAGCGAATGCTTTCGGGATGGGTCACTCCACGATCCAAGGCCTTGTCAAGTATAAAATGAATAAATAGTTACACCAATCAAACTTAAATTTAATAAATTAGTCTATATAGACTCAATATATTGCGATTTATTATAGAAGCAAAAAAATATGAATATATAAATATTCAATTCCACACACACATATAAATATCTTTTGAAAACAGGTTTGCGTTTTAAATAATTTGTTCCATTGTTTGAATATCGGATGAATCTATCTTGTTGAATCCTTGTATTTTTTTATTTATTTAAATGATTAGTATGTGATAACAATTCTTAAGATAAGTTTAAAATAATATATGTAAAATAAAACAGATAACGAATTAAGGGTACAAATTTTTAAAACGCGAATCATTTTAAAAAGGAAATTTATCTCTGCCAAATTTTAGATATAAATTCAGATAGAATGCTGTTCATATCAGCATATAATGATATATAAATACAAAAAAAACGTGTACACGCTTAACTCCTATAATAATTGCATACCGGCTTATATCGAATGTAGTCATTTGGAATTATAATAAGCTCTGTGCTGGTTTCCTATTAAAAAAAATAGTGTATGGTGACTACCATAGGGTTACATGGATCGATAGTCCATACATATGCCATATTCCAATTAGGAAGTGGCAGTATGTCTTCGTGCTGTTCGGTTGTGGTTAAAAAACGGTTCGGAAAAACTGGTCTAAAATTCCTCCATAGACACAGAAATGTCGTTTGGAACCGGTCTAAAATATTGCTGAAATTTCCATACTCTATTAGAGTGATTCCCATTTTATGTGATGAGTTGTGCAATCGGGAATTCGGAATTCCGCACGGGGAACCAACCCGGTGACCGGTTAGTAACCCCGCATGAGCCGCGGAAGAAAGCAGGACGAAAAACTCCCGCTCTCTTCTTCTTTTGACAATCAACTTAAGTCCAATAGTTTTCATCACTTGACCGATCAATTAGGTATATTTCACAGTTTAACGTTAAAATTTATTTCCTTAATTTCGTTAAAAGTAAATAAATTAATAATTATCCTCTTTATTACTTTAAATATTTAAGATACACTTAATCTAATTCGACTATCTGCTATGGACTATAAATAAATGCACATAAGCTATTTTACGAATATAAACTGCTGATTTATTTCTTCTTCTCTTGCGCAGCTTCAAAAATAATAAGAAAAAGGATGGTTGCCAACAAGGCCTTAAAACTGAACGGTATCTGGGTCGCAAACCATATTTACATATGGTCTAGAATTTTGTTCAAAAGAAACGTGTTTTAACTGTTAACAGATGCGCATCAAAAACACGTTATACCAGTTGATGGGCTTGAGCTAAAACGGAAAGTAGGACTCGGAAGTGGAGTTGCCCTAATCGTAGGAACGATGATCGGTATTATATATACATCAATTATATAATTCATTGCAAAATGTTTCAAAATAACTTAATATTTAAATATATAGGGTCTGGAATCTTTATTACTCCAGGAGGAGTTTTAAAACGATCCGGTTCTGTTGGATTATCATTGGTTATGTGGGCAGCCTGTGGTGTTTTAACCGTTTTTGGCAAGTTATTCTACGTAATAGTTCTTTGTTTTTGAGACGAAGTAATGCAATCTTCTCAAAGGAGCTCTTTCATACGCCGAGCTAGGGACACTTAATCAGAAATCCGGTGGAGAATACGCTTACTATCTCGATGCTTTTGGATCTATTCATCCATTCTGGGGTCCATTACCAGCTTTCCTTTACTCTTGGCTCATTATTTTGTTTATCAAACCTGCCGGCATGGCTGCATCCTGCTTGAGTGTGGCCAAGTACACCGTGGCTCCTCTTATGACAGCATTGAATATCCAACTGACTGATGAAGACCTAGATTTCCTCATGAAACTAGTCGCCTTACTTTATTTGGGAGTCACAATCGCTATTAACTGTTTAAGCGTCAGTTGGACATTGTGGATATCGAATGTTTTCACAGTGGCCAAATTGGCTGCTATTGCTGTCTTAATCACCTGTGGAGTCTACCAACTTGCCTTAGGTAAGACACAATATCTGGAAGAAGGATTTGAAGGGACCACAACAGATTTTGGAACCATCGCTCTGGCTTTTTATGGAGGAACGTGGGCCTATGGTGGATGGTATGAATATACTTGGTTAATTTTAAATTTTAAATACTAATTTTATATATGTAAAGGAATAACTTGAACTGCGTTACGGAAGAGCTTAAGAATCCTTCAATTAATCTACCGAGAGCTATAATTATTGGAATCCCTCTCGTGATGGTCTGCTATTTGGCTGTTAATGTGGCTTATTTAACGGTTTTGAGCCCCACTGAACTGATAAATTCAAAGGCGGTCGCAGTGGTAATACTACTTGTATAACGGGTTTAAATTACGATTTATTCGTATACAATAATTATTCATATAGGACGTAGGAAACCAGTTTTTAGGACCAATGGCCTTTATTATACCAGTTTCAGTGGTGATTTCAACTTTTGGTGGAATCGTTAGTAGAGGATTTGCTATGGGAAGGTATTATATAGAAGAGGTGGCACACTTAAATTGTATTGTAATAAAAACGATTAATTTGTAATTGATATAGAATTACATTCGCATCGGGGCGAGAGGGACACATGGTTGACTTCTTGTCCTATATTCATGTTGATAAGCGGACTCCTATTCCGGCTTTGCTCTTTTTTGTAAAAACTCTAAAATCATCTAAATTCACTGTCTTTTTAATAATTAATAACTTCATCACAGGCTCTGCTGTCTTCTGTGATGATTATTTCGAAGGATTTGGCTGGTTTGATAGATTTCTGCATGTTTTCTTTGTGGATTTCTTACGTCCTCTCCATGATTTTAGTCCTGTTTCTTAGAAAAGTGAGACCTGATGCACCTAGACCTTATAAAGTATGTTTATTGCCAAGCATCACATAAATTACAATTGTAAGTAAACATTTATCAGGTGCCGCTATTGTTCCCGATCATCGTGATCATTGTCGGTTCCTACCTGGTCATCGCCCCCATCATTTCAAAACCGGCTTTTGAGTACCTTTTCGTTTTTGGAGCTGCTCTTCTCGGTTTCCTCTTTTACGTTATTTTCGTTTACCTCAAATTTTCGATGAATTTCATGGGTAATTTTAACTAAGTGAAATTTTCATTTATTTATTTTCTTACAATTGTTTATTTTGTCGCATATATTTCAACAGTCCCTTTGACGAGAATCATTCAGCTTGTTCTCAAAGTTGGACCGCCACTAAAATCCGATTGAAAAGCTGTAGGTATTGCTTTGCCATCAGGATGAATTGCAATTATCTTGTTTGTTTACCGGTATATTTAACATTAAAGTGTACTTTCAATTTTGAATTAAAATAGAATATTTAAGTTTTATTTTTATATATCTATTTTCTTGTTGGTTTGCTAAAATTTCCTTGTTTTATAATCATTCCTATTCGCCAAATTAATACATATTGATTTCTTTCCCATCATCAGCTGCATATGTATATTTATTTTATATGTTTTTAATCTAGTAAGACCAGGCGACCAGCTAACAAATAAATGTCTCTTTATGCAAGATTCCAATTTCAATTTTATTGCTGAATTTACTCACAGGTCCTACCTATCTATTATATTGGCGTATATATGTTGTCAACAATTATTTAATTGTTCCTTACGAATCTTATGGATAAATTCAAAATTAAATGAGAAATAACACGATGATGCTAGATTGTAACTAAAAGATTATCCGAATGTTTATTGATCTCGTCAAGTACAACCACCTATTATCCACCGTATAGATCAACCGCGTTATAATGTATCCCTTTTTGTTTTATTTATATTATTTGATGGTAACGAATCGGATATTGGCACCAATGTTTTGTCAATATATAGTTAAGAAAATGCTACCCGGGGATAAGTGATGGTATATTGTTCTATTGCTTAAAAAAAAATTCCATACATTTATATGCATTTGGTTTAAACATTCAGTAACATCAACGTGTAAACTTAAAATCCATACACTAAAATAAGAAGATTTTACACTAAAAAGATAAGATTTTAATATATAATGTATTGAAAATAAGATAAAAATATAAATTTATGTGAAAAAATTGAATTCTTGTCTTTTTTATTGCTGATATTCTTCCATAAGAGAGAATCGTGTGAATTTTGTAAACACACTTTTAATAAAGTATCATCGGAAGTATCGCTGATCATAAATTTTTTACTGCATGTATTCAAGGGATCAATTTATAACTGAATGTAAAAGTTACCAAGAGAGTTTATCTTTCTACGGTTCAGCTATGTCAAATCCTTTTCCTTACCTAAGAAATTACAGAACTTTTTAAAATTAGTTAAATAAATAGTTCAAATTTGTTTTGTATATGCAGTACTGCGTGTATTCGTCGAAAGGTAAGAGTACAATTCTCAAATAGTAACGTTTGAGTATGAGTGAGGTATGCTAAGATCAGTATATAAAGAATTGTTTAAGAAAAAACTAGAATAATCGTGAAAGAGAAGAACAAACACCAAATACTTGATTAGTTATAGAGAGAGGGATCAAAAGACAATTTAAAGTTCTACATTGATGTCAGTAACATATAATATTTGAATTTGCTTTAATTGTGATACCGTGTGCAAGACAACTTCTTATCTTTCTATTTTTATCGTTAATAAGTCTTGAAAGTAAGGAGAAATAATCTTTTTTCCAAATCTCATTTAACCTTTTAATTAACGATTATCAGCCACTTATACCTTGTTCCGCATTTATAGTCATACGTTTTTTATAGCTATTTATAGCAATAAGTTTTTCAATGCAGAGAATGAAAAAAGAGAGAAGGTACCCGACCGGTAAAAGTATGAAAGCACTGCTCAAATTTTTCAAAGTCAGCGGATAACCATCATCAGCGCTTACTTTGTTGTATTTCCCGATGCAACGATAAGCGTTAGCCTGTTGCTTCGACTTCTTTGCGTATTGAAGTCCAGCAGCTTCTGCTTTTAAAAACCTGAACCAAAATCTAATTAAATATTGAAATATACGAAGAATTGAAAAATTGAACTAACTCTCGGCTGAACATTTGAGTGAATGGACTTCCTTTTGGTAATTGAAAACCGGAATGAAAATTGCGGTATGAATTTTCTGCTACAGTAAAACGACATTTCCCAGTTTTCTCAAGATCCATCCCGATGTAATGAAGTATAGCTGGATAAACCTTTAGCAATTTAACTCGAGAATATACCTTAACTTTGTATATTTTCAATAAATTTTGCGAATTTTGTCACTTCAATGTAAATGCTGGTTCCTTCTAATACTTGTTCCAGGCATTGCTCAGTAGTATTACACATCAATTTGGGATATTCATGCCACAATTCGTTTAAATATTTTTCGATTCCTTCTTCAGCCCCCTTTAATTTTAAATCAGACAAATATTGCGTAAGCTTTGTTCTTTTTTTTACGATTACGAAGATGAATCACCCTAAAAAAGAATGCAGGAGCGGAAACGGCATTGGCAGTTGGATTGATGCCAGGGTTTTTGGGGAGCTCGTAGATGGATTTCATGAATGGTACGTAGTTCGGAGCAGTAAAGAATGAAGTCAAAATACTACCGTAATAATTCACTAGGAGGAAACAGCCTAGAGCCCAAGTGCCGGCAAGGATTCTAAACGATAGCAGGCTGCTAGTGAGTGACGTTCCTTTTTCGATGATAAAATAATAAATTTTTGATCTCTCGTTTAATTAAGTTGCTATATTATTCAGTAATATCAGATTGAATTTCAATACCTTGATTCAAAATTGACCGAAAAGCATGGTCAATTGCGTTGTAAATTTGATTCACGATGTTTATTTGGCTTGTATTTTTAGTGATCTTCTTTAGTTCGATGTGGATAAAGCTGTAAAATAAGCCCGAAATGAAAAGAACGGAGAAAAGAAGGACTAACCAAACCTAAAATAATACGCATTAACTTTTAAGAGCCTTTTTACCATTTTTATTTTTGAAAATTGCTAAATAACCTGAAAGGAAAACGGCATCCAAGTACCCCCAAAATAAGTGGTCGATTGAGGTGGTGGGATCATGAGACCAAAAGTCGAACTGTCAAGAGGGTAGGTGTAATCAACTACTTCGTTGACTGAGACTGCCATCACCATTCCTCCTACTGCTACATCAGCTTTCTGGGGATTTCCAACAAACCGAAATATTTTTTTTTATAATACTTAAATCAATCATAGCTATCAATCACTTTTTCAATCATATAGCTCGTTGATCCTTTTTTACCGGTGACCTCATCATCTTCAAAGATCCTAACATCGTCTTCAAGCATAGTATACCTAAAATTGAATAATAATTTCATGAAGAACAACTGGTTATAACAGTAAGATAAATAAATAAATAAATGTATATTATCATTACGTCAAGTTCATGCTTCTTACGACATACTCTAGCCAGTCCATGGCATGACCTGTGATTTGTACTATGTGACCACTTTCGTTTCTCTTGATATCCATCGCCGGAAAAGACTTTGTATGATTATGAATAGTAAAATAATTACTTTAAATTGATACTAACCCATTTTAAAAACATATTAATTGTTACCTGAAAGGGCAAGATTCTAAGGTGTTGTCCCTTCAAAGACATTTTTCCAGTCTCCATATCCATATTACTTAAGTTGTGACGGGGCTGAATATGTGCGTATTACTTTCCAGGTCTTGTCCTAGTGAATTACTGAAGGGACACGTTAAATAGAAAACTTCCGTCGTGCCAGTTATGAAGTCCAACAATATTGAACTACAACTCAATCAATATAGAATAAACATTGATTTTACCTCAATTTATAATTGTTAATTTGTGACTTTGTGCGTCAGCGTCAGCAACGAAACGAAAACATCGAATTAAAACTTTCCCAGTGGTATTGGGTTCGTGTATATTCAACAATTGGTTAAAAAAGTCTATTACTTTCCTGTGCTTTCCTCGAGTACTCGGAAGTTTCTCTTCGAGCCAATCGATTGTTTGATATTTATAAAGTTATGTTCAAAGGGTCCCAAGATGATTGATTTTACAAATTTAAAGTGTAGTTTATTGTACACACCGGATCGAATTCCTCGATCGATAACTAATCAATTTTATCAGTATGAGTATAACAAAAGACAGCCCTGCAAGCAACTTTGTCATCATCACAGTCATTGAAATCATTCAATTTCAATTCAACGTTAATTTTGTTCAAACAATTCTTCTAGTTTTTAATGGGAACATCAAAATCATTATTTTTGATTGCCTTGGATTATTCATTAGAGCTAATTTTATAAGATATGTTTTGTAACACGATTATCTCAGAAAATGGACAGCGTGAAGCTTTTTACTCTACTGTATTTTGAATCCTTTTTTATTCTTTCTATTTCATTTTCCCATTTACTGTCTATTTCATTTGGTTTCTGTTTAAAAAAAACGGGTTCTTCAGTCCTTTCATGCAAAGTAAATTAATTTTTCAAAAGACGAATTTATGTGGAAATTTGCGCTGGGAGGTATTTAAAATCACTCTCGATATGATTCGTTACCTTATATTAATGGAGAACTCAAACTGATGATTTGCTTTGGAATTTTTATAACGATACATGCTGTATTTATGAGTTAAAGATAAATAAGTATATCTCTACCCGCATCCAAATATCTAAAATGTACCTGATTTTTGTAAGTGTTTTAATGTGATTGAAACCCTTTGTACGTGACGAACAGAAATTCCAAAATCCAAACTGGGGAGGTAATGGGAATTTATTCACACGTAATATAAGCAGAAAAACACTTTTACAAAGAATTGGGATTTTGAATCCAAACGTCTCGTAGAGAGAGAGAGCGATAGAACTGAGGGACTTAGACTAGTGGGAAAGACGTGCAAGGTTGCCGCACTGCAGGCTCAGCAGCGCCACAGCGGGCGCAGGAAGAGGCAAAGTACAGAGAGCGGATATTTACATACACAAAGTATAAATTAGTCGGCTCCATCAGTCACATAGCCGGACGCTTTCGTAGAGGAAAGCGGAATAACATGAACAAACAAACATACACTGAATATACATCAAATGGGGAAAAACGAATCTTCCTGAGCTTCATGGAAGGCTTCTTGAAGGAGACACCGTTCGGGTCGGGTCGACTCTGGTTCTTGTCTTGTCAGGAGGAACAGGTGGACGTTTGAAGGTGAAGATCTCCGCGGACGGACCATCGCATGAGCCAAGATTGAGATGAGTCTTGGTCGGATGATTCGAGCCGGGAATGAATGTCTTAAAGGCAGAGGTGGACTTTAATCTTCGGGAAATATTGACAGGAGGATTTACTACGGATTTCTTCTTCGAGGGCTTCACCGGCATACCAATATCGAAGCTGGACTGCGATGATGAGGAGCTAGCAGAAAGAGATGAAACAGTTAAAGTTTCAGAGCCACCGAAACGTTTAACGTTCGACGATGGTGATGAGTGAATGAAGGATTGATCGACCGGGCCAATATAAGACCAACCCAGGTCGGTTCTAATGGCAACAGGACCATCGACGCCGGGTGGAGGCTCGATCACTTCGCGCTGTAGGTGAGCCCGAACCACATCCATACCAATAATGATGCTGATTTTAGAATCAGGCGATGGAGGTGGTGGGAGGCCGGCTAAGTACGGCCACTCAGCGACGGCGAGATCCCAATTAAGAGAACGATGGTTAATGTGCAACTCTGGGGTTGTACGAGCGGTGACTTTGAAGAGTTCGTGTCCGCCGGGTAAACTAACCGCGATAGCTGCATCCTTTGAGCTGATAAGATCAGTTCGATTGAATGTAGTGACACATCTCAAGTCATCTTGACCAGATATGCCGAGGGTAGAGGCAAGCTCGTCGAGCATCATGACTGAATCAGCTGCAGAATCGAGGAGGGCGGTAGCTTCGACCCGCTTTCCGTTTGCAGATAGTTCCAGTTGAACGACAGCTTGAAGGGAAACCCTGGAGGTTTCCTCCGCACTAGATGCGGGTTGTTGAATAGCAATAACAGTTGCTGATTTGAGTGGAATACGACGGTGAGGATCAAGATCAGATAGTTTCGGTTCTGATGACGATGCGCGAAGTTTTGTTATACTTGCTTGGTGAAGCAAAGTATTATGTTTCCCGTCGCAGCCGTCAATCCTGCATCGAAAGGATGATTCGCAGTTCGATGAGTCGTGACCGAATCCGAGGCAACAGGTGCATCTCTTCAAGTCCAGGACCATCTTGGTGCGAGAAGGGACGTCAAGTCCTACGAATTTCTCGCACTTGAAGAGGCTGTGCCTTGGAGCACTACAACAGAAACACTTCTCGGTAATAGCCGGGCCTTCTTTGTAGCTTGGTCCGGGTGTACCAGTCGCGAGAAGAGTCGGAGTGAAGTTGTACATCTTTGGAGGTTGGTCTGAAGCATAAGAGGACTCTTTGACTTCCTTTCTTTGTTGTTTTTGATGACCGTTTCTTTTCTCGTCGACTTGGGTGGCTTCAAACGGCTTGGACAGTGTCAACATCCGTTGAGCCATTGCAAGCTCTCGCAACCAGGTGGCGAGGTCTTCGACATCAAGGACGCTGCCGTGTTTCTCCATCTCTCGGAAGGCGTACCGGCTCCATTTTGTCTGAGCCCAGTACGGCAACTTGGCAAGTAGATTGCCGAGAATTACCCCCGAGCGAAGTTCGTGCTCGAAACCATTATCCTTGAGGACGGTTACTACGCCACGGAGCTTCTGGATGAAGACAAGGAGGCCCTTGGAATCACGCTCCTGGACGGTACCATGAGCCATTAAGTCGTCAAGGTAGGCCTTGGAAATGAAGTGAGGATGCCCATAAGTATCCTCAAGTTCCTGAAGAGCGTTCCAATATTGACTTGGGTCGCTGAGAGTATGTCCAAGCTCATCACGAACCCTTGGACTGAGGTAACCAATGAGGATCGCGAATCTTTGAGCGTCGGACGATACTACATCATGGACGAGGTGCTTAAATGAAGAGATGAAGCTAGGCCACTTCATATAATTTCCGTCAAAGATGTCTATCTTGTGACGAGGAAGTAAGGCGAGCATGGCGTCCGATGTAGTTTGTCGAAGACTGCCAGTACTCTTCTGCTGGATCCACGATTTAGTTTTCGCATCCGCCAGAGCTCTGGATGACGGAGTAACCGGAGTACTAGGACGAGCCGGTTTCCTTGGTGGAGTCTTTTGCCTAGTCTTTGGAGGAGGGACTGAAGGACCGACCAGCATAGCGCTCTTTCTAGGCGGTGTAGGCTGCCGAGGTTGCCTAAGAGAGACAGCCCCCTGTTGGGAATAATGTGCTTGAACCCAAGTATGAGTGCTCGCCGCCCTGGACTGACGATCCGATTCAGCAGTAGTGACAGAGTCAGCATCAGTTCCAGAGCCATCCGTGAGGGCCATCTGATTCAAATTGGACCGGAGAGCGTTGAGCTGCTTTTTATGCTCTAGACGACGCTTGGCAGCCTTCAATTCGGCCTCTTGCCGCTCCAGTTCCGTCTCCTCTTCGTCCTCTTCAGCTAATCTGGCTTCTTCTTGCTGAAGAAAGGCCAAGGATTGCTTGGTAGATGTTCTGGATCGACGAGAAGAAGTGAGGCTGTGCGAGCTACTACAATGCGATTTTGCCTTCTGGCATTTGACAACTTCCATTTTGTTTGACTTGTGTTGCTGTTGTTCCGAGTTGACTACCGTTGACGGTGACGTGCTTTGCGATGATGCTGTGTACGTCGCCCAAAGAGTAGCCGGGCTGACCGTTGTCGCACCTTTTTTACGAGTACCCTTTACTTTGGTGATGTAACGATAGGCCGCGTCCAAGCACTCTTTGTGATGAGCGTTGACAGTGCGAACCCAGTCGTTCTCCTCCTCGTCCTCTGAAAAGGTGAGCTCTCCGAGGCCTCGTACGTGCTGAAGATGCTGTCGGTTTACTTCTTTACCGAGGGCGACCAGCTCTGCTCCCATGGCCTCGATTTGACGGTAGTCGGCATCTTGAGCGATGAAACTGTAGATCTTCTTTCTCAGGAGTGTATGAGCCCCTTTGGCTGCGCTGTGGCTAGCGTATCGGAACGGTGCTGTTGAAGGCTGGTAGGTAGCAACTTCTCCAGGCTGATTTACGCCGGTCCCAGGTATAGGTGACTTTCCTCTAGCACCAGTTTCCTTTGGGTCTGGGACGACAGTTCTTTCAGAGTTTGTAGTACTGTCAGTCATCTCCCCTTGGTCCTCATCATCCTCTATTGTGGGAGCGCCGTTGACGGCGGCTTCTTCTTCCTTTTTAGGCATGATGAGACGAGTTGGGTAAACAGATTTAAAGATGAAGAGTTGACCAACTTAAGAAGCTGGACGGAGAAAATTGCCCAGCTATAGAAGCTGGACGGACGGATGACCAACTTATGAAAGCTGGACGGAAGGGAAAGGATGCCCAACTATAGAAAGCTGGACGGGGGATGCCCAGCTTATAGAAGCCGGACGGAAAGAGAGGGATGCCCAGCTTATAGAAGCCGGACGGAAAGAGAAGGATGCCCAGCTTATAGAAGCCGGACGGAAAGAGAGGGATGCCCAACTATGAAAAGCTGGACGGAAGGATGCCCAACTTTTAGAAGCTGGACGGAGAGGGTGCCCAACTTATGAAGCTGGACGGAATTATTGGTGTTGAAGGGAGAAGCTCTGTCACTTTTCGGTGTTGCACAGCAGGGCCGGAAATCGAAGATTGCGCCACTAGAGATGAAGTAGATTCCTCTGGTGGTGCTGTAACCTTAGTTACAATCCTGGGCAGTGCTGATTGGGCAACAGATTGCGACCTGTCAAGCACCGAAGGTGATGATGATGAGCCCTTCACCAAGTTGACTAATTCTGGGTCGATGCCATGTGTGATGACATGCTCCAAAATCTTCTTCCTCTTCTCCTTTTTCTCCTTGCTGGTGTTTTCCTTTCTTCTGACGTTTGAGATTGAGTCTGGCGGCTGGTCTCTTCTTGGCATTTGAGCGAGAGATGAGCCAAAGGTGCAGAAGAATGATGTAAGTCACTGATGATGGACAAATCTTGCCCCAGCCGGTGTGAACAGAAGAAGAGAGTCGATTAGATAAATTATATTGAGTTTTAAGAGCGAATACGTGATGGTGGACGGGGCACAACACGTGATTGACACGTTGAGAGACTCCTGGCCATAGAGGTGTAAGAGCCGTTGCACTTAATCCAATCACGTCGAGATCACCAAAATGTACGTGACGAACAGAAATTCCAAAATCCAAACTGGGGAGGTAATGGGAATTTATTCACACGTAATATAAGCAGAAAAACACTTTTACAAAGAATTGGGATTTTGAATCCAAACGTCTCGTAGAGAGAGAGAGCGATAGAACTGAGGGACTTAGACTAGTGGGAAAGACGTGCAAGGTTGCCGCACTGCAGGCTCAGCAGCGCCACAGCGGGCGCAGGAAGAGGCAAAGTACAGAGAGCGGATATTTACATACACAAAGTATAAATTAGTCGGCTCCATCAGTCACACCCTTTTTCACAAATGATTTCTAAGATTCCATACCCATTTTTGGAGCCGAATTTGAATGCTGTTCTTCTCAGGGCTTGCCCGAACTGTTTGAAAAAGGAATAGACTGCAATATTGTTTCAAGTTCTCAAAGGAAAGCTCATCTGATATTCCAAACTAAACTTAGTCTACCGAGTCAATACATTAATAGATTAGTGTCACACAATTTCACAGATCACGTCAGTCACAAGCGATCAGTGGATATTCCAAACTAAACTTCCACTACCGAGTCCATACATTAATAGATCAGTGATTTCCCTCGAAACACGAAACAGTATTTATTTATTAGAGTGGGTTCCAAGCAACAAGTCGATGATTGATGTTTGCATAGGCGTAGAGCTAAGGGGTACTCCGGGACCAGGGTACCCCCGAAGAATAGGAAAAAACGTACAGGGCCTTATGGACTTACGAGCATCCCCGGGGATGCGTGGAACTTCTTCACAGAAAATGAAAACTACGCCCATGGAAGTTTGGTTTTTGTTTCGTTTACTTTTCTATTCCAAGTAAGTTCAAGTAAAGGTAATAGAGACAGATAGGGAGATGAATATTTTGAAATAAAAAAAAACAGCAAAAGGATTTAAGAGCGAATTCTAGATTTTTACACCTGGTCTCGGTAAATAAAGACCAAAAATTTCGAAAGCTACGAGTATTCAAGTTCCATCCAATCAATAATGTGGCCCACATCCAATTGCCAAGCCTATTTTCAATTTCGTTTCCATGTTCAGTCAGTCAATTTATGTGAGTCAATTTATGTAAAAGATTCATTTGATCTGTGAGTTATTCATAGAGATGGCTTTGCGTTGTCAGCAACGAGTCAAGAGCCCCAGCATCCTTAACTTTCTGCACGCCATGCAAGCAGATTTGTTCTGATGCGTTCAACAATTGGTTAATCAAATCAATAAAGTTTAAACACAGAACTCCTTTATTTTATTTGAAACAGATTTCATAATTGAGCATATTATCCCAGAAACTAGTGGAAGAGTTCCTTTTCAATAGATTTTCTTCTCATTGTTTCGATAAATTAATTTGTTCCTACGTTTCGTGGTGTCGCAATCACCAAATGGTCATCCGTTACAGTAAAAGAAAGATGGCGTGGGGCAGACATTCTATCAGTTCTATAGACACAATAAAGCTATGTATTTAGTTTCTACTTAAAAAACTGACGTCGAACATGGCTATCCGAAGTTAACCGAAAAATAGCCAAAAATAGACTATAAACTAGCAAAAACCGCCTAATGAAGTAAAATTTTTAAATGCGAATGTTTAAATATTTAATCTAAAAGAATCTACCAACGAGATAAAAACCAGAATCGCATGGCTACTGACGAAATGGACCAGTTCTAGGTACATTTACTTTTCCCCTTTTTCAATTTTTATTTGATTCTTTTTCGACGCACTACAACCTGAAAATTACTTGGACGAGATTTTTGCTTTTATTGTCAATTCCTCAACGTTATTAGATCAGAACAAAACCTTTCCCAGCTTCACAACTTATCTGGAAAACGATTTCTAGCCTCAAACATAAATTTACATTTTAGTCTATACCCTCTCTGTCTGAAATTTTAAGGTTTGACCTGATTGTACCTGATTTTTGTAACGGTGGTTTAATTTAATTGAAACCCTATTTCACAACGGATTTCTAGTTGTAGCTACATACCCATTTTGGGGTTTATTTGGTATGATGTTCTTCCCAGGGACTGTCCATCGAAATACTGTGTGAAAAAGGAAAAGGCGCCATATTGATTGCTGTTTTCAAAAGGTCATTTGATATTCCAAACTGAACTTTTTCTATCGAGTCAATACATCAATTGATCAGCGATTTCTCTTAAAACACAAAAAAATTACTTATTTGTTAGGGTGGCTTACTGGGTTCACAAGCTAATCAAGTCCCTCATCAAATCAAGTTCAAGTAAATGTAATATAGTTTTAATGAAGATTTTGATGATGTTCTGATCCCTGATTGCATGGTTATTTTGAAATAAAAGAAACAGCAAAAGAATTTAAGACTGATTTCTAGATTCACACGTGGTCTCGGTAAATAAAGACCAAAAATTACGAAAGCAACAAATTTTCAAGTTCCATTTTTTAAAAAATGTATATGGTTCACACTCCATTTGGCATTTGTTTATTGTCTTTCCAAACATACATCAAATTTCGTTCCCATCTAAGTTTTTTCCATCCACAATTGCTATATCGAGTCAATATATGTGAATAATTCATTTGGTTTTCTATGTGAATTATTCATGGAGATGGCTTTGTGTTGTCAGCAACGAGTCGAGAGCCCTAGTCTTAACTTGATGTACCGCCATACAAGAACAGTTTGGTTCTGTGTTCAACAATTGGTTCATCGAATCAATATGTCCATTGCTCCTTTATTTCCTCTTGAAATAGATTCTGTGATGACCGAGCCGGCTGAGCCTGCCAGTATCCCAGAAACTAGTGCAAGCTTCTTTGTGATCTATTTTAATTAATTTATATGAAGAATACAATTACTGCAAATGTGTTTTATTGCATTGATGATTGTTATTAAACTTTATGCGGTCTATCGATTTGATATTTTGATTTGTGCTCAAAGCTATTTATTTTCTATCAAAAATGGTTTTTATTTGATGATAATAATTTTGTTTATTTTACAACAAGAAACTACTCAAAACCGATTTGTGAATGATAAGGCTGTGAAATTGTAAACTTGTAAAAATTGTAAACTGTTAGGCGGTTCTACTGGATAAGACTCTCACGCCAAAAAGAATCAGACGATGTAGCATCAGTCTTCATATAGATGTCATTAAACGAAGTTATATTGTGTTGACAAATTAATGTGTTTTATTTTATTAATGATCATTAGAACCCAGAATCTTGTAGTTGCTAAAAATACACAAAACGAAACACAGGTCAACTACGAACGTTGATATGCTCATAAAACAGAAAAAAGTGTCGGTGGCTGGAAAGAAATTCACTTCTTGGTCTAAATTTTTGAGAGTTGGGTCTTAGAAAAGCAGCTAAATTTTCAATGTGCTAGTGTAGTTATAGTTTCAATGTGTAGTGTAGTTTAGTTCTTAAAGAAAATATGAGAGAGCTCGTCAACGCTAATGATATTTACGCTAGCAGTAAAACACGCTGATTAACAAGGGTGCTTAACTGTTAGTGCTTAACAAAACATAGTTTGTCCAAAAGCTACATCGGTAGTCCCTGTACTGCTGACATGATATGGGCTTTAAAATTAAGTTAAAGTTTGAGCTAAGGTAATTGATTTTAATATATAAAATATAAGTCCACAGACTAACCAAAATGTGTCCATATTTTCCTATTTAAAAAAATCTCATTAACTATAATTATTTACTAACGTATAATTGTGTATAAAAGAACCATCTCCATTAAGTAGTAAGTATTATATCTAGCATTCTAGCTGCATAGTTTCATTTTAACAAAGTGATCTCGTGAAATCATTTTAACTGTCTGATTTTCAATTTTTGTTCGAAACTGTTAAAAAATTTGGTTTTACTTCACACAAATAATATTCAAAAACAATAACTAGCCTAACATATCTAAACCTGGATCCTTCTCAACCTGTCTATCTAAACCTGTACCTTCCTAAAATACTGGATCCTTCTAAAAATTGTTCGAGACATTGTTCACTAATATTACACATCAATTTTGGATGATTATGCCACAAGTCATTTAAATACTTTTCGATTCTTTCTTCGGTACCCTATATAATTAGGAAGTAAATATGTATACTACTACAATAATAGTTGATGTAAGTTTTTTTACTGCGAAAACGAATGCAGGAGCGGAAACGGCACTGGCCGTCGGTTTGATGTCGATATTTTTTGGAAGCTCGTAGATGGAATTCATGAAAGCCCGAATTCCGGCAAGGACGCGAAACGATATCAGGCTACTAGTGAGTGACGTTCCTTTTTCGATAGATAAAATAATGAAATTTTGATCTCTCGTTTAATTAGGTATGCTGAATTCAATTTCAGATTGAATAATACCTTGATTTAAAATTGACTGAAAGCATAGTCAATTGCGTTGTGCTTTTAATTTACGATGTGTATTTGGCGTTTTTTTCAATTTGCATTAGTTCGATGTGGATAAAGCTGTATAACAAGCTTGCAATGAAAAGTACGCAATTAAAAATCATCGGTTTTCTTTTGTGTTGGGCCGCTTGAAAAAATGAAGTAGCATCATCTATTATTGGTTATTGGTTTTTGTACTAGCATTAGTAGTATATTTATACATATATTTATAATAATATAATATTTTTCTTGATCATTTTAAGTTACCGAAATATGTTAGGCACAGAGGCTATAAAATGATTTAAAGAAAAAAAAACAGCCCATCTGTTTTCTTGGTATTTCTTAACAATAAACATAGCCAACTTGAGTTTCCATTGTTTCCTTGCAGTTGGAAAATATCCCATTGTTTCTTTTTCTCCTTCCAACGATTTCTAGTAAACGTACCGTATTTCTTACGCAATGAACCAGAAGGAGTCGGACCGTTGTCATATTCCCTTGTTTTCATTTTCTCAAGTAAAAAATGAGTGGCGCACCCGATAAGAAAAAATCAAATCCATGGAAAAATGCAAATATTTTTTCGCGCCTAATATTCTGGTTTGTAGAAAAAAAAATTATCAAGACATACAAATAAAGAATGTTTCATTGTTTGAATTAAAATTGAATATAATGTAGGTGGGTGACTCCAATAATACAGCTTGGTAATAAGAGAGCCCTTCGTGTTAAAGATCTATACAATGTTCTTCCTGAAGACGAGTCAGAGAAACTTGGATTGGAATTGGAAAGGTTAGTGATTAACACATGCTGTTTTTTTTTATTTCACAATGACAAATCAAGCAAAATTTAATAAGTCTATAAAACTCTATGGTTATTTAAGGGCATGGGTAAAGGAATTGGATAACAAAGACTCAAAGAAAAAGCCTAGTTTTGCAAGAGCCCTCATCGGGATATTTGGCGCAAGCTACGTTCTTCCAGGCTTTCAAACATTTATTGATGAATGTTTCGTCAAGTAATAGTATATCTCTTTTTTACCATAATTTTCATTTTTAGTACTATTGGGTATTTTGTATCGTGTATTTTTAGGATCGGTCAACCGTTTTGTTTGAGTCAACTTATAAATTATTTCAACGAAGACAGCGACATTTCCTTAGAATTTGCTTATCTGTATGCCTCTGGAGTTGTTCTAGGATCTGCACTCACTGCCTTTAACTACCACTCCAGATGCTTCAGGAGTCAACATATAGCCACAAGGGTCAGAGTGGCCACCTGCTCCCTAGTTTTCCGAAAGGTATAATAAATATCTCCAAATGAATCAACAAAAATAAGATAATTAGCAATGATTTTTTTTAAAGTAGAGTCTTAAGTTAAGCCAAAAGGCTCTAGGGCAGACAACCATTGGTCAAATGATAAATATAATATCAAATGATGTAGGCCGTTTTGATTTACTCTTTCCTTACCTTCATTATTTGTGGATCGGGCCATTGGCTATGATTATTACAACTGCCCTTCTTTATTACGTCATTGGCCTTGCATCACTCGTTGGATTGATAATCTTGTTCATCCTCGTCCCAGTGCAGCGTAAATTTCCTTATTTCTTTTTTAAAAATAATTATACATTTCAATATTAACTCGCGATCCAGTCAGAGTAGGAAAATTATTTACAAAGCTGCGAAAAGAAGCAAGTAAAAGAACCGACGACAGGATTCGAACCGTAAACGAAGTTATTCCCGCCATGAGAGTCATCAAGATGTACGCCTGGGAGAAGCCTTTCTTAAAACTAACTCAGATGTATCGTAAGATAGAAATGACAGTTATCCGGAAAAACAGTCATCTGAGAGCCTTTAATACCACACTATCTTATATCTCTGCAAAATTGATCGTCTTTCCTATTCTGATAGTTTTAGTCCTTTCTGGGAGTGAATTGACCCCTAGCAAGGTACTAAACTATAATTTTAATAATCTTTATTGATACTTGTATAAAATATTGAAGTATTTTATTGGTTAGGCTTTCTTAATTGTTGCTCTTTTCAACAATATACGCATTGCTATCCCACAAGAATTTTCTATTGCCATCCAACAAGCAGCAGAGGCAAGGGTCTCTATTCAACGAATCGAGGTATTTCAAAAGTCAATTTGTGGAATATTTACTTACGTTAAGACTTTTTTCTAGACATTTTTGCTACTTGATGAAAACAAATCAAAATCTGAACACCGTCTTGAAAATGGCAATAGATTTAATAGACACTCAAAACTATTAAGTCAATCTGCGCAAATAGAATTTCACAAAGTTGCAGTTAAGTGGCCTGAGTCTTCTTCCAAAAACGAAGAAAATACTTTAAACAATATAAGTTTCAAAGTAAAATCTGGGCAAATGTTAACTATTGTTGGAAAAATTGGATGTGGCAAGGTGAAATTACTTAGGAATTATTCAAATTCAATTCTTTATACTTTTTTTTTTATTCAGAGTACTCTTCTTAATGTCATATTGGGAGAGTTGTCTATCCGGAAAGGTTCATCAATGGTGGATGGAAAAATTGCATACTGCTCCCAGGAACCATGGATTATTACGGGAACCATTCGCCAAAATATTCTATGCGGGTTATCGATGGACCCAGAACGATACTATCGTGTCCTTAAAGCAGCAGCCTTGGAACAAGATTTCAAGCAACTTCCGCAAGGCGATTCTTCTATTATAGGTGAAGGAGGCATTTCTCTCAGTGGTGGTCAAAAGGCTCGAGTAAATCTCGCTCGGTGCCTGTACGTTGATGCTGATATCTACTTGTTAGATGATCCTCTAAGCGCTGTAGATACTCATGTCGGGGCTCACATATTCCAAAAAGCCATAAAAGGCTTTTTGCATGGAAAGATACGAATTCTGGTAACTCACCATCTCCAACATCTTGAAGAAAGTGACCCAGTTCTCTTGTTGAATGAGGTATGGAGAGTTTCAAAATATGACGCATATAAACCTTAAATTGATCAGAATCAAACATTTTAAGGGACACGTGGAATTCTATGGAACTTTTAAAGAGTATCAAAAGAAAGGTCTTGACTTGACTAAAATTGGGAGTGATGATGTTTTTGGTGAAGACTCTTCTGATGAAGAACTGGTCTCTCCCTTATCAAAAGACTGCACCCCAATCTGGGAAAAGGGCCCCCAAAAACATCAATCAGATGAATCTGTTATAAGCAGCATCCGTAGAAAATCTCTTCTAAAATACGCTCGTCGTCAGAGTCGACGCCAAACGGGTTCGAATTCTAGTACGCGACATGTAACGTGGAAGAGAGAGGTTGATATCTATGGAGAATTTTGCCTACTTTAAATTATAATTAAATAGGTTAATTTAAAATATTAATGGTTTATAGAGCAGCAAAATACAAGCAAAAAGGTCCTTGATGTCCCATGTTGAGGAAACAATCGCAGAAAGTAAAGACGACGAGAGTTCAGAAAATACTGGAGTAAGCTTTGCAACATACTGGAAGTATTTCCGATCCGGGAGTAGCGTTTTCTCATTCATGTTATTCGTCTTCTGTTGCATAATTGCCGAAGTTCTTTTTTACGCCTCTGACTACTGGCTTAATTTGTGGACTGTTGCTGAGCATGCCAAATGGTCCAATTCTTCTTTATCTAGTACTTTGACAGCAGAACATTTTTCGACAAACTCGAGGGACGATTGGGTTCTAGACACAAACACTGGAATATATGTTTATTCGATTCTTATCGCGGGTGTTATTGTATGTGGGTATGTTCGTGCAGCTCATTTTTACAGTATCTGTATAGGGGCTTCAATTAAGTTACACGGTGATGCGTTCAACGCCGTTCTCCGGGCACCTATTCTGTTCTTCGATCAAAATCCCGTCGGTGAGTTTTTTTCCAATTCAAATTTTAAGTATTATTTTGATTTTTTTTTCACTTTATGAAGGGCGAATCGTGAACAGATTTTCTAAAGATACAGGCACAATGGACGACACACTCCCGACTGTAATGTTTGACACGATCTGGGTAATATACGACTGATAAATTTTGTATATAAGTTTTAGAAGAATTTATTAATATAGATTGGAATGAACTCTTTGGGAGCAATTGTCACTGTTGCAGTTGTTAACTATTGGTTGATTATTCCCGCATTTGTTTTGGGAATCATTTTCTTTTTAATTCGAAAATCTTATCTGAAGGTAGCACTTGGAATAAAGCGACTTGAAGCTAACAGTAAGGAAATTTTAAGTTTCCTAATTTTTTTAACAAAGAAAAAGTTATTTCATCTTTTTATATTTTAAATCAGCTAAAAGCCCTGTATTTACCCAACTCTACTCTTCGCTGATTGGGTTAACAACTTTGCGTGCACATGGTTGCCAGGCATTTTTTCAGAAAGACTTTGATCGATATCAAGACATCCATAGCTCCGCCTGGTTTCTTGTGATTGCCACAGCACGTTGGCTTGGTTTTTGGTTAGACATGGTATTTGTCACCTTCGTTGGGAGCGTTACCTATGCCTGCGTTGCTTTCAGTGAAAGTAAGTGTGAAATAAAAATTTAAAGAAAATCAATATAGGTCAATTTTACCTTTTTTGCAGACCTTAGCGGTGGTGAGGCAGGCCTGATAATTTCAGCTGCTATGAGCATGATAGAGCTAGAGTATGGGATTCGCCAATCGGCAGAAATGATGAACCAAATGACTTCAGTAGATCGTATCATCGAATACGGAAGACTGCCTCCTGAAGCACCTTTAGAATCCAGCAAAGGTAATGAATATTTTTTATATTAATTTGTATTTCTGATATGTTTTTTTTGTTTGCAGCCAATAAGCCTCCCCCTAACTGGCCTTCTAATGGAATTATTATGCTAAATAATCTGACTCTTCGCTACAGTATATCCGATTCACCCGTGTTAAAGAATTTGAACTGCGTCATCGACTCGTGTGAAAAGGTTAGGGGACATTTTTTATCGTCACATTGTTTATTTATATTCTCTTCCTTCTAATTTCTGAAAGATTGGAATCGTGGGAAGAAGTGGAGCCGGGAAATCATCTGTTATCGCCGCACTTTTTCGTCTGACCGAACCAGATGGAAGTATTTTGATAGATGGCATAGATTTTAAATCTCTTGGCCTCCACGACCTTCGATCGAAGATATCAATTATACCACAGGAACCAACACTGTTCTCGGGTTCCCTAAGAACCAATTTGGACCCGTTTGATTTGATCGGAGATGATGTTCTATGGGGAGCAATCAAGGATGTCCATCTAGACTTGTTTATGGCGTCAGAATGTGGAACAAGTGAGCAAGGCCTACTTGATTTCTACGTTTCCGAGGGAGGAGTAAATCTCTCTGTTGGTCAGAGACAACTCATTTGTCTCGCTAGAGCCATCTTGCGTGACAATCGCATTCTTGTCCTCGACGAAATAACGGCTAGTGTAGACAAAGAGTATATTTATCAACTAAAAATTGACATTGATCATTCATTACCTAGGGTTTTTTATTTACAATTTTCTCGGTTAACATTTAGAACTGACAAATTCATCCAATTGATTATTCGGGAAAAGTTTAGGAACTGTACTGTGTTGACCATTGCCCATCGTTTGAACACTATTATAGACTCTGACAAGATAATGGTTCTTGATGCTGGCCAACTTTCTGTAATTTGTTTAAACTTCGAAATTAACCCACCCAACAAACATATTATATCTTGTTTGCCCTATTATTCAGGAGTATGATGATCCAGCTCAACTTCTGGCAAACCCTTTGGGCATATTCCGTAGTTTAGTAGACCAAACAGGGGAAGAGGAAGCAACTGAACTTTTAAATCTTGCTAAAATGGTGAGATAGTGTGTTTATTGCAAATTAGATTTTACGATTATTAAAACCCTGTGTTTTTATTACATTTTAAATCTAGGCTTTCGAGGCTAGAAATCCGCTAGCCCAACGGATCTGACGGTCAACGGATCTGTTGGGGACCGAAAGCAGTTTAACATTAAAGCAACCTACTTCTAAAACTAAATCTTTTGGGGTCGAAAAAGATTTGTCTGATACCAAGGAAAATGTTAATGGAACCTCCCTTTAAACTAAAACTGATTCACCTATAAGAAATGGGCGTCGTCTAGCAAAACCTATTTAAGTACCAATAGTTTTGACCTAAATGACTTTATGATTTTTCTTAGAAATTGCTTTGGTTTTGCAAAAGTAATAGTAGTGCTAGGTAAAAAGTCTATCTAAACATTACAAATTAAGCAAAAATGAATAACACAGATACACAATTATGCAGCATACAATAAAAATATATTATCAACTAAATCTGGAAAATAAACAAAACATAAATACACGTTAGTATAATAGATGCGAGGCTGACTTTTATGGATAATCGGTAAATAACTTTTTATTTTGACCACTAAAAAAGAAACAGCTTCTAAGTATTTTTTTTAAAGTTTGATAACATGTGTTTTGTTTTACTACATTTGTTTGTGTGGGAATATCGCGTCAAGTTTGGAAACATGAGATTTAGGTTATATGATAATAATGTCAGTAGAAACAAGTTGAATCACCTCGAAAAAGAATACTGGAGCTGAAATTGCACTGGCCGTAACTTTGATGTCAGGATTCTTAATGAGGTCGTAAATGGATTTGATCGAAGGTTTGGAATTTGGAGAAGTGAAAAATGATGTTCCTTTGAATTCATGGAGTTGAATTCCGAAACCGAAGCAGATACAAGTGCCATCTACCACAATTAACAATAACCAAATCAATTCCTACGAGGCTCATTGATTTTTTGTTCGATTCAATATTTCTTGATTAGGTTAGCTTTGTGCAATACCCATTAGAGACCCCACAAAGCCACAATAACACAATTAAATCATTTTTGATCCGTTTGTGTGTTTGAATAGGAAAATACATTATTGGCTGATGCTATACTTTATAGAAATGAAAAATATAACGTTTACTTTGTAGATTATTATGATTATTATTATTTCTTGATTATTATTATTTAATACTTCGTATTGTTTGTTCTTAGATTATGTACTTAGGCACAGACGAATCAGTAATTGAATGACAGTCATTGATTTTTCATAGCTTCTTGTATATTTTATATATATTGATTTCATTCCAATGAATTTTCCGAGGTGAAAAAGGAGAAGGGAATCGGATGATTTACTATTTCATTATTATTTTTTTAGTTCTACGCATTTTGCCAGGAGGAATATATTTTTATGAACTATTTAATTTATGCATGAATGCATATGAAAATTGAAACTAGGCATCCGACCGATAAAAGTAGAAAAGCACTGCTCAAATTCTTTAATGTCAAGGGCTTTCCATCATTAGTACCTCCCTTGTTACCAATGCAACGAGCAGCATTAATCTTATGTTTTGTTTTGATTGAATATCTTAGTCCGGCTGCCTCAGCTTTTAAAAACCTTCAATGATGAAATCCCATTAAATACTGGAAAAAATTGTTTAATAAATAAGACACACTCTTGACTAAACATTTCAGTGAATGGGCTCCCTTTCGTTAAAGTGAAGGCGAATAACATTCGGCGGTATTTTTCCTTGGCAACTGTAAAACGGCAGCTCCCAGTTTTTTCCACATCAGTTCCAACGTATTCTACAATACCTGGATAAACCTACAACGTGCAAAGTAAAAAATGAAAGACCGCAAAACATTCCTTCGTCTTCATTGTTGTGTTACCTCTATGTGGATGTTGGATCCTTGCAAGACTTTTTCGATGCAATTCCTAGGATTATTACACAACATTTCTGGATCATTTTTCCACATGTTGTTGATATATTTTTCAATTCCTTCTTCGGCGTCCTAAATAATACCATAACTGATCATCTTTACTTGTGATAATGAACAAAGAGTGTGTATCAAAAAATAAACGGGTGCTGAAACGGCAGTAGCTGAAATTTTTATGTTGGGGTTCTTGGGAAGGTCATAAATGGATTTTATCATTGGTTGGTAATTCGGGGCAGTAAAATATGAGGTCAAAATACTGCAGTAGTAATTCACTAAGAGAAAACTAGCCAGAACCCAAGTTCCGGCCAGAACTCTAAAAGAAAGCATGCTACCAATACACGATGCACCTGATTATGTGCGAATTACGAGTTAGTTATTTTAAACTGTTTACTGTTTATTTAAGTATTCTGAATACCTACCTTGACTTATAAGCGTCCGAAAAGTATAATCCATCGAGTTGTAAAACTGAGTTATTCCATTAATTTTTCTAACATTCGGACTCAAAGTCTTTGACTCGATGCGGTAAAAACCATAAAACAAGCCAACAATAATTGCAATAGAGACAGATAAAACAACCCATACCTTTAGGTAATAAAATCAAACGATTTGGTATATTAATAAAATGTATTGTAAATTTGCTTATACGGTTAGTGAGAATGGTAGCCACGTAGCTCCAAAATATGTGGTTGATTCGGGAGCTGGGATCATGCAAGCGAAACTTGTACTCTCAAAAGGGTAGCTATAATCAACCATCTTAGCAAATGTGGTGGACATGACCAATGTACCAACATCTACATCGGCTTTCTTTTTAATTCAGAATACAAATCTCTCAAATATTAAAATATTATTCTCAACAAATAGTTATGCTTAAATATAAGAACCTTTTCAACCAAATAGCTTAAGGTTCCCTTACGACCGGTAATTGGATCATCCTCAATGAGTCGCACATCGTCTTGAAGCATAGTGTACCTATTGATAGATACATATTAAATTGAAAATTCCGTTAATTGAATTTCAGCTATGGTTAGTTACGTTAAATTCATGCTTCTAACGACCCAATCCAGCCATTCCATAGCAAAGCCCCTGATCTCCAATATATGACCGCTCTCGTTCCTCATTATTTCTATTGAAGGATAAGTATTCATATAAAAAATATATAAATAGTAATATTAAAATAGTAACTATAGTAATTTAAAAAAATTAAAAATTTTAATTGTAGTATTAAACTTTAATTAAGCTCACGTACTGGAAATGGTAAAAGGGTAAGATGCTGTCCCTTCAAAGAGGATCTGCCAATCTCATCCATTTTTTGGTTAGTACAGGGAGCTAATCTTTAGTGTAGAGCCTTATAGAGATCGTCCTGAGAATGAACTGAAGGATTAGCTCCTGGACTCGCTCCTGACACTATAGGTTTGAAAGCGTTGAACAGTTAGTCTACCAAGCAAGTATACAGTCAGTGATAATAATGATTATCCTTCCATTGATTATTGAATTACTTATGTGAGTAACTAGCTGAGTATACTAACTTTGAGTAATTGAAATGAGTGATCAGGCCAATTGATTTTCCGTATCATTCCATATAATTGAAAGCAGTTTTACGATGACCAATTACAGTCAAATTAAAAATAGAAGTAAATATATCCATCGCTCTGTTCAATATAAATCCTATTCTTGATGTATAAGTAATCCTAATCTTGTAGTTCAAGGGTTAGAGAGTTGATATTATTCACCAATCCAGAAACCCAATCCGTTTGTTAAACCCAGAAAGGCATTCCACAAATTTTGAATTTATAATAACTTGTAAAAATATGTAAGGCACAAAGAGTAATTGATAAATTTGTGATCACAAGAAGCGACCAGCTATCCCACATTACCGTTGCGACAATCAGTTAGTTATTGAAATCCTAGCTATAGCTGTCTCAGAGCTGTGCTTTCAAGTAAATGATGGTTAACTCATGCTTAGCACCTTTCGATAGGTTTTACATTCAGTTAAAAAATAATAATAATACTATACAGAACTCGTGTTCAACAAGCAGATCAGTAATTTCCCCCGAAACACGAATCACAACTTATTTATTAGATGGGATTGTTGATGGGCTTGCATGCAACAAGCCGATATTCGAACGAATTTTGCTGGCTGACCACCCCCTTAACCTTTTTTCAATCTATATTTGTTACCACAGAAAGTAAAAAATGAGCATTCTTTGTTTGATATTGGGTTGTGACACTATGTAACCAGAGTGATTAAAAAACTCGAAGCAGATATAAGTGTCATCTAGCATAGTATAATATTTAAGAACTATGTTTATCCATAGGACAAAAGCCAACTCACAGAGGCTCTGTCGAGTCAGCGCCTGCTGACTACTGAGGTGTTGTGTAGCGCCCCCGTCATGGCGAGCTCTCTGCTGCAACAAGCAGCGACCATATCACTTGTGATGTCTTTTGAAATTGACGCTACTTGCAGTAGCATAATGTAACAGGGCGAAAACTTCATTCTACTTTTAGATTTGCTTGGCTGATAGTGTTTTCAGCAGCCCGTCTGAGATCACTTGAGGATGCCAGCGCGACGGCCTTCTAGAAAACAAAATTAACTTTTCTCATTTCGATTTTGGGCAGTAAACGTTCTAATAAAAAAAAAGTAAGAGAAATTTACTAGATTTCAGTAGCAAGATAGAAATGTTTACTCGCGCTTATGCACGACTTCAGCAGCTCTATCACGACGATCACCTCCGCCCTTCGGGCTCGCAATAAACAATTCGTTTGGACTTCTTCAAAAAATTATCTAGTTAGAGTCAGCAACGATTGGAGAGTCCCATTCTAAGCTTTATACAACCAAACACGCAAATTGGCTCCTCGTTTAACTATTTGATAAACGAATCAATAAACACAGAATTCCGTTTTTCAAACATATTTTGTGATGATTGAGGTTGCTCCACCTATTCTTCCAGCAACTATTAGAAGCTTCTTTAAAATTGATTCTTGTCTCTTTTGAGCAACTATTGAATCGTATATATGTTTTATTGATCTTCAAGTTGCGGAATATTAAGTAGCTGTACTTTTAATGTGTCTCAAAGAGAAATAGTTTTATCGAAATACATCGAATATTACCTATCTAATATTAATAGATGATAAGATGAAACTACTGCATTAAAATACCATAAAAATTTTGGAAGTAGAGTTGGAGGTAGAGTGGAGAGGACAGAATGGGAAGGATTACAGTATAAACTAGAAAAATTCTTGATCAACTTAAAAATCGGTTATTGCCTATTTTTTCACAACACAAATATGGTTGGGGATTTTTACAGTTCATACCTGGTCTTACACTCTTTTATTGTTTTTTTTTTAACAATGAAACATTATCCAAAGCTTTGTGTACGTCCTTGGAATATTTTGTATGACAAAAAATAGTGTAAACACAATGCTTACTAAGACACCTAACCAGAGGTAAAATTATCCAGTGTGTCCAATCACACATTATTAATTGGATGTCCACCAGCTTACGACCTGTTTAGAATATTCTTTAGACGTTCATTTCTGGTTGTTCAGTGGGGCTGATCTACTAAGGAGGGATCGTGGCTGAGTGCACAAATTCACCAAAACCCTTAAAATGATTTTGGTATAAAATGTTCTTTTTTACAGATGTGGCTTATTGGTTTATAGATTTATGATGGAATGCTAGACGAATTCTTTTTTAAACCTTTGATTCAGAAAAAAATACTTCTTAAAAGTATCTTATAAACATATGGATCGTGTTGAAAAAAATGAGAAGAGGTTAAATGCAATCAGTGATAATTTTATATCATCTTTTAATTATATTTTATGATACTCCTCTTAGCCTACTCATACTCATTCTTATCTCTTGTTTGGGTGATAATTTTATTGATGATTTCGCTTCGTTGTATCTTCTATTGAATTTAAGCTTGACGTAATATTTGAAATGCATTGCACTGAAATCAGATCAACCAAAAAAGTTCTAAACTAAAGTTAACTATGCGTAATTACCATCAACACAGAACAAATATGATAGATAAAATAGCATGCGTGGGCTGTTGATGTTTGTGTTTTGGTGGCCAATTTTTCGCTGCACATAAGAAGGCATGTCACAGACTGTGATTGGCCGCCCTGTTTCTCCCGTACTTTCTCGTATGCCCTTTGGAAACTTCTCCAACAAGGGGAAAGATAAGGCAGCTAATCAACGAAACGTTTCAAGTGTATATTTTCCTTCTGTGAAATTTTATGATATTAAAAGGGTAGATACATTTTTCTGATTGGGATATTGCAACTACTTAATAATTTGAAAGATAAAGAGGTAAATGGGTACCAGGCAGGATGTTTAGTTGCCAAAATAGGCATATTCTCGAACTTTCTAAAGCACCGTGTAAAAAAAGAAACAAAAACCTGGTAAATTTGGGAAAAACAATCTTGGAAATTTGAACCGACACACTTAGAGCACAGCTGACAGATCTTGTGTCTGGAGCCATCCAGAAAACACAGTATAAGCGTCTTCTACATTAGAGGTATCGAAAAGGGTGCCATATTTGAGATAAAGGTTAACAAAGTCACCAGCTTTGAGGCTCATTGAAATTTGGGTACCAAAAGAAATATATGCAGAGCTACCGCTTACGTCTTCAGTGTAGGTTGATGTTACGGCCATACCATTTTTTTGAAGCAAAATGTATACTTTTGGTGAGGCAGCTTTCGTCTTCAAGGCAGAAAACGCAAAATAATAGGTGCCACTAACTGGTGCTGTGAAGATCCCAGTGGATGTATTCATTGCTTTGCCAATATTCAAAGTTTCGGTTTCAAATGGGATTACAGTATTGGCTGAGCCATAATTAGTAATGCGTTTAACGGAAAACTGGACTTGCTTTGTTTTGATTTCCATCGTCCCGATCCAGGTTTGGGTTGCTCTATCATTGTTTTCATTGAAATTGCAAAATACAGTGTCAAGTGTGTTTGTTTGAACATTTTTAATCGTGTAGTAGCCATTCAAGCAGTGATTTGCATTTTGCAAATCAATACATGAAGTAGGGGGATTACTAGACACAGAAATTCTTTCAACATTGGGGATTCCTTTGGAAATTTGACTAGGATAATCAGGGAACCTATTCGCTATCAGTTTCTCAAGCTTGGCGATTTTTTCAGCTTGGTAAGAAATTGTATCTACAATTGCCGCCTTAAAAGCAAAAAAGCAGTGAGTAGGAAACTAGAATGTTCAATGAATTAAATTGAGGACTTGGTTTACCATTTGAGTTTGAAGAGCTGCCTCATCTTGCATTGATGCAGCTTGGAAAGCCAAGGTAATTAATGCAAGAGTGGTGAGTAATACTAAGGTAAAAAAAATAGTTAACCATGCAATTTCAACCCTTTTGGGGAAATATAAGCTTTGAAAGTGTTTAAAGGAGTTGAAAGTGTTAACCGAGGGAAATGTTAAAGGCTATCTGTTAAAAGTTGGAATTGTATTTACTAAAAGGGAATATTACCGTAAGAAGACAGCATGTCGGTAATGAACGGAATCGAATCTTGCAAACTGACGATAATATTCTCTGTGAAAAGATTTTTTATACTGTTCAAAGCTATGCATCTCAAATGAAAAACGACTTTTCAGCTCAAGGCTACATCTGCGCTCGCCATCTGCAGATCCAAGATATTCAAAATCTAAAAGAATTGAAGACAATGTATACTTAAACAATAGTTTCCAGTGCAATTTTTAGTGCTACTTGAAGAAAAAAAACATTTTAAAAACAAACGGTAATAAAACAGAGCTTTGTTCAATTTTCATATACAACTTCTCCCAAGAAATTTACGCATTTGAAAGAGTCTTTTTCAAATGCAGCATTCGGATGTAGGAAAAAATGAAAAACAAAATTTATATACACAACGCTTTAAAAAATGTGAGGCAACTTTATCGATAGAAGTATGATGTGTAGGTGAAAAATTTTTTCCTTATTTTTTTTTAATTGAACCAGCTTATTATCATGATTGGTAAAATATTAGACTTTGATTACTGATTCAAGAATCAGTAAACTCTATAAAAATACGTTTTTCCTTCAGTAACTTCATATGTTACCAACAACCCAGATGTTAATTTTTTTTTCCTTTTTAGCTTTTAGCTCTGGTTTGTAGTTCATCTAGTATTTATCAGTCCCAATTTTTAAAATTAATACCAATGAAATCAAAATCAACAAAACTAAAAACAAAAAAATCACATACAAACAATAATAAAATATTTTAGAATATTTTAAGGGTGGTCAATTGCATTTTAATTACTATTCAAGTCTACTATACATAAATTTTGAAATATTCATTTATAGTTTAGTTATTTGCATGCATTGGATGATTTCGATTCTAATATCGATAAACAGTGAAGCGGGTTGCTTAAATATATGCATTCAACTAGTTGAATAGCATTCGATTTTTAATGAGCGCTGAGTGGAAGTGCTAGGGTCGACAATGCAATAAGCATGTCAACACGCTATTAAAATTCAATGATTAATCCCAGCTTTGAGTTGCAAGTTTCACCCATATTCTTTTGCGTTCATATATGAAGTCGTAATACGTTCGGTTCAACTTCGGAAAAAGAGTATCGAACGGAAACCAGGCATTAGTTTATTACACGTGAGCTGGTGGCTGAACTTATAATCTACTCGAGATTTCATCCTTCTTTTGGCTGTGTCTTTTGGTATTTAATTTTTTTCAGTAACCCTTCCATAGAACGATAACGGTCGCATGGCAAAAGACAATTAATAGGATTGCTTGTGACCAACCCTTGGGCTCGTTCGCCAAACCTTATTACTACATATAGTATATATTCAATTTTATTTGAAGCATTCTTTTCTTTCATTCGAATAAAACAAGAAGCTTTTAATTAACTTTTGTTAAACCTTTCAGCTGGAAGAATTCATTTTATTTTTTAATCATTTTTAAAAACGCTAGAACTTAACATCTTTAAATTTTATCAAAAGCATTAAAGTGTTAGTCTTCCGCAAACACCTCCATAAAACCAGTTTACTGCCAATTCCGTTGCTGGCGCTGACTTGAGGGTGCAATTGACAAGGTTGTGACTGAAGTGGGTGCAGTTTTTTGTCTGCAAGCATTTGCGCCAGCAGTCTTCAACTTTGGTGTCAGCTACCCCGAGGTCTTTCACAGTTGCACTTGCTGGGAAGTCGCAGTTCTTTCTGAAAACATACACTCCTTTGCAAGGTCCATCAGCGAAGATGATTTGTGCGGTCACCAAAAGATTTGCTAGGAAGATGATAGAGATTGTCACAGCAATCAATGTAGTTGGTATATTCTTATACATCCTACAACTTGTAAAATTTCCTAAGATTGAAAAAAATGTGTCATTTTCAGTGTTTTCTAAGAAAGTTTTTTTTATCGACTTAAAACCCAGTGAGTTAAGACTTTCGTTTTCTTCCATTTAACCTTAAGATAAAAGTGGGAGTTGTAGAAATGAAGAGGAATACAGGCGACTATAAAAATAGCTCTTACCAAGGCATATACATATCTTTTAAAATTAATTTTAACCCATTAATAAATGGGATATTAAAATAATTATTGAACTCGGTTAGATTTTACAGCACAAGTACTCAAAACAGAAAAAAAACCACTCAGTCTTCAACTCCCTTTTCTTGAGCACATTTATTGATAAGTTTAAACATGATACCATGTAAAGAAAGTGATAATTAAGAATGGGAATACTTGAAAAATAACCTCTAAAAGCAGACGACGAGTAGAAGTGATCGCGGTAGACTAGCAGCGTTTCTGCAGCTTCTTTTACAAATTTTTTGACCTGATTTTATACTAAAAAGAATACCCTACTGCACATTGGGCAGAACAGGCACTATTAAAATATTCAAGGAGAAAGCAAACCTATTCGTGACCATGGGAGTCAAAATGGCTCATTGTTTTACTGGATGTAAAATGCGTTGAGATTTATGTTTTCGTTTCTCGACTATGAATTTTTTTATACTCTTCCTGTGAACAATGAAAAAAAATTCAAACAAAAAATCGTGAAAAATAACCAGCTGATCGGATGACTGAAAAGAAAGAATTTTTTATCGTCGAACGAAAGAATAGAGTACCAGTTTACTTAAGGAAAAAACGCACAAAAAACTTTCAAGATTTAGGATAAAACTGATATAAATTTAATTAAAATAGCTAATCAAGTACTTGGTATTTACGAAAGAAAACTTAATTTAGAGCGTCGGTTGCATTATTGGATATTTTCCACTTAACAAGAAGCATGAAAACTATGCAAGAAGGATGAAAACTTGAATGATTACCATTCCCTCTTTAATATTTGACATTAATGAGTTACAGGAATGCAACTCGCAGGCTTTGATTTAAGATTAGCTGCTTGATAGGTGGTTGATTCGGTTGCTAAGATCTTACCATCAGAACTCTTGCTCTCAAAAGGTTAGCTATCGATCGACTTCACTTCATAAATTTACTAATAATCTTTTCAAACCCGTTACTGGATCACCTTCTATGATGAGCTGTTAATCGGTACATGTACGGTACGGTACAGGGTCTTCTTCAGCATCTTACACCTTTCGTGATTGAAGTAGCTAAAGGGGACAAATAAAATATATATTTTACCAATAATTATGTTATAAAACAGCAGTAATATTAAGTATAGACCGAATTTCAGATGGCTAAAGTGAATAAAAAACCGAGTCCTAAATTATTTAACCTGGTCTCAATATAGTCAATAAGCAATGCCCAAGAGCTAGTGCAACAAGCCTTGATTATGACAGATCCTTCAAATTGAGATTCAGGGACGAGTCGAGAGCCCTATCCTAAGCTGTATGTACCGGTATAAAACAGATTGATTCTTCCCTAAGTTCCTTCATTTGTTTGAAACAAGTTTTATTATGGCCTTGATGGTTTAGCTTAACCTTCCAGAAACTAGTGGAAGCTTTATTCGATTGAATGCCGTCTCATTTTGTCAATTAATCAACTGCGAATGTGTTTCATTGAACTTAATTTTTGCGACACTGATTCCAAGGGGAGTAAGAATATAAAAGAATATTACTACGAATTTAATTTTTTTTTTTATGTTTTTTTTAAAATGGTGACTACGCATAAACACATCCCGATAGAGGTTCAATCTTGGAAAATAGGAAAGATTCAACATAACCCATATGGTCTTGTTTGCAATTTGCTGTTAATAATTTAAGAATTCAATGTTCTGGGTTTTGGATTTCTCCAACTCGTATCAGGTTTAGGTTCTACTTCTGCAGAAGCTGCATCATATTCAAGTGATTTGAAAAAGGTTCTAACAATGCTAGCTACATCTGAAGAACGTTTAACTTTTAACATATGATAGTTCCAATGAGATCTCAGATGACTATTCATACGGGAAATCATGTCTATAAAGCTCATCTAAAATGGTATTATAAGAGCTTTTATAATGTTAAATAGTTACAACTGAAATTGTTAAAACAATTCAGCGTTTCTGTTGAGCTAAATCATCAGCTAAAAGTAGAAAGATATAATTGCAGCAATAAATTCTATTTTTATACAACTTTTGAGGGAGAAAATTTATTTTCGAATAATGTAATCCAATTCGTAATGAAAAGGGGTATTTCCCATAAACATTTTAAACATTTTAAAGGGTCAGTCTTCCACAAAGCTTTGCTCTGTAAGCATCCAAGATTGGCAGTTCCGTGACCGGTGCTGACTTGAAAATGCAACCCCGATAATTATGGGTGAAATGGGTGCATCCACTTGTCTTCAAACATTTACGCCAGCAGTCTTCAGGATTCGTTGCATCAGAATAATATAGATCCTTAACAGTTTCACTGCCTCGGAAATCGCAGTAGTTGGCGACTAAATACAGTCCACTACAATCCCCCTCAGCCAACGTCACGTTGTTACAGGCCCCTGACACGGTAGTTCTTCCAAAGAAGATAATAATAGTGGTGGCGGCAACCAATTCAAAAAAAATATTGCTGTTCATCCTACAATGTATGTTTTTAAATGTTTCATTTCTAATATAGTAGTTATTTTGATATATTATTGCTGTTTTATTAACAATGAAAAAATGGAATCAGTGCTCTAAATTTTTTTTTTTTAACCAATCAAGTCTCAGAAGAAATGTGTGAGTGACAGGAGTGAGACAAATGCCTTAAATTCTAAACACCCAAATAGGTTTCAATTTTTATCAAATCCAATATAGTTTGAAAATATAAGAACGGAATCATATCTCATTACCTATTTAAGGACAGTGTGATTCCCTCTCAATTTAAAAAGTAAAACTGGCAAATTAGCAAATATCTTATCAAATAAGAAAATAAGAATAGTTAATCTAAAGCTATTTTATATATGATATTTCATCGTTTATTAATTTAAAAAAAGATCAATCTCACTCTCAAGATCAAACAAAATTTAAATATTACTTTTACATTGGGCGGTGATGTATAAACTAGTTTGGAGGCTGTGGGAAGAAAACAAAAGATGAACAGGTTACCTTTGAAAATTGGAGATTTGTGAATAATATTATAGCAGCCGATCCTTACGGTTCTGTACGTCGATTTCAGGACTGATTAAGCTTATTTTATACTAAAAAATTAGTCACTCACAGCCATCTGGTGAAATAGAAAAATACCTGGTTTCTGTAAAATCTCGACGTGTGCTTAAAAGAAATGCAAGCAGAAAAACAATGCAAGTGGATATTTCCTATTGTTCTACTAGACGAATGTGGTTGGCAGTTTTTAATGGCGTATTATTTGCCTTAAAGTCCTTCTCCTTTGTTTCTATTAACAATGAAAAGCATTCCAAACCATTGTAAGAGTCTTTTATATGCTTTTACAACGAAATCAATAATAAAAAACCATTGCAGTAAATAAAAAACCCAGTTTTCTCTAAAAAATTAAATTTTGGTAAATTAACATTGATTTTTTGTGTCATCATTTTATCAATAAATAAGCTTTGTATCTGTTGAATTAATTTTCATAAAGTATTAACTGTAGAGGAAGTAAACAGTGTAACTGAGATATAGGTGCCAAAGAAATGTATCCATATACACCGTAAAGAATCCCAAATAAATTAAACATACATTTCGACTCACTTTGATACCACGAATCGAGTGGTATGATTAGCTAAAAAAAAATTATTTTTTTTTTGTATTTTGAATGCACATCTATTTGAGGTCTTTTAGATGAGTCTGTGCCTTCAGACACCCCATGCACCACCATCACGTTTCTCGCTTTCCTATTGGTCAGTATTTTACTAGGGGCCCTTGCATATACACCGCTATGAACGCCGCGAATACCGGGAAGGAAAAGCCAAGTGGATAGAGCGAGGTTGCCCAGCACTAAGGAACTAATTCCCACACGAAATGTGAAAAAATGAACATCATATATGAATCTTCATAAAAAAAGTGCCGAGTGTGATATGGCATTTTTGTAGCAATCAATTGAAATAAAAGAAATGACATTAAAAAGATGCACCGGGATGACATTATGTGTTTACGACCACCTCAACTTCAAGAGTAGGAACACTTCTATCACACTTCTTCAAGATAAAATTTAAGGTTTCGCCACAATATAGTTAAACTTTAATTTTCGTTTAGTCGTTGTAGTCGTAGACTCGTATTTTCGTTTATAGTCGCTGGTAGTTGGGTATTCGTAAATGGTTTGAACAAATATTTCAGTAAAACTAATATATGAAGATTTAATATATTTAACCAAGTGAAACCCTAGTGAAACTAAAAACTCATAGGCCATTCGAAGCATCTCTTTAAACAGATACACGAGAATCTGTTATACTAGAGCAAATTAATATACTTCAAATACAATAAATAAAATACTACGAACTATCGGAGGTATCTTTTTTAAAAGAGATTAAAGAAAAAGTAATGTTTTTATAAAGTAAGGTATCTTTGTATGTCCCATAGCATGTAGAAGTGAAACCTTAGTTCGAACTTACGTAGCTTTGTCATCAATATTTTATGATTTAGCCAGTACTTAAAAATAAGATGACATTTCTCCCCAGAACCCAATATAATTTAATGAGTTTGCCTATTTTAGAAACTAATCAAAGCCCCCTTTGTTGGCGATTGAGTTGTGATATTGGTAAAATAATTTATGCCTGGTAGGCCGAATAATAATCTGTTATATCAAAGAATATTTAAGAGAAAATTACATGGATGTTTTGTGTTTGCAAGTTTATTATTTAGTAGTTTAGTATGGGTGAGGTAACAGTATAGAAAAACAAAATTCTAAGAAAAAGTTGAATAATCGTAAAAGAGAAAAACACAAAATACTTGATTACTTAGAGAGAGAGGGGAGGGGGAATCCAAAGACAATTAAACATTCTACAGTGATGAAAGTAATGTAAAATAATACGATACCGTGATACCGTGTGTTAGGCAACTTCTTATCTATATTTAAAAGTCTAGAAAGTTTAAACCTATTCTCTGAGCAGATCTTATCTTTTTCTTAAAATTTAAGCAAATTGTGAGATTATATTAAAGTTTAAATTATATATTATTTTGGTTGAATCATCAATATATTACATTACATATTTAAATTAAATGTGTTTAACAGTGTCAGTTTAATGAAAACGGAATGTAAAGTAGCCCCACAACTTCTAAATACAATACAAAACTAATGTTAAAGTGTTTTCCCAACAATAAAGTGCCCTAAACATCGATTAGTCAATAATCTCACTTTCATAACTGTACTTAAATTAGACCCTTGATCTAGCTCGCAGTACGATTCAATAGGCCTACGTTCTTTTTCCAAGCCATCAGTTTTTCAATGCAGAAAATAATAAGAGCTAGGAGATATCCGACCGGCAGAAGTATGAAAGCACTGCCAAGATTTTTCAACGTCAACGGATATCCGTCATCGGCGCTTTCTCTCTTATAATGGCCGATGCATCTTTCAGCAATTGTTTGTATCTTAGACTTTCTGGAGTATCTCAGTCCTGCCGCTTCTGCTTTCAAAAACCTTTTAAGTGTAGGAAATTGAATTATTGGAATTGGGTACGCCATATTTTTAAAAAAGTAATTGCGCACTCTCGGCTAAAAATTTCGGTGTATGGACTCCCTTTTGTTAGAATGTAACCAAATAGCATATTACGGTAGGTTTCATCAGCCAATGTGAAACGGCATTTTCCACTTTTTTCTACATCTCGACCAATGTAGTCTATTACGGCTGGGCGAACCTATACATTTTAAGAGCTTCAAAAATTATAAGTTCCATTCAAATGATTTATTACAATTTTTTTCTAAAGTTATACGTCAATGTGAATGCTGGATCCTTGCAAAACCTTTTCAAGACATTTGCTAGTAGTGTTACATAATAGTTCATGATCATTATTCCACATATCTTTTATGTACTTTTCGATTCCCTCTTCAGCATCCTATTCGAAAAATAAGAAATGAGATATGATAATAATGGCAGTTTAAACAAGTTGAATCACCTCGAAAAAGAATACCGGAGCTGAAATTGCACTGGCCGTAACTTTGATGTCAGGATTTTTAGGGAGGTCGTAAATAGATTTAATTAAAGGTTCGTAATTTGGAGCAGTAAAGAATGAAGTCAAAATGCTGCCGTAGTAGTTCACTAGAAGGAAACAACCTAAGGACCAAGCGCCAGCAAGGATTCGAAAAGAAAGCAGGCTGCCACTGAGCGATGCTCCTTTTGAATTGATTAGAACGATAATATTTTTTTTAACTTTTCGCTATGGTATGATAAACATTGATTTCATACCTTGATTTAAAATTGTCCGAAAAGTATTATCTACAGCACTGTAGATTTGAGTGATGCCCCATACCTTCGTTGCATTGAGAATCGAATTGTATGACTCGATTCGAACGAAGCAGTAAAACAGGGCCGCAATGAAGATAATTGAGAAAAACAGAACCAACCAAACCTAAGACAATATCAACGATATAGATATCGACTCTATTACAAGCAAATCGAATAAATGTGAACAATACCTCAAGTGAAAATGGCATCCAAGTACCCCCTAAATAAGTGGTGGATTTGGGTGGTGGGGTCAAGCATATGAAACCTGAACTATCAATCGGGTAGGCATAGTCAATGAACTTAGCCACTATGTCAGACATTACCAAGGTTCCGACTCCCACATCCGCTTTCTATATCATGTAATATAAAAACCAAACCAGTTTGAATGCGTTTAAGGAATGGTTGATGAGTAATGTGAAAACTAAATTCACCTTTTCAATGAGATAGCTCAAAGCTCCCTTTTGACCTGTAAGCTCAACATCGGCAATTGTTGGTACTTCTTCATCAATCATAGTATACCTTTAAAATAATAATTTTTTTTTACAGGTGAAAATAAATTAATATGGGATTTTCAAAATGATTCATTACGTCATATTCGTGCTTTTGATGACCCAATTTAAGCATTCTATAGCATAGCCACTCATCTCTATGATATGTCCACTTTCATTCCTCTTTATGATTATTGATGGATAAGTCTTTGTAAAAAGAGTATAATTTCGGTAACTAATAAGCTATTAATTTCTAGTAGTTATGACTAAAATAAACAGTTTACAGGTAGTGGTAACATGGTTAAGTGTTGTCCGCTGAAGTAAGATTTTGGATCCCCCATCTCCAACATTGTAGTGTAGAACTGTATTTCGATTGCTACCTCTCAGAAGTAGTCAAGTAGCCCTGACAAGTTACTGGCGGTACCAGGTTTGCTTCCCTTCGATATTTTGGTATATGGTATATTGCAATTCTATAGAATAAGTTGCATACAAGACCACACAATTGAGCTTTTGAATTGATTCAATTATCTACCAAATTAACGGATTTTATTACAAAAGATTTATATAATCATTTTTGGTCAGCAATGATTTGAAACCTAAATTTATGAAGGATCGGGTAGTTTGTATTAATGGAGAACTGATGACTTTCTATTTGAAAATCCGGAGCATGATATGATGTTTCAAGGGATATCTGAGTTTTTCCTCATCGTACTCGTCGAGTTTAATGCTTATTAGAGATATTGATCCAATAATCAACTTTTGTGTACTTCTGAAGTTAATCATATAGTATTTAGTGGTATAGTGGTTTAAATAAATATCCTGCTGGCATTGGTAATATCGTCAAGTACTGCCAACGTAGGTATGATTTGTTATTATCTTCCATATTGCTATTGAAGCAGTGACTGGGCTTGTATCGTTTTACCTTACTGTGCTCGTCGTGTTAAGTGACTGAGGGATACTTAGGTTTCAGATCCTAAAATGTATTAAGAGTATACATTTTTGAACTCTTGGACAAACGATTTTTTTTTTAAATAAGCTTCATCTTATATGGCTCTGCTGAATGTTGAATCTAATCTTTTGTCTTTCAATTCTAATCTCAATTCCAATTTTCCTTTACTATTTAATGATAGTTGCATGTAAAAAAATCGGGCTGTTTAGTCCTTAAATACAAAGCAAATTTATTAACAAATGCCAACAATTAACTATTACATGAAGGTCACTCTCATTGAAGTTATTGATTTTATTATTATAAATAAATAAAAAACGGCTGGTTGGATTTGTAATTTTTGTAGTTTTTATAACGATGTACCACAAAATGAGAAGTAGACAATAGAAATCTAATCTAAAATAGCTCATTCTAATTATATAAATTAGTGTACCTCTAATTCCAACGTAATGTGATTACAATTGGTTTTCAAATTTAGGTTTCTAAATTTCCATGGATCCCGGTTTTAGGAGCTGAATCTGTGTGCAGTACCGAGATACTGTGGGAAAGAGGCACAAGCTGCAAAACTATTTTTCAAATCAAGAAAAAAAAAACAAAAAACAAGGTCATCTCGTATTGTAAATAAAGCTTTCTGTGCAAAGGTCTACGAGTCAATACATGAATAGATCAGTGATTTCTCTCGAAACACGAAACATAACGCATTCATTACATTGAATTATTGGGTAGAAATTGTGTATATCCACGGTAGTTTTGAAATCAACAAAATCCCTCACCGTATCAATACACACAAGCAATCATTTGGCTTTTTATACGAGTTATTCATGTGGTCATTTGGCTTTCTATATGAGTTATTCATTGAGATGACTCTGCTTCGTCAGCAACGAGTCGAGGGCCCCATTCTTAACTTTGTGTACTGTCAAACAAGCAGACTGGTTCTATGTTCAACAGTTGGTTCATCGAATCAATAAGCACAAATCTCCATTTTATTTGGAACAGCTAGAATATGATCGAGCTAGCTCATACAGTTCTCCTACATACGATTTGAAGCGTCTGCGATTGATTTTCTTTTCCATTTTGACGATTAATTATATGATCAGCCGTCTAAAACTGTTAAAAAAATAGCCCCTGCAATCCCTTATTGATTTTTCCAATAAACGTAACAATAAACTTGGATTTTAAAATGAAATGCCGACATAGCATTCCGTGTAAAACTGATTCTTTTTGTCGCAACAATTACAATTAACACGAATTTCAACATAATTTCGTAAATACTAACCCATTGTAATATAAAAATTAATATGGTACGTGGTTTTCAAAATAAATGTACCACATTTTTTGATAAATTATTATGTAATTATGATTTAAAATACAAATGAATTGGCACGGAATAGCTAATGTCAGTTGAATTATTCCTCTTTTTTCAATCCCAACATGTTTGAAACTTCGAGCTGCTGCAAAATGCATGTTAGGTAATTAAAATATTTTGCCAAGAGACTTTGAAAAAAAAGTGTATGGTTTGCTATGTTTTGAAAAATAAAAAACTTAATTTGACTAGCTGTTTTATGCCAATTGGCCAATCGCCTTTAATTAAAAGAGTATAAAGTAATTGTTCCAATCGCAATTTTTTTAAATTTTATAATTAATTTTAAATACTATAGTACGTGATAACAAAAAATTTTAAGACGGAGTCATAAGAAGTTTTTGATGAAAAGAACTAAATTCAGCCCCGTCGTGATATGATGCGATTTCTTTAAGTAATAAAAGAAATGGCTGTCTTTAAAACAGCGTCATAGATACGATCCTTAGAAAACTAATATATGACGTTTTTATGCACATAGATAATGTGTTTTAACGCAGATAAATCCGATAATTTGTTTTTGCAGCTTATATCCAACACCCCATTTTAAGTACATAAAACATTGTTTATACAGAAATAAAACGGCGTGGAAGTGATTTATTGTCTTTTACTATCATTAATTATGATCACTAATAAGAAGTAACTATAGTAGCCTAAGGAATGCGTTGACCAAACAATGCCAGGCAAGTCAGCAATAGAAGTAAATGCTGCTGCCAAAGCATTCAGTTCCTTTTAATGCTATTCCCGCAGATTGTATATATGTTAACGTTTTGGGTAAAATCCTGCTTAGCATTTATGTACCTAGAATAAACTGAACCCCATATTTCAAATAGGGCTTTCGGAAAAGGAACTACTTTCCGTTTGATTGCTGGTTTCAATTTTAACTATTGGTCCATATCGAGTCAGTATGTACCCAATTGATTGAATATTTTAAAAAAATATTTTGAATTGTAATATTTTTTGTGTATCAAGGTAATCAGTTGGCAGACACGTAATTGAAAATAATTTGACCATGGAAATTTTATGAGATAAGCAGCAAATATATGTATTGTGCCTAATGTTTGAGCTCTAAGTTAAAGATAATCTTATTGGGGGTACTTTATATAAATGATCAGAAGTCAGAGGGATGGCTGTTGAGTTTAAACATCATTCAAAAGTTCTTTTAGCATTTCAATTCTTTCATTATACCCAGATTTCTTCATACGTTTCTCCTCTTCAATCATCATCTGAATGTAGTCGGACAAGTTAGAAGAATCAGGGCGAAGTGCAATCTCATTTAATCTTCTCAAACATCCAGTAATGATCCTGACATCTTGTTTTAAAAGCTTCTTCATATCTTTCAGTTCACTTTCCAATTCTTCCAGTACCTCTTCTGCGCTTAATTTCTTATTGTGTGCCTCTTCGTACCTCTTTTTCAATTCTGAATACGTTTTGGTTTCTTTGACGTCTTCAAATTCCCACCAAAAGGTTTCGTAGCTGTGGAGCTCCCATTTACACCTGTTGGGACACACGGTGCAGTTATTGTCCGGTCCCATAGCTGAACAGGTTCGTTTGTATTCAACATCCACAGGGCCAAGCTTACAAGCCACATCTCCAATCCATTTGTTCAACCCACCATCGTTGAAAGGCTTGCCACTTGTTTTGAATTTAAGCGGTCCAAAGTTAACACCCAGACCAATCGAAGACTCACTACAAGGGTAGTGGCATGAAATATTGCATATAGAACAATTGGTGGATTTACTACCACTAGAAGTAGCAATTTTTTGCCCTTTCGTAACGACAACTTCGTAGTTGAAATCTTGGTTAGCCTTAATGTGATCTGAATGGTTTCCAATAATTAGTTTGGTTCGATTAAGTTCATTCAATTTTGTGAGCTGCTGCTGAAGTCTGGGAGTAAGCCCTTGGATGGTCGCACTAAGTCTCTGCCTCTCTTCAATTACTTGTTCCGTTAATGATAGTGACCTGGAGCTCATTTTCTCAAGACTGGTGAAGAAAGATTGGAAATTTTTCAAACCAAGATCCCAAAACATACGATTCAAATCTTCATCATCGATTAGATTGGAAGTAAAGAATCCAGAGTTGTTAAAGCGATGATGTCGCGGTTGGCTCTTTTCATCCAATTGACAAGATATGTTGGCCTCTTTAATTGCAGAAAGCACTGGAGGCGTTTGACCATCTGTGAATGTTACCAAGAAGGTAATGTTGTCTTCAATATCTTTCCCAAATATTTCTAGAATAGATTCAAATATGTATCTCTGGGTATGCGTAAGTCGAGCCATCGCAGCTTGAACCACAAAACCTACAGCATTTATTTCCTATAATATAGAATAAAGCAAGTTATTATCTTATATTTAAATAGTTTAAAAATATTTATACCTGAATCCCTCCTTTTTCTTTGAACAATTTATGAATGGTGTCTGTAATTTGTTTGTCCCGGTCAAGTCCCTCAGTATCTTCGTACCCAGGAGTATCAATGATAATCAAAGAGTAAGGAATAGTGAACCCTTCTTGATAATGAAGTTCGTAGACTGAAACATTTTTTGTCTGACTGTGAGCTTGATTAGACGATGCTTCTTCTTGGATCAGTATAAAACGATATGGGTCATCCCAGTGAACATCAAGAATGTAGTTAACCATTGCGTTAATAAGGGTTGTCTTTCCTGACCCTGTTGCTCCCATCAACATGATCGTCTTGCATATTGGCCGCACTTTGCTTGGTTCCCCAAACACGTATCTGTTTATGGCCGCCTTCTCGTTGCTGGATTGATTTCTCATTAGTATCGTCGGAAGCTTGAGAAGTAAGATCCCATTTTCTTTCTTTCCAAGAGGTGTGCAGCAATCTTTCAGTCGTTGAGCAAGACGCATTTGGCTGTCAGAAGATTTAACATTAGACATTGGTGTTTGGATTAGATTCATCTGCTTGATAGAAACAGCCGACTGTTTATTTCTGCCATAATCTTGATAAGAAGTCTCTATACCGATCACGTTCCTCGCTTCTCTATGGGGAATATGGTCCGTATGGGCCTAAAATAAAAGACTCACTACGTAAATTATTTATTTCTTAATTATTTTTTTTGTTTACCTGAAGTTGAATGCTGGAAGCTGCTGGGTTTTCTGAAGGTGGGACAACATTAGACACTAGTGATTCTTTACGATCTTGAGAGGGTCTTGCTTGTGATTGTGTCAGTTCTTTTTTCAATTTATTGAAGCCCCCCGTAGGTAAGGTTTTCTTCAGAACATCTCCATTACAGACATCCTCAATCACATCTTCGATGTCAAAAAAGTGATGAGCCACAAAATAAAAAGAGTATTTTTTTAGTGAACAGTTTTCCATCAAGTTCTTTAGTTCAGTCGACACGAAATTATCTGCTGCCCGATTTAGTAAATTGATTGTCTCAGGTTTCAAGCTTAATATGCATTCTGGGGATGATGTAGTATTTTGATCAATTGATGTCAATCCCCTTATAGACCATAGTATGTCGTCTCGATTCTTTTCTATATTTGTGAGAAGAGTTTCGAGATGGGCAGTTCTTTCTTGAAGAAAGTTTGGGTTTTCCATGACTTTGTATACACACATTAAATAAATAAAATAAGATTATATTGGTTTAATGAATCTTAATAATAAAGAAAAGTAATTAAATATAATTTACCTTTTAGCTTATCTTAAAAAAGAGGCAAACTAGTGTTTGACGCTAGAATGAATTTGATTTAACGCTGAGTTGCGACTGGGGAAAACAATCTTTGAAACTCTTCTTGAAATAGAGCGATCCCGTTGATAAAAAAAGAACCGCTTTTATTTAGCTTGATTTTATATATCTCTAAAAAACACGCCTCCCACTCGTTTGATAAGAAAAAAAAGCAAAATCTTTCCGTAAAATAAAAAAAAAGATTCTTTAAAAACAATCCTATGTCATTAAGCGTACGTTTTCGCGCACGTAGTTGAACTATGTAGTTGAACTACGAGTTGAACTTTGATTGAGCTAATATTGGATGAATTTTGCAATAAAATGGGTTTTCCTGCATTCAGTTCAATTTTCAGTTGAAGTATAGTTCAACTAGGGTCCCCGAGCCTAATACAACTTTCGTGATTGAGTTCATCGAAATAGTTGAACTCAACTACACGTATTAACAATAAAACAGATATTCCAAGATTCATAATTCAACTCAATCGAAGAAGCCGACGCAAAAATACAATTGAGCTCAATTACGTACCCCTATTGAGCTCAACTATGTGCGCGAAAACGCACGCTAAGAAAAATTTCGGGTACTGGCGAATTATTGCCAAAAAATAACTTCACGGATCTCTGAGTGGAACGTCAATTCAACTCCGTCTATTTGGTATTTTTTATGTAAATAAATTCTCTGAAGTCTCGCCAACCAATGTTATGGCTTTATGCGCTGACGCCAGACTATCGGACTGTGAGTATTTTTTTTTTCTCACGCAATATCTCTTTCGTTGGGAAATAAAACTTAGCTTATACTTTTAGACTCATCACTGCATGATCTTATAGCATTTATCGAACAGTTCGTAATAACTCAATTATTAAAATGAATTTACTTTTAAATATGTAATACTCTTTTGTTATTTTCTTGTGACGGTTTTGTTATGCTAAAAGTTTGTATAGATTCTTATTAATTATTGGCAAATAGTAAATAAAAATAACTATTGTAAAATTCTATTAGTTCATTCAGATGTATATATATAACATCACACATTTGAGTTCATGATTGAGTACATAATAAAATATTTGGAAGGATATTTTTAAAATTACGCTATATAATGTAAACATTATAAATATTGGATCCTGCCCATTTATCTGCAGGCCGTTTTCTTTTTAAATTTTTTTTTTTTAAAGATGAAATTGTATTTAAGATTGTTTTTTATTTATTTATAGAAATTGTGTTTCAAAATATTAAATTCCACAACCAGCACAGCACATATTGATACGCATTGGTAACATTCCAAATAAGTCTGGTAAACAAATTTAGTTCATATAAATTGTATTTGAATATAATGTATTTCTATGAATGGTACCAGTATATGTTGTTAAATATATGTGAGAAAGTTGTAATACATTTAAGAAGGAGTGAGAAGGACTAACTGGCAACGTTTCCAAATCCGCTTGGTTTTGTTGTTTATTTGTAAATAAAATTCTTAGAAGTCTCCAAAGTCTTACGTCTTATACTGTCGTCAGGACATTGAAACGCCACACTATTTTTACAACATAGTTTCGTCGAGGCGAGACGTCGGGCTTATCAGCTACTTGGCTCACCACCCAATCTAAATATATTTGTATTTATATAGTAGCCACATTGATATAAACAAAACAAACGCATAGTCGATGGTCTGAAGGCGCCCATGCAACACTGTAAAAAGTGTAAAAAGTAAATATTTTGGAATATTGCTTGTAATTGCATTGCTCTTGAATTTTTACTCATTTACAAAAACTAAAATAAAATTGAATGTGTATAGTAAATGAAATATGTAGAAGGATGAAAATGAATAAGAAAATCGTTCAAGACATTCGTAAGTTTACTTTCACTAGTTGTAATATATTTTTTTCAATTTTCCCATGTATTTAATATGTACTAATATAAATATAGTGACTTACATTGAATGCCACTTTTATTTGGCTTGGCTCTCTCAAGGGTTATATAGAGCAGCAGTGTGAGGAAACTTCAACATTCTAGCAAGAAATTTAGAATCTTTCACAAGTAACGAGTACGCTGTCGTCCTACGCGTATTTATGCAATTGTGATTGGAAGGTAAGAAAAACTATTAAAGGTTTTTAATTTTTTTTAATCGATCAAAATAAATAAGATAATAAAGCAGAGCTTTTCCGCTGCTTTATAAATATGGAACTAGAACTAGATGTTCAATAATTTGTTTTGTGTAAATTCGCCATACATCAGTTAAGTGTTAAACTTATGTTTCTTCATTAACAGTCAAGTTTTAGCTGCAGGCAAAGTTATGAATTCTTAAAAAAGCATAAATAATAGCATGAAGCGAAAGTAAACCTATATTAAGTAAAACTATGCACCTTTAATTTTTAAGTGTGCATGTAAATTTTATATAAAGGTGTCATCTAATTCAACGCATTATTAATTTAATAAAAAATTATCATACTAAGAATAAAACTATATATCAATCACAAACAAAAATAGTAGTGTTAACCAAAATCCCTTTTACTATAATCACGTCTCAAATAGTTATTAAATTTCTATATTTAATAATGAGTCAGGGCATATAAAAATTTTGTACATATTACGCATGTTTTATATCTATAGCACCACTAGAATTTGATAATATTTCATATTTATTTCAATTTTATTTATTTATATTGCAGTTCCTTAGCGAAATTACTTTTCAAACGGTGTCTACATAACATAATCATCATGTCCAGCACGGAGGAAATTGACCAGAAGATTATCTATCTCAAAGACATGATGAGCAAAGATCCTGACCGAAATGTGGGGAGCATATTACGAGTCATCAATGAATTATTCCAGCTTAATCAAAGGGGAATAAATATGCCACCTGAGACTATGGATTTTTTGAACGAGTCTGCTAGAAAAGTAATTTCTCCTGCACTCAACAAAACTCTGTCCAAACTTCGTTTAGAGGGCTACGGATTTATATTTGCAGCAATGAATTTTGTGGACCTTGAAGATGTTCTAGATGACCTTTCCAACTGTGGGGAAATCCTCAAGAGCACTACTAGTTTTCCTCCTGGTGCTTTCAACAAACTTAAGCGAGAGCTTTTGGGTTCAACTAGTCAAGCTGCTCAAGAACCGATACAGAATATGGAAAAAGAAATCCCAGTGGAAGAACTAGTGAGAGAAAGGGTGGTAGAAAAAGTTCAAGTTGAAGAAGAAAAGGCTCAACCCGAAACCAAAAAGAAAAACCAAAAACTTGAACTTCTCCAGAAATATTTGCAGCAATGTCCGGAAAATAAGGGAAAGGTTTTGGGAGCTCTAATTGAGTTTGTAAGTGATGGTCAGTTCTTTACTATTATATCTTTGGATGATGTGAAAGACTTAGTGAAGCAAGCCGCTTCTGTAATTCTTTCTCTCGAAGTATTAGAACTATTAGAGAAATTGTACCTCGAGGAATACTCGCACTTTCTCGCTGTCAACTACTTAACCGACTTGAATGCTTTGGCTGATGACGTCTTCGATGGAGATCTTCTCCAACAGATCCTTCCAAAAGCTGCTTTCAACAACCTAAAAAGAGAATTATCAACTAAGAAAACTGTGCCTGCACCTCCAGTCCAGGAGCCCATCATAAATCAAACTACTGAAAGTTTGCCACTATATGATGAAGCCATATCGGTACCTGCCACTACTCCTGCGCCCAAAATCCGATTAGCCACTCAAATAAAAGAGAGCAATAGAAGTCAATCCTTAGGAAAGAACCAAAACGGGATGGACATTTTTCAGCTGGGTCTGACAAGAAAATCCGCAACAAGCGTATCAAACGGAAACTTATCAAAAACGGAACGTTGGATGTTTGGGACACCAACCAAAACCAACGTTAAGTGCAAAACCATTCTACTGATGGGAGCTACGGGATCTGGAAAAACGACACTAATCAATTCCATGGTCAACTATATTCTTGATGTAGAGTGGGATGATCCTTTTCGTTTTGTTTTGATTCGCGAGGAAGAGACTTCTTCCAACCAGGCTCACAGTCAGACAAGTAGTGTAACGGCTTACGAGTTACACTACGAAGCAGGATTTAGAGTCCCATATTCATTGATTATCGTCGATACTCCAGGGTATGGGGATACCAAAGGTGTGAGCCGAGATCACCAAATTACCGAAAGCATCCAACAGTTCTTCAAGGACGAGAAAGGCATCCAGGTATAATCTTTAAAAGAAGAAGAAAACGTGTTTTTCACTTATTATTTTTTTAGGAATTGGACGCGGTTGGATTTTTGGTACAGGCGGCCTTGGCCCGTTTAACACCTACACAGAAATACATCTTCGATTCTATTCTTTCTATCTTTGGAAACGACATAGAAAATAATATAAACTTTTTGGTTACGTTTGCTGATGGCCAAACGCCACCAGTCCTCGATGCAATTAAGGAAGCAAAAATAACAAATCAACTGGATAACAGTGGTCAACCGCGTCATCACAGGTTCAACAATTCTGGTTTCTTCGCCTTCAACGGTACAGAAGCTGAAGACACTGGCTTTGGTCAAATGTTTTGGAAACTAGGAATGAAGAACTTCGAATCTTTCTTCTCAGTTCTAAGTTCAATGACGACTAAATCCTTAACGCTAACCAAGGAGGTATTAGAAGAGAGGAAGCATATTAATGTGACCATCGAAGGACTCACTGCAAAGATTCAACGACAATTGACTAAAATGGAAGAATTACGTAAGACAAAACAGATGATTGAGAATCATTCTGATCAGATCAATGCCCATAAGAACTTCAAATATACTGTCACTGTCTCCAAAGGGGATAAAGTGGACATTAAAAACAACGAGTGTACCACCAATTGTTCAAAATGTTCCATGTCTTGTCATTACCCATGCCAACTTGGACTCACGGAAATGAAGCAAGGCTGCGCTTCCATGGGGAAAGATGGGTTGTGCAAAGTTTGTCCCTTGAAATGTAAGTGGGATTTGCACTTGAACCAAAGTTATCATTGGGTTTTCAAAGATATTTCTGAGACGAGAACATACGACGATATTCGGAAAAAGTACGAAACAGCACTACAACAGAAACTTTCAACGGAAGGAGTGCTCCAAGCTTTGCAGCTGGAGCTAGAACAGATTCGATACGACCTGAAACAGGATATCAAAACAATTACAGAATGCCTCAAGCGTCTAGATCGTATTGCTCTTCGTCCGGATGCCTTCACCACTACAGAGTACATTGAATTGATGATACAAGCAGAGATGAAAGAAAAGAAACCTGGATATGAAGAAAGGATTAAGAGTTTGAAATCTCTTTTGGATAAAGCCCAAGTCATGAGCAATATCCGAAAAGGGACATACATGGAAGAATACGTCAATCCGGATGCAAATAGAGCTGCTGCCGCTGCCGCTGCCCAATCTTGTTCACAACTACAAATTACTGCTCAGCCACAACAGGCGGACAAGAAATCTGGATGGAAATTTTTTTGATTGAATTAGTATTATTCAGAATTTTATTCAATTTTATTGTGCTCTTTTCATTAACACACATGGTTTTAAGTTGATATATTAGAAACTTAATGTTTTTAAATACTAACTAGGGATACTGTAGCATTACTTTAGTATATTGAATGAAATACACAATGCTTAGGATTGGGACGACAAACATCAGTATAGCCAGTACAGAATATTTCGTATAAGATAGCCTAATTGTTAATGTAGTTGCATTATTTTAAATTGGTAATGCGCTAAGGAATATTGTACAAATAAAGTTCAACACGCTGTCAGACTTATATAGTTGGTGTCTACCAAAAACTTTCATTTTCTTTTTATTTATTTTTTTATTTATTTTTAAACTACAAGATTTTATATTTTCAAATGTATTAACTAGATATTTATAAACGACCTATGTTTTTTTTATACATAACAGATAGAAAATTCAATTCTGCAATTTTTCATGTGTGAAGTCCCCTTTTTTAAAACAAGTTTTGACCTGAGAAAATGCAAAATAAGAGAGAGGCTCTGCAAACTCCGCCAGGTATTTCCAAAGTTGATTGGATACTTTGCATTTTTTTGGGTGAAAACTTGTTTTAAAAAGGGGGACTCCACACATGAAAAAATGCAGAATTGAATTTTATATCTGTTATGTATAAAGAAAACATAGGTCGTAATCCTACTTTTTGAGATATCCTAAAAAAACTGCCGATTCGGCGGATTCGGCCATAAGCCCTGTAAAAAATTACTACCAAGATGGCTGCCCACGGGTTAAATTTATTTCTAGCAGAAATTTCTGAACCTTCCCTATACAAAATAAAATATTTCTTTTAAAAATTTGAAAAGAAATTACTGTAAATCATATTAGTAGATCATATCCTATATATATTTCCTCATTAGGAGACCTAGTGTGAGTTTTACGAGCATAGTAATCCATGATAAGTAAAAAAAAACTATGTTGTTTCTTGTTTGTTATGTTAAAAATAAGAATAAAATCTTAATAAATGTTTTAAAGTCGCAGTAAAAAAACGAAAATTAAATTAATTTGAAACTTCCAAAGATAAAATAAGAATATCATACTGAATAATTACCTGAAGAAAATCTAACAAAACAAATAACTAAATTAATAAAAATTTAAAAATATATATGTCAATACTATTTTACTATTATGAACAAATATTTAAAGAAAATCATTTAGCACGACTAATTACAAATTCCTTTTGGGCGTAATTAGTACTATTTGGTGCTTGGCATTTATTGTTATGTAAATATTAGGAAATTTTTTGGGGCATATTTGCGTTTTTCTACAGTTCTTCTGTAAACCGACACCCTCCAATTAGACGACTATCTTTTAAAAAGAAGAACATGGATCATAAATGATGATCTGGAAGAGAGAAAAGAGGCGGCGGTTCGCGTCTAGCCGTCCCTATATTGGAGCTCTTATACACCTCAACACATGGCTAGTAACTTTGTCTTTAAAAAAACATTTTAATCAGCTTTTTGTTTAAGATCAAAAAGCAGAAAAGAAGTCCCTTGTAATGTCGCCCCAGTAGACTGATGTTTGAAGAATGTTTCTGCTGACAATGTATCAAGAAAGAGCTCCTTGCCGAGCCCAACACTGACACGATCCTCTAGACTCTGCTATGCTTGGGAACATTCCAGCACTATCCGTTGCGTTTCAAAACCTTACTATTTTTATTTCACACTTAATCTGTGCGGTAGCCTCCAGTCTGTGACGACTAAACATTCACCCCAAAACAATAAGTCATGCCTTCAATAACAGAAGGTAAGCCTACACACAATAGTTATTGTTATATGTAGCTGTTATAAATGGAAGTATTTTGAAATGCTTTTTATCATTATACTATACACAAGATAAAAACGGATACGTTGAAAAGTTACTTGAATCAACTATCTAACTAATTGGGAAAAATAGCTTAATATGAACTTATTATAATAGCGGGGACTTAAACTATCCCATCGCATAAAAAATCTGCGCGATTTAAAAAAAAATTGATTTACGAGGACGTAGGTACAATTGAATTATTAATTGACATATTCAAAAGTTACTTAAATATATTTTCTGACCAAGTGGTGGCCACCTGGAGCTTATTATTTTGTTAGATAAGCGGTATCTTATTTGCTCTCAATTTCAAATTGTTTGGATGTCCTGTAATCTAGTTGATGTGGATAACACATTTAAAGTTATTTTTCTTATGGCCGACATCGCACGCTAAATCAATTTATTTCAGTTACGCTATTCTTTTTTTTATTCATTCATCGATCCATTGCTCGGAAAAGGTAGAGTACATTTTAAAAGTAGGTTGAATGTGTATGCTGGTTTGATTCAGTTCATTAGTCTTATTAGTACGCGCTCTTATAAATTTCAGTATAATTTCTCTAACTTCCTTTTTAAAAATGATGCTTTAAATTAATATTTTTAGTAAGCTCAGAAATGATCTTTACTTTAAGTATTGTCTACATCATGAAATGAATTCCTCTTTCATATATTTTTTAAACCCTGCTGGTTTAATACTTGTAATAACAATTTCTTATCATATCCCATTAGATAAAGATGGACGCCCAAAATAGATATGAAGCTAGCGGCCTATTTAGACGGACTTGGCATCAAGAAAATAGACCAACTACATCAGAATACCTCCAGAATTGTAACTCATTTTTAGAAGTAAAAACTGCATTGGCGAAAACATTTCAAGAACTATCTCACATGATGACGTCCTTATCAAAAGACAGAAATAGATCAGACGTAAATAAACAAAATGCTGTTCAAACGAGCCTCACAAACTGTCAAAAAACTCTCGTAAGATCAAATGAGGCAATGGACGAGTTTTTGAAAGACTATCACTCTTTTGTCTTTGAACTCATGGAATATGTAAGCAGTATGGAAATATTCAGTGAGAAAACGACGATGGAGCAAATAGATATTGGCACCTTAGAAGTAAAATATATTTCTTATTATTCTTCCATGTTAAATTATTGTTTTTTTTATTCTTATTAAGAAAAAATGGGAGGATGAAAAGATTTTTGAAGCTATACTGGAATTAGAATCAGAAATAAGACTCGAAGAAGAAATTATGGTGGACTTGAAGGCTAAAATATCTGTTTCCAAGAGAATGAGACATGTTTCGCCCAACTGGTTACTGTTAGGGTCTGTTATGGTGGGCCCAATCACAGTGACCGAAGAAATGGTATGAAACTGTGTTACATTCTCTACTGTTATCATACTCATAAATTGGTTTGATTGTATAGTGCAAAATTTTGCAATCGGAGCGATCGAAAATGCAAAAACGATCAACTCAGGATAAATACAAAAGGTCTAAAAAATTCTACGCCTTACACGAAGCTATATGGTATCAGCTACGTGTCATTGTTAAAGAACTTCAAGTCTTAAAGGAACAGATAGCTAAGATGAAAACAGTGCAAGAGTTTTTAAAGGAATTGAACACTCACATTCATAAACTGTCTTGCATACAGTGCTGGTCCACTTACTGGGACACCCGGTGCAATGTCCCAGTAAGCGGGTGTCCCCTTAACTGGGCTGCCTTGGGCGGGGCCTATTGCATTTAACTTAACGTAAAAATGATGCGATGGCGCTGGAGTGGTGCAAGGGATTAAATGTCCCAGTAACCGGGTTGTCCCAGTAACTGGGTGTCCCAATAAGTGGACCAGCACTGTAGTGGTTAAAATTGGAGGTATTTAGATTTAAAAGATCAATTGCAATTTAAACCAAGATATAATGTTAAATACATTTCTTTTAGGTAGAAAAGAAGCCACCGAATACATTTTCGCCATAGATGACCTGATTGAACTTATTCTAATCCAGAAAATTTAACTATAGCAAATGTTATGGTTGATCACAAATTATTTCTTCCTTTTTACAAGAGTTTCGGCGATTTTTCTGATGTAGTAGAGGAATTGTTTAAACAACAGAAGAATAAAAAGTTATCTAACCAATCCAAAAACAACCAGAAAGGACTTCAAAAGAGGAACTCTTATTACCCATCAACTACACCACCACCATCGGGTTCCAGATTTAGTGTGAAAATCGCTTTGGGATTTCTTTTTATTTCATCTGTGGTTGTTGTAATGGTGAAGCGTCCTCGGTTAATGTCTAGATTGAATATATTTCCCTCTTACTTGTTCAGTAAGCTTTCCACCAAACTAGGCTCATATCATACAGTGCTGGGGATCAAATTAAAAGAAGCCCCGGTTCTATCTCCTACGGAACGGGTATTTAGTTATATCAAGGAATGGTCTCAAACACATTTTTAAAATTAATGTTTGCTCGTGGGTGTGTTGTCTAGTGTTTAAAACTAGGTTTATTTATGTAAACATATTTTAATAAAGACATTACAATAATAAAAAAAATTGTTTCTAATTATACATTATATATTTTACATTTCATTACATTATATGTATTAGCTTACATTACATTTTTTTAATGCCCTAATTTAACATCCATTTTTACTGTAGTATTTTTACTGTATAGTCTCTTATACGAGGGATCCTTAGCTCAACGTTCACAGGGGTCAACACATTTTTTAAATTTTTTGACGCTTTCTATTGGAAAATTTTTAAGCTTTCCAATATCCAAAGTAAACTTCGCTCAATTACAGAAATATGAAAATGTAAAAAAAAACAATATTTTCATCTTCTGAATCTACATTTTGAAAAGCATCGTGGTTTTAAATTAAATTAATTTATTTTCTTTGACTTTAATATTTGAACATCTTCTGTGCAATAAAATAAGAAAATTGATGATTTTTTTAAAAAGGGAAAATAGGTTTCACTTTATTTATTTTATTTCCCTTTATATAGCGCCCTTTAAATTCTTTAGATGACTTATCAAGAGCGCTCTCCTCATGGTTTAGCGCCGTATCCTCAATAGGACCCGCATTAGCCGCCTCAGGCGCATAGGTGCGGTGACGGTAGCTTTTAGCAACGATCGTGGTGAGATTCGAACATAAAATCTCAGATCCGAACAGTAGTGTGCAATAGTTAACTACGTGCGATACCAACTGAGCTACCGGCTCCGACTATAAGCAATACAGGAAGAGTAGTTGTATCATTACTACTTAATGCGACCACGGAATCAACGAAATAACATATTTCATCTTTAAATATACATATATTTCACGATTATTAACATCGGGTTAGAAATGGTTAATGATTTGAATCTTTTATTCAATTACAAATTTCCATAAACATTATCCGACTATACCCGATTAGCCTACATTAATCACGATTAAAATATGATCAATGAATCATGATTTATTAGGTTACATGACCTATACCTGTGTCACGAACGAATGCAAGCATGGTCTATGAGAGCCATCATATCAAACCAGTGCTCGTCTCGGTGAAAATAGTATACAAATATCAAGGCAACATAAAACCCATATACGCCTGCGTAGAGAGAACTGTGTAGCTATCTGCGTCTGATACATACATTTCTAAGGCAATACATTCTATTCCCAGCTAACTGTCGGCCGAAGTGTAGACCTAAGAAAACGACCTTGTATGATGATGAGGTATAATGCAATTGAAAAGATAGAGGACAGTTACAGATACAAAGTTTATTTTTTATTTATTTATTTTTTTGTTGTAATAAGTCATACCCTCCCCCCTCCCCCTACATTCCTGACGCGTGATGTACACGGTTCTTTCATATCATAAATGAAATATAAATAATAAATGAAATATTGAAAGGCGTTCCACATCTTAACATTAATCAAATTAAATAGACGTAATTATATTTAATCCTACACAATATATTTTTCTCACACACACAGACACTCACACACATATTTATAAATATATATACATAAGATACATGTTTTGATGACCATGAGAGAACATGTGTTTACTTTTAGTGAACTCACTTTTTCAGAGTACTGGAGTTATTTACCTGCACTGCTACACCCTATCAATATTTTACCAATTAAGATTGAAATTGATTATACTGGTTATAATCTGAATGAAACCGGATGTTTTCAAAAACATATGCTTTGGCTTACGAGCATTATTTCTATGCTCGTAAAAAGAAAGCAAAAATACAAATGTCTGAGATCTACTGCCACCTATTAACGAGCAAGGAAACTTATTACAAAATAGTGAAGAATAGCAAGAAAATAAATACGAATAAAAAAGTGAAATACGAAATCCAACGTCAAAATCTTCGTGGTCAAAACGTTCTCAAGATTGTGTGAAATGAAATAAAGCAATATGGATATACAACATTTTTATATTATATTCCAAAGTGTTCCTAGCTTAGCATAGAATCATAAACATGACAATTGTTATAGTTCGTTTCTCTAGTACAGTAGTTGTTATGTTGTTCAATAATAAATTTGCATAAATATTCCCCCTTTTACATCTTCCGGGATTTAATAAAAAATGTTCAATAAAACATGACCCATTAGGTTGATTCAAGGAGTAGATTTTCATATTAAGGTTCCAAGATAATAACTGATTAAATACTTTTGAAACGACATTAAAATGTCATTAATAAGTAACATTATATATGAAGTGAATTAAATATGAATGAAAAATGAATGCAAACTTTTATGTGCCAAAAAAGATATGCAGATCGATATGCTATATAGCTCTGATAAAAATAAGTTAAATAATAAATATAAATTCAAACTAATAAATGCATTGTATTCCATTTTTTATATAATAAAATGCAGACCCTATATCTCCTTTACTTTTCCCGATTTATTCTCACCTCATTTTTTGCTAAAGTGAGCTGAAAAAAAAAAACGAAAAAAAAAAAAAATACGGACTTGGGACTTAACTTTACATAAGCTTACATAAGCTTTGCATAAGATTTCACCATTCTAATATATACATTTATGCAACATATATCATATATAGTATTATATTTATTTTTTCAAAAGTTTCTATTTTATTTTTTATTTCATTTTTTAAGAATATTATCTTCTTTTTTAAGACGTATTCCCAGACAGGGAAAATAGAAATATTCTTACTACGCTGGTTTATTATATCTATTGAAAAAAAAACTTTTTTCTCTTTTATAAACGTAAATGTGGTCTTATATGGACACACATTCTATTTCAAAAAGCGCTGCTCGTTTCTATAATAAAAATATGGAATCGAGAGTGTTTGACGGTTTACCGGATGAATATATGCCAGACAACGACCGATACAGCACCATTACTTTATAGTTGTGTTAAACTACCCTATTGGCCTCGACTACGAGACAGAGTGTATGCATTTATCCTGTGGCTTTGCTGAGTTTCAATGGCCCGAAAGGAATGTGTCTTACTTGGAAATTGTAAACAAATACATACGCTGCCTTAAAAGTCAACAAAGCAGTATATTTAAAACGACACGCTTCATCTAAACAAATTCCCGGAATTCCTTCCCCGCCGTTTATATCCTCTTAATGTCTTAAGACCTTTAATATATTAGTATATGGCACTAGAGTAATGTGGGCAAGTGCATAATAATATGAATAGAGTTGACTAGAGAGCAAAAATAGCCCTACTACTTTTCGTTCAAATAATATAAGTATAATACATAGTTAATAATTATGTTGTTGCTGTAGTAGGCCTATATCAATTAATTTTTTTCATTTATGTATTGTGCAAAAAATTGTCTCAACATGTGAAAGAACTAAGTGCTGACGTGCTGTTTTGCATAATTAAGTCAGCAAGCAATGATGATTATGAAATAGTCAGCAATTATATATATTGATTTTTCCTTGTAGTGAACTTATATTGCACTGGTTCCATATAGTGTAGATATAGGTGTAAGCATGTCTTTATACATTCAACTGGAACATATCGTTTATAGCTATACCAACGCCATGCAATTTCATTTTAATATGTTGAATGAAATACACAACACGTAGGGCTATAAGACGATGAACTACAAAATATCAAATAATATGTACATCGATAATTGTTATGTTGGTTTACTTTTCCTACATCAAAATAATATATATATATATATTCTCCTTCTTATATATCTGATTAGACCTTGATTCTGTCCTTTACATAACACATTCTATTCAAAAGAAGCGCTGCTCGTTCTAATATTATAAGGGAGTCGAGAGTGTTTATCGGATGAATGCCAGAAAACGATCAATACAGCACCAGCATTATTTATATTGCTGTTAACTACCCAATTGGCCTTGGCTGAGACAGAAGATGCGCGCATCCTGTGGTCTGTGGCTTGTTGACGCGAAAGGACTGTTTCTTATATTCCTTGGAAATAGTAAATAGATACATAAAAATAAACACTTCCTTTTTAGTCAACAAAAGCTGCATCCAAACAAACTCCTTCACGCTTCATTAAATGGATTTCCTTCACAGCAGTTTATTTCAGTTTTCACTGTTCAAGCTATACAATAATTTTTTTTTCAATTAAAACACAATTTTAATATTAAGATTTTCACACATCATTCAAACAGCTGTGTATTTTTTTAATTAGTTTAATCCGCTGTCGCTGTATTATGTATTTTTAACACCTGTGCAAATAAAACTCTCTCTTATTTATTCTCCATTTTTTGCTGTAAGCGAATTAAAAATAAGGGGTTAAAACTGATTTTTTTTACATAAGCGAGCAATACTATTAGATAGAGACCAAGGTCAAAAGCTTTTATAGCGTCCTCTAAGCTACAGTCCTATCACCCTTATATAACGTTGTAGAAAACCTTTCCGAATAAATGTTTTTTTTTATTTGCCGGTTCCTTTGTGGCTAGTTTTAGAGCTTAATGTGTCTGAATCTGAACGGACACTCATTTTATTCAAAGGAAGTGCTGCACCCAGTTAGCCGCCAAATAACGACCGATTTAGCAGCATCACATCCTTACTTAGTTCAATTTTGGCATTTTGCTCTCTCTATTGCCCTTGGCTGCTGTAAGCTGACCATCACAGAATTTAAAAGAATCCCTGGATTCCCTGCCTCGTCGCCTTGATTTCGATTTCGCGTCGCCTTGTCTTTGAATTTTATTTCTTCTTTGACCGTACACTTGAGCTGCTTCTTGTTGAGGCAATAAGCCACACTGAGAGAATATACCGTTGACTTTGAAAAACAAGAATTTAATTTTTCTAGAATATACATGAGTTATTCTGGTAGAATGTACCCTCTGAGAGCAGTGTAAGTGTAATACGTTAGTTTTTTTTGTGAGTGGTTTCCACATTTTTTAAATAGCTATTTTAAAAAGGTAAGCAAACAAAAAAAATCACAACAATCATTGTGAAATTTTAGGAATTAGAAAATATTCCTTTCAAAAAAGTATATTGAAAGTCAATTCATTGTAACAAAAATTAATGTTTTATTGTCCAATACTTTTAAAGTTAAGTTTTTTATACTCAAGACAAAATCGTTTCACCGACGAAAATTCAATCAAAGATTCTAGCGCAGGATCATCATTCCGGTTTAAAGTTTCCATTAAATGTTCCAGACAATCAGAAACAGACTCATAGTCCACCAAATAACGGGTCATTGTGTGCATAACATTAACTGGAGCCTGAAGGCCTGCCACTTTAATGCAAGTTAAGGCCAACCACTCATTGAGCCTTACAATCGATCGGAATTCTTCATTTTGCTGATTCAACTGACTTCGTAATTTATGTTGATTCTCCTTTGCCATAGCAACCGCATTTTCTGATTCCTCTTTTTCTCTCTGCAGGCTCTGAAGCTGCTCTTTAAGTCCATTGATTTCACGTTGGTGCTGATTAAGGCGGTCTGTCAAATCCGATAATTCTTTTGCATAGACTGCGAGCAAGCCTACTGTGGAATTGATGCCCATAATAACAATTATTCGATTACCCTTATTTTACTGATGGTAATTAGATATATTAATAGTTGTAGATTTAATATACTGTGTACGAAAAACAACATAATATTTACCCACAACTGGAGTAGCAAGTCCAAAGGTCCCTACAATAGCGATTCCCGATAAGATTCCAGTTACAATCGCTTGCCCTTCACTCATTTCTTCCCTTTCCTTTTTTAATTGAACTTCTCTTCTACGTTCTTCCATATTGTTTATGTCTTGCATTTTCTTGTTAATCGATACAGTTAGATCGGACTGTCTTGACGATGATTGGCGTAAGTTCACTTCAGCCGCTCTCAATTCCTTCTCACAGATGCTTATTTGGGAAGATAAAGATTCACATGAGCGACCATAACAGTCCTTACTCTTATTTACGATTGAAAGAGCTTTAGTAAGGGCAGAATGTGCTTTTTTAATCGCATAATTTAGAATATTCTGTGTGTTTTTATCATCAGCAGAAACTGAACCACCGGATGATTGCAAAACAGAAACCAATGTTGCTAACTGTTCAAAAGAATTCTCGATCAAAGGTCGAATCTCGATTATTATTGCTTCGCTCATTGCTGTCGTAGAACTGCAATAAAATAATGAATAATTGTAAACAACATGTTATTTTTGAAACTTAAAAAATGAATAAATTAGTTAGTATTGGTATACAAATATTTTGTGATATTTTTAAGCACTGCATAATTATATTATACATGAAATAATATAGCTAATAAGTAAAAGCATGGTCATAATTGCCCTTCCCTTAATTCCATGGTAAAGGTTAATTGTTATATTGATTAAAAACTAAGCAAAAGCATTTGTCAATGTTGGTCTAAAAATTTAAATAGTATATTAAAAAAACGCACATACATACGCGCCTGAGCTTCTTGGTAGTTGAATCTGTAGTGAGCTGGTAGTTTCCAAGGATGTACGACAAGGAAAAAAAAATTCTATCAGAAACCCTCTTGTTATTTGGCAACATGGCAACATCCGCCGAGACATTCTAGCCACACCCGTATTTTTGGTAGGATAGTTGACTAAAGGCCACCTACTCTTCACAAGAGTAAGACATTCACTCCCCTGCTGCCTCACACGACTGAATATACGAAACGACTATGGCAGTAGCTAAAATTGATCAATCGAGTAAGTAGTTATTTATATATTTTTGCCGCTTATTGTAACTTGTAATCAAAGAATTTAGATGAACTTTTCAATCACTCCTTTCTCTAGCATAACACGAAAATGATACAGATGTGAGAATGAAAAAAAAAACTTTTTAGCAAATTGAAAAGAGGATATATATTAACTTATTGGATTAAGCCGAAGTGAAAGAATGACCAGAAATTAATATTATTTACTCTATTGTATTGATGTGGTCATTTAAATTTTAATATATCTTTATATCCGCTTTAAAAATAGGCACCATTTTGGAAAATGCCTTGCAGTTGCACGTCCAATCGTCCATTCCGTATGATTCCGTGACGAAAGTACCATTTGGTATCAGTGCATTGGGCCAATTAATGCTGACAGCTTGGTCTGTGGATGACATCTCTATTAACCATCCCCCAGTCCCGAAAGATGGCCAGCTCGAGGGAAAGTTTGTTTACATAAATTATCCAGACAGCTTGCGATGTACTCTGCTTCAAATCAGCAATTCTGGATACAAGGCATTCAGTACAGCTCATTACAGCATGGATCAGATAAGAGGCTACTCGATTCAAATCACTCGAGCAATGGCGGACGTGGGTAAATTGCTGAAAGACAACGAATCTATCAGTAACCAAGATGCCGTCAACAAGTTGGTTAATCTGAAATTAAAGCAAGTTCGAACTGCGGGAAAGAAGTGCAAGGAAGAATCGCAAAAGGTGGTCGATACGTTTGAGCAGCTGTTGGCTTTGATGCAAGAGGTTCTGGATGCCTGTACGCATTCCAACACTGTCGAAGAAAGGAATTTGAAACAAGCAAAGACCAGAAAAGAGCAATTGGAAATTGAGAAAATAGAAGCCGAAGAGAAGAGGAAGAAGCTAGAGAAAGACGAGGCAGAGCATCGAGAGTATTTGAAGAAAACAGAAGATGAACTGAAAAAAGCTATGGGTGAAGTACCAAAAGGCTTGTCTCTTCTTGGTTTTGCTGCTTTAGAAGGCATTTGCAGCTTATTTGGTTCTAAAACAGGGCCACTTGAACTAAAGAAACTCAAGGTAGAAGTGGCGAATCAAATAAATCTAGAAGCCGAGAAAAAATTGAAACGGATGGAGGAGGAAAACGAGAAAACTCGCCTTGCTTTTATTCAGATATCGCAAGAATTGAGTGGACTTTCAACAAAAGAAATCAGCTACAAGCAAGCCATAAAAATATTGAAAAATGGCGTCACCTTTATGGGTCAAATTCTGGAAAGCTGGCGAAAAATGAACGAGTTTTTTACGCCTATCAACAATATGATTGGGAGAGAAACCGTAGAGCCACTAGATGCGCTGAAAGAAGAGCTCGATATTCACCAGACTTCTAATTTTATCATCCCTTTGGCTGCAGCCACGAACTCTATTTTTGACAAGATCGCTCGGATCAGTCAGCAAGCGTATGTCATCGCATGCGTTTCCAAATTGTACGTCAACATTTCAGGCGTTCACATCATGCCAGCCATTGGTGGTCTTAACGTGAGCGGCACTGCCAATAACATAAGTGACGAAGAAAGAGAAGCTCTAAAAAATATATTAGTTACGTCGGCCTTTGGAGCGGAAAAAGCTATCAAAATTGCGGTCGAGAAAGAGAAAAGCGACATGTTGGTTAAGCTTGAACATCAAAAGACGCAAATTCAGATGATTTGCGGAAGTAATGATGATGAGCTTAAAATTGTTTCTTAACTCGAAACTCTTATTTCCTTGGCTATAACAAGATCATATTTTAGATTATACTCGTAGAAACTATAAAGCAGTACGATAATAAAATACGGGGAGCACGGTGTACAAAAGTAATTGATACCATCATGATACAAAACATTATGTACCGACACCATTATCGCCCATTTTCTTGTATGTTTTGGAATAAACTTGAGAAACTGAAACTTCAATACACATTTTAAAATTTAAACAGATCTACTGAATTTTATATTTAAATTGATTGCCACCGTGAACTTCCAGTAATGATTGTTGTCTAAATAGAAGCTCATAAATTCTTATTTGCTTATTCTCGTTTTTTTAAATCGCTGAATGCGAGCTGGGGCAATAATAATGGGATTTGGGCTTTGCTTAAAAGAGACCAAGGACAAAAAATTACATCGCATCATTTGTACCATAGTCGCCTTAACCACCTTTTAGGCTTTCGATGGCTATTTCTTTTCTCTTTAGAACTCTAAGAAGGGAAGTAATAAAAAGATTATATTAAAAAAAAAAGAGTAGAGAATTTGAAAACTTCGGTTAAATTTGAATAGACAAGTACTATGGAAATCGACTCAGCTGTTTAGTATAATAATGGCAAAATTCTGGATTAATTATCATTTATAGATTTACATTAAATGCCATTTGTTGGACTTATGTCTTTATATGGAACCAAATTGTATATTCAAAAGTATGGTGCTGATGCCCATTATGGAAATAGGGAGTCTGGAGTCTAGACTGCTTATATGTCAAATGCTCAGATAATACTGCAGCACCATTTTGTAGTGCTGATTTACTACCAGATTTCCCATTGATGATGATGGATGCGAGTCGCATCCATGACGTCATTGACTGGTGCTAAGCTTGTTTGTGTGATACTGTGACTGCACTGGCCTGATGGGTTTTAATGACAAAAAAACACGTGATGTATACGTTATGTGGTAAAAAGAGATACAGCCATACATAAATATATATATATATATATATATATATATATATATATATATATATATTTATATTTATATTAATAATTCGCCATTAGCAGTTTATTGAGTTTGGCTGCATATCGGAAATAGAAATCATGGTGATGTAATTATATGTATGTATACATACGATGTGTATATAATTATAGTGTGGATTTTTCAAAAACGTAGTCTAAATGTTAAATAAAAAAGTTTCAACCATCTTTGATTCTTTTACGTCTTTACGATTAGTGGGCTTATTCTATTCGGTTTCCGACTCATATTTTTTATAGCTGTTGAAACGAGAAATTCAAAGGTTGAGCTGATGCAATGATGTACCGTATGTCATAGAATCTGCCTCTTTGTGCCGCCGTAGCGTTTTATTACGTCCTTGGTTCTCCAATTCAAATAAACCGTTCTTCAGGCGAAAGATAAGCTCTACAAACAGCCAGCCGCAGTCAGTAAAAGTAAACAAAGTTAAAGGTCAGTAAGTCTGTCTGGATTCTTTCTTCTTTTGTGCGTGTTGTTTGCTTGATTGTAGTTTGTCTTGGTGTTACATTACAGAATATTCATTTTAGAGGTTATACTATTCATTCAGTTTAAGATATAGTTTCACCTGGAACCAATTTAATAATGAATACATTATGGACGAAATGATTTTTGGACTATTTAATATATATGAACGTTCGATCTTGAGACTTTCTCACAGCTAGGGGAATGAATGAAACTGAGAAAGTCAGAGGCGTTGCACACGAAGTCAGTCGTCTGCTCAAACTCTCCAACACCAGCTGTCCATAGTATGGTGCATGCTACTACGAAAAAAAAAACTTTTTTTGGTAAGTAGAACAGCTCTAATATTATTGTATAGGTATTAATATTGTGAACCTATTAAGTATTATATAGTCAAGACATCTCAACTAGATACAGTTTTTTTATGTACAGTTTATGTTTTTGTTTCAAATAATATGTATATATATATAAAGTTATATATAACTATAACGATGATAATAAAGTTATAATATAACTATCACATTTCATTTGCGCCTTCTCACTTATGTTAAACATTTTTGTCCTTTTTTTTTAGAAAAAGAGAAATAAATTTGAACTGATCGAGAGCAGTGCTTCTGGCCTGATAAGAAAAGGATAGGAAGTTACAAATACCGTCGATATTTTCCGTGGAAAGTATAAGAACAGTATCGATGACGTTGCTGTGAAGCAAGTCCGTCTCCATCTGATTAAAGCTGAAGATGATTTCCGTTGCCTTAGGCATGAAAACGTTGTCAAATTGTTGTACGCCGAAAGTGACAAAGAATTTAGTTAAATTAATACAAACAGGTTAATATACAGTGGGTATATAAATTATTTAAACACCCAGACCCGCCGCCGTGTTATCTTATGGCGAAGTATGTCGCGCGCCAACGGCTTTTTCTCCCAGGAAAATTGAAGTAGATATTTTACGGGATATTCAAATAATTGAGGACGCTTCAATAACTCTTTAGGAAATCAAAATGACTACAGCAATAGATTGAAGAAATTGTAGCTTGTTCAAAGATCTATCGATGAAAAATAAAATTAAAATTCTACGTTAATCGTTAATTTTCTAGGGAGAAAAACCCGTCGGCGCACGACATATATCTCCATAAGATAACAAGTCGGGGTGTTCAAATAATTTGTATACCCACTGTACATGTATATATATATATTGGAACTTCTATAGATATTTTGCCATGGAGTTATTTGTGGCCACAATGGATCAGCTCTTTTGAAAGAACTCGGACGGAATATATGGGATGTTCAGTGCAGGTTTACTTACGAAGCCGGCTGCTGAAAATGTCCTTCCAAATTTAGGACGTGGATTGGGATACATCCACGATAATCACTTGGTCTATGGCGATGTGAAACCTAAGAACGTTTTATTTTCCGCTAATAGCAACGACAAGAAAACATTAACGGCCAAGTGGGCAGATTTTGGATTAGTCAACTACAAGAGTGATTGTGATGCTGATAGTACCATGTCCAGTGTTTGGAACCTCAATGTGTGAGGTACATCAAATTTGATGTAACCTCATGAGGTTACCTCAAATTTGAGGTTTGAGGTGAGGTTGAGGGCAGATAAAAAATTCGGTGAGGTTTGAGGCTGAGGTTTGAGGGTTAAAATTTTAAAAAAGGCCAATTATCAACCTCAATTTCGATTTTTCTTTTTAAGTTTTAGCAGACGATTTTTTCTCTTTTCTTTTCCTTTCTTTCGGACAGTGAACGAAAAATATCAAAATTTTGAGGATGAATAGATTATCAATCTGGTTTGCGTTTTCGGTTTACGCAATACCGCTTCTTTGATTAGTTGGCTGCCAAAATTTTTGTTTTTAAAACCTGTCGCTTATACCAATCAGAGTAGTAGGAACCGCAAATGCCCAAATATAATTATGTAACGTGGGTAACCGACTGAGCAGTCTCTTTACCACTAGTCAAGAGGTTAAATGTATAATATACATATTTTTTAATGGCTAATTAATATATCATTCGATGTCTTTTCTAAACTAAAACAAACTTTAAACTTTTTAAGTGATTGATTTTATTGTGAAAAAAAGATTTTAATATCGAAAAAATTATACTTTAAAATGATTCGTTCTCATGTTCTCATCAATCAATCAATCGCTTGATGTGCGATTTAAGTCGCAAATGATTTTTCGTTTTCAAATACTCCACACCGTTACAATACGGAAATTAATTATCTAGCTCCACCAAGGTAAATAAAAGGGTGAGGTTTTTTTGAGGTTTGCCATCAAATTTGAGGTCTTAAAAATTTGAGGTTGAGGTGAGGTGTTTTTTCTGAGGTTTGAGGTTCACTTTTTTTGTGAGGTTTATGTTTTTCAAGACCTCAAACCTCACGAAATTGAATTGAGGTTCCGAACACTGACCATGTCCCAGTTTTGGAAGGCCCCCGAATGGTTTGATAGTAGTGAGGAAACTGTCGTACATCCCACTCAAGAAAGTGATATCTGGTTAACAGGAAGACTATTTTACTATTTTCTGCTCGATGCTAGAATACCACGAAACGTTTCTTCTTATTATAACAACTATTTGGACTTTTAGTGCCGTTATACTAACGTGCAGTACACATAGATGAGTAAAGAATGTTAATAAGGTGAACTAGTTCAGTGATGGTTTAAATAGTTTGTATTAAGATACACTACTTGTACATTCACTACTTAGAGGGGTGTCAACTGAGAGGGCCGGTGTCTGCTCTCTCTCTGTGTAACTCTGCCTTGAAAGTCCAGAGAGCAGCTCCTTATATAGATCATCAGGTTTCGGGGTTACACGGTGGCGTTGTGAACTAGGGTTTACTATAGCGGCGGCGAGCGGAACTAGGAATAAAACAGGTGAGATGGGACTGCTGCGCACTGCACGTCCACACCGAAAAACCTAGTTTTATCGGAGTTTGACGACGTCGTTCCGCTCGACGAAACCATAGAAAACGATAAAAGTTACTAATGATTTTGGAAAGTTAATATAAGGGATTACATGGCGGAGCATAGAATTCCAATCAGGGACGAATGCCATAAGCCATTACGGGAGATTAGATCAGGTCAGTTTTGACAGATCAATCATCATAAATCAGGTGATGCTCCTGATCGATAATCTACCGGTTTACGACTACTGCGCATGATTAGCAAAATCGCAAATCAGCAGTGCGCATGCGCGCACTACAGACTTAAAAGCCATAAAAGGTTAAATAATAATAAAGTATCCCCCCCCCCCTCCCTTTTTCCTGGTTAATGCTGTATATACTCTTATTTAACAGAATTACCTTACCAATCGCGATTTGCGGAACGAGTAATCGAGAACATGACAACGAAAAACCCGAAATCTAGGATACACCTTAAAGAAGTTATCGAAGAAATGGATAAAAGAATCCGTAAATTAGTTCCGGTATACCATACTTTTATTGATTTATTATTTACATTATAATTTAGCACTTCATGCTTTATTCTTCTTCTTCTAAAAGATGGAGAGAGAAATTCTGACTTTATGTGCTAAGAAATACCCGAGTGAAGAGAATGTGATCCGACTTTGCAGTTTATTAAAAGAAGAAGACATTGATTTGAACTGCAGAAATCAAGATGGTTACAGTCCTTACACCCTCCTATGTTATAACATTGATGAGACAGAAGATTCTTCACTACCGTTCCATTCGCGTTTTATTAGAACAAAGGAAGGAGAAAAAAGTAGATCCCATTATGTACTCTACAGACTTCTATGATAGAAAAATTTCGGCACCGCATAATCTTTGTCAATGCTACAGAAGAGGAGACCTATTAGAAATGCTTCATATGTTTATGGCGTTAGAGATTGATTTAAGTGTAAAGGACGGTGGACTTACGGCTCTTGATGTGATCTGTACGCACTACAAACAGGAAAATCTCTTGGAAATTGTCAGACTGTTTAGTAAACTAGGTGTCGATTTTAGATCGAAAAGTGCTAGTGGTCGCACCGCACTGCACTACCTATTTGAGGGTTACAAAAAGACTAACCTGATTGAAATAGTACGAATTTTCGTAGCTGAAGGCGCAGATTTGAATTCGGTTGATTCTTTTGGAAGAACCCCACTGTCCATTCTGTGCGAGAAATGCGGAAACGAGGACTTGATTGAAATTATTCAACTTTTACTTGTTGACGGTGGTGCTGATCCAATTTGTATGGCTTAGGCGAATTCACCTCTCTTTATTATCTTTGCACAAATTATAAGAGAGACAATTTAGTTGACATAATTCAGCTTTTCATCGATACCAAAGTGGATGTCAATGCAACCGATGACTACCAGATGCAGGATTCCGTTTATTTCGTGGACTTGTGTTATCATTATGATAGGGAAAACCTCATAGACATAGTCCGAATATTTATCGAAGCAGGTGTCGATCTGAATGAACAAGGAATGAATAAAAAAGTGCACTTCACTATCTTTGCGAACGCTACCCACACGAAAGCATCCTTTTCGAAATTGTCCAACTGTTCAAAGTAAGTGAGTTCGGGAAGAATAGTACTAGATTGGACGATACAGTAAGTATGACACAAACCTTGATCGAATGTCTTCATAAAAATGACAAGATAAAGAATAAGGATAAAATAGAATATGTGTTGCGCTCCATTAGTGACCCTTGCACAACTGATGCTAACTGAGATAAATAAATATAAACGAATAAAGTGTGTATATAATTGTATTATTTGTGTGTTTAAAATACAGTGATTATAGTGGATGATATTAAGTAAAAAGATGCGTTTTAAAAAAGATGAAAAGTTAAAAACTATGAGCAATATGATAGTGGAGAGCGCTCATAATTGCCATTATATTGCTCTTAACTGTTTGACACAGTTTGTATCGACATGTGTATATCGACAAAAACGTATTTGTAATATTGTTTCAAATATACTTTTAAAAATTGTTTAGACAAAAGTAACATTTTTTTGTTCCAGAGCTGATGGGTAAATAGGTGCTTAGATTTTTTTTTCTAAACAAGTATCCAACTGGATGACCCACATGTTTCATATAAAATTGATCAACACGCTGCAAGAGGCTTGAAATTGATGAAAGAAACGACTAAGAAATTCTTTGAATCTATCGCCGACTTTTTAAAAAAATATGTTTTGATTATAGGGTGTCAGCTAGGTTCTAATATGTGTCATGTGTTTCGTGTATTTTTTCAATTCCTACATCTACGTCTATCACATTGAAAAATTCATGGAGAAGAGCTATTATGGTATTAATTTTTACAATTTATAATACACTTACAGTTGCCTTATACATACACATATTGTTTTTGTCTTATTGCTGCCTTAAAAAATAATACGTAGCTGTTCCCCCTACCTGTACCGCTTTGGAACTTCTTTTGTCAGCCGTCGCATAGCAACAATTTTAGAACTAGCAAAGTATACGGAACCACAAAACATATCTTCAGAAACGTTTCCAAACATAGGCGCTGACTTTCAAAATTTTCAGAGTGGGCAACGGTACGGTTGACAGGGGAAAATCCGACCAGAGTGTTACAAAAAAATAGAAAAAAAATAAAAATCCTATAGGAATCCTTCAATTTAAGGGGGGGGGGGAGGCATTGCCAAATTTCAGAGAGTCGGCGCCTATGCTCCCAAATAGAACTAATCGATCTTTTGTTGAATAGAGAACAGTCTGAATGAAAATAAATTTTTTTATATTAGTTCAGTTTACCAAAAACGCTAAAAAATACAATCTACGAGAATGGCATTAAAAGAAACTTAATGCTTTGGCGGATATATCTAGGGGCCATTCATAAAATACGTAACACGCAAGAAGGGAGTGGGAGGGTATACTTTTGTTACGATTTGTTACGGAGGGTGAGAGGGGGGGGGGGGGGGTTACGGGTTTCGTTACGTATACTTTGGTTTTTTTCCCTATTTTTTTCAATTTTTCAAGAATTTCGATGAAATTTCATGAAAATCCGCTCTTCATTACCTATTTTCATGTAATTTCATTTTGTTGCCCCAGAAAACCAATTTTTTGTGTTATTTGCAATGAAAATGTCTTTTTCCCACAAAATGATTTTCGATGATTTGGTTTTTAGGGGGGTATAGAACGTTGTTACGTATTTAAAGGGGAAAGGGTCATGAGTTTGTTACGGTTTGTTACGAGAGGAGGGGGGGGAGGGGGTAAAAAAGGCCAAAATTTGCGTTACGTATTTTATGAATGGCCCCTTACTTCTATTGTTGACTTGACTGGGATTATATTGGTCAACGCATTCCTTAGGCTACTAGTTACTTCTTATTAATGATCATAATTAGTGATAGTAAAAGACAATGAATCACTTCCAATATGGCGTTAAATTTGTGCCAGCAATCATCAAATATTATTGTCATACTTCTTTTATTATGTGTATACTTTCATATATCATTCATAGATTTCTTCATATACCATGGATCAACTTCTTCATATATTAAATATAATTACACGACGTTTCACCGTTCCACGCACAATCCCGTAGTTATACCACCTACATCTTTCTCCTTCTATAACTTTGCAAAATCCAAAAATTCTGATGGGGCCATTAAAAAATTAAATTAACCGCCATTAAAAAAAAATGTAATCGCCGACTCGATCGCTGATATAATGTGAAGAAGTTAATGAGTTTTATATAGGAGAGTTTGATGCACGATACATGAAGAAGTCTATACATGATATATGAAGTAGGAAAATGATGCTATTGTTTAACGTTTTTAAACGGCTGATCATATAATTCATCGTCAAAATGGAAAATAAAATCAATCGCAGAAGCTTCCACTCGTATGTAGGAGAACTATATGAGCTAGCTCGATCATATTCTAGCTGTTTCAAATAAAATGGAGATTTTTGTGCTTATTGATTCGATGAGCCAACTGCTGAACATAGAACGAGTCTGCTTGTTTGACAGTACGCAAAGTTAAGAATGGGTCCCTCGACTCGTTGCTGACGATGCAGAGTCATCTCAATGAATAACTCATATAGAAAGCCAAATGACCACATGAATAACTCGTATAAAAAGCCAAATGATTGCTTGTGTGTATTGACTCGGTGAGGGATTTTGTTGATTTCAAAACTACCTTGGATATACACAATTTCTACCCAATAATCCAATGTAATGAATGCGTTATGTTTCGTGTTTCGAGAGAAATCACTGATCTATTCATGTATTGATTCGGTAGACCTTTGCACAGAAAGTTTTGTTTAGAATATCAGATGACCTCTTTTTTCTTGATTTAAAAAATAGTTTTGCAGCTTGTGCCTCTTTCCCACAGTCGGTATACGAGCCCTGAGAAGAACTGCACACAGATTCAGCTCCAAAAACGGGGATGGAAATTTAGAAATCTAAATTTGAAAACCGATTTTAAACACGTTACGTTGGAATTGGAGGTACACTAATTTCAATAATTAGAATGGTCTATTTTGAATTAGATGTCTACTTCTCCTTTGTGGTACATGGTTCTAAAAACTAAAAAAATTATAAATCTAACCGGTTTTTTTTATTTATTTATAATAATAAAACCAATCACTTCAATGAGAGTGACCTTCATGTAATAGTTAATTGTTAGCATTTGTTAATAAATTTGCTTTGTTTTTAAGGACTGAACAGCCCGATTTTTCAACACGCAACTATCATTAAAAGAAAATCGGAATTGAGATTAGAATTTAAAGAAAAAAGATTAGATTCAACAATCAGCAGAGCCACATACGACGATCATTTGTTCAAAAATATATACTGTTAATACATTTAAGGATCTGAAACCTAAGTATTTCTCAGCCACTCAACACGACGAGCACAGTAAGGTAATACGGTACAAACTCAGTCACTTTGCTTCAATACCAATATGGAAGATAACAAATCATACCTACGTGGGCAGCACTTGAAGATATTACTAATGCCAGTAGGTTATTAATTTAAAAATCACTATACCACTAAATAGTATTATATAATTTAATCTACTGGATTTCGTTTTCAAAGACTTATCCATCTGTGAACATCAAGAGGAATGAAAGTGGGCACATAGTAGAGATGAGCGGCTATGCCATCGATTGCTTAGATTGGGTTGTTAAAAGCATGAATATAACGTAACGAATTGTTCGTAAATTTACAGCAAAAAATCCATTTGATATTAATGAAAATAAAATATCTTTAAAAAGGTACACTCTGATCCAGGATGATGTGAAAACAATTTGGGGTGAGGATACTTCCGGTCAAAAGGGTGCCTTGAGCTATTTGATTGAAAAGGTGCATAACATTTTTAATTAACAAATGTTTGAAATAAGGAACTTGAAAAAAATAAATAAATAAAAACATTTAGAAAGCCGATGTGGGAGTCGGAACATTGGTGATGGCCGAAGATATCGCTAAAATTGTTGATTACTCCTACCCTATTGACACTACAACTATTGGATGCTTAATCCCACCGCCCGAATCAACTACTTACTTGGGAGGTACTTGGATGCCATTTTCCTTTGAGGTAAAACAAATAATAAAGTTCTTTAAAGAGCAGGGTAATACTTTCATATTACTTTTTTCGTTGACTTTATAAGGTTTGGTTGGTTTTGCTTTCTTCGGTAATGTTCATTGCGGGTTTATTTTACTTCACTGTTAATCTTGGTTTCATTAAACGAAAGTTACTAACTGTCGAAAATTAATATAGTATATCTTTTTATGAAATGGGTTATGAAAATCAAAACTGAATTCTAAAATAAAGAGAATCAACCCTCGAAAAATGAAACAGATTTCTTTTTTTGCCAACCAATCGTCAAAAATTGTATTTCAATTTATAAAAAATTAGTTTGATGCCAACAAATGTCGAGACAAGCGCACTTTACACGACACAAACTTAGATTGGGTCAGTTTCTCTGGGAGTACAAATGCAGGATCATTAATAGAATATACACGATGATCAAGAATGTCAGAATAAAATAGAGCGATGTAAACAGGTCGTTTGATAATTTTGTACGATTGATAATGTTTGTGGAAGCCCAGTGTGCGGTACATTTGACAAACAAAAAGGATTTTTGAATCATATAAAAATATATCAGATAAAACACCAAACTGAGCCGACACTGAACCTCTTAGTGGGCAAAGAAGGACACTCTTATTGACTTGATAGCGTAGAGAGGAAAATTTAACCCACGAAAATCTATACAACATGGGAGGAGAAAGATCATTGCATAAGAAATGGGCGGCGACTTGAGATCCGTAAGAGTAATGGGAGAGAGAATGGACTAGTTGGCGCTTAGAAAATGTCAAATCTGGTGTCAGAAAAGCAGTAGAAAGTTGCTGATCCGCCATCCATTGCTGATGACGGTAAGCTAAAGTCCAGGGAACATTAATCCAGTTGTTAATTCGTTTTATAAGGGACTTGAAATAAGCATGTTTACTTTCGTAACGCATGCACCAGAACGAGAGAAGAGGACCCAATAGAGTGATAAGGCGTGGATAGTGTATAAGGTGGTGCATTTTGGGAATAATTTTTCGATTAAATACACGCTTGAATTTTTTTAGAAAGGATTCGATTAAATCACCAAGACGAATGCACTCGAAAGAAGAAATAGAGTCACAAAATATAAGTCTACTGATGTCGAGAAGGTTTGTTAAGACTCGCCAAGCACTATCGTTATTGGGAACTAAAGATCCGATCATCAATGGGAGGTGGGTAAAAAGGAGCCATTTCTGAGTAGCAGAACCCTTTAAATTGCGGGATTTTAATTGCTGAATCTTAATAACCGAAGGTTTATCACTGCTGACGGCATAGCCGTAATCAAAGTCTCTAACAATTCGGTTTAAAGAGGCTAATGTGAAGTATTTTTGTTTTAAACAATGAATTAATAACTCACAGATAGTCAAAGGAATTGTACCCTCAAGCATGTCATGCATTATATCAGGGGGAAGACCAGAAATGACATGAAAGTACTTCAGCTCATTTAAAATAGTTTTTTTCTTAATCCCGTAGAGCCAAGAAAAATGAGCCTGAAGTTCTTCCACTTGTAGCTCTGCACAATGAGCATCGTGAGATTCTTTAGTACGGAGAGGGAAGAGACATTCTGAAAATTTCTTTTGGATATCTGATGCCACTGCTAGACAGTACCGGCACTTACGAAAACCTGAGCCGAATCCACACTTGAATCCCCCCACTTGGTGGCTAGCCAAATTATCAGCTACGACAGCCGTAAGAGTGCCAAAGAACGTCTCCTTCTTTTGGTTTATAATGAATTCTACTCCCAATTCTAATTTTTTCAAGTCATCAACAATCGGGGCCAAAAGTAAATCAAAACTAAATTCGTTCACTTGGTGGTTATAAAAAACAGAAAGCAAATTGATGGATTTAAAAGTGGATCGGAATTTCAGGTCTAAATTGCCAATGGCAAAATAAACAAAAACAATTTTGTGGTCATAACTTCCAATAGGATTACATAGCTGAACCTCGTCTAAATAGAGATGAATTTGCAGGGCGTCTCGATGCTGTTGGAAGAGAGGGCTCCTTTTGAATCTCGTACCGTCCTCGTAGGAAGAGTAGCGACCGGGCACAGATGTTTTCATTTTCTTCACTTCGTCGTAGACAGCTGGAATGTTGAGTAACCGCTCGATTTGTTTCAGAAGTGGGATGTAAATATACTCCTGTCGCTTAAAAAACTGATCTTTTCCAACTTTGTGACGAGCAAAGTCAGTTTCCAGCTCTGTAATGCACAAAAATAAAAAATAAGATAGTTAATTTCAAATTAAAATATTAATTATTATGCCACTAAACGTTCACTTTTTTTTTAAATAAAAAATAAATTTCTTTTTTAAATTAATTAAAATATTTTAAATTAAAAAAAATTATTGATTAAAATATTGATTATTATGCCACTAAACGTTCACTTTCTTTTTAAAATAAAAAATAAATTTCTTTTTTAAATTAATTAAAATATTTTAAATTTGAAATAGAAAAAAAGCTTTACCAGGTAAAGCCACTTTCTGGGGCATAAGAAGGCCAAAGTGTTGCGTAAAGAATTTTATTTGGCTCTTCTGGTCGTGAAGGTCTTGAAAAACACCAAAATGTTCAACGTTGTTGATGGCATCATCAACAATATCTGTGTGGCTTGATCCAGCAGTCTGCATAGCTCTTGAAACTTCCTTCAACACAGAGGAAATGCTTTTCTTAATTAATTCAGTTGCTCCATCCATTACATCACCCATTGCAACCTGCGTCATTTTGTTTTTGGCTAATAGGCCAGAGACGAAACGCCCAGCAGCAAGGTTAAGAGGTTCATCTGTTTTAAATAGAGAAGAATGAATGTTAACTCAACATTAATATTGCTATATGCACAATTTAAAATATTGGAATACCAGTGTTTGCTGATAATGCTGAATAATTGAAGCCCGATTGATGGTCATCATTTTCCTCTGGTGGTATGACTGGGTCACGATGCAATTCTTCTAGTGGTTAAAAATATTTATGATTATATTTTCATATTAATTTTATTTATTTTAATTTATTTTGCAAGCGAACTAATACCTGTAACAGATTGATGATGCTCAAATTGGAGATTATTCTCATTACCCTTAATACATTGACTATGGTACTTGTATGAATGTTTGCTGAGCGCTTTGACATCTAGGAAGACTTCAGAGTGGAAGCAATTTTTGTCAAACACACATGAACTTTGAAATGACGGATCTCTTAGGTGAATAACGTGATAATGGGAAAATAATTGTTTAGCACTTTTAGCAATGTAATTGCATTGGCGTCCCTGGCACTTGTAATTATCAATAGGCCTTGCAGATGTGGAATTAAAGCGCCTGATAAAATCTGCCATTTTATTGGCTATCTAAAATTATAGAAATGTTTTGACAACCTATTTTTCGCCACTTTTGTTTTGACAGATTTAACAATTTCCACCGTTTAGTAAAACAGAAACTCAAATATAGAATTTCCCATGCTATTTTACACTTATTTTAAAATACGAGTATTCTTCTGGCAGATTTATCAATTTCCACCTTTTAGTACAATAGATGGTGTGGTGCGCGGAATAATGTGCATGCAATTTATCTAACCTGCGCGGAATCTCGAAGGAATCAGCTGTCAAGTCCGGGTTGGCGTCGCTTCTTCTCGCTCCGTCAGGTCTTTCTCTTCGAGTTTCCAAACTGGTGAGTAACCGTCAGCTTTTTAACTTAGCTTTTATTTGATCATGTTCTCTATTCTCATTATTCATAAATGCCAATAGTTAACAAGTGCTATTTTTTCCAGAATAATAACTATGGGGAGCTTCGGTAGCCCTGCTGGGTTAGATCCAAATGGTATGTCTAGTATTGTGAAATTAGTTTGCGTGGAAATAGAAGAGAACGGGAAAAAATATGAGCTGAGTTTCGAACCATCGAAAAATGTGCCAGATTTGCGTATGCTTGAACTATCACTGTCCAAAAAGTCTGTAGAGTTACAAATGCTCTCCACCCAGAAACGTCTAGCCTTTAGAAAGAGGGGACTCTTCTTCCCCGATACCTGGGTGGATTGTGGTGAACTCTCCCCATTAGAGGACAAAGTTTTTTTAAAGTGTGTCATCATCGCTGCCCACAAGGTCCTAATGCCAGGTTCTTCGTGCATGACAGGTATGAAGTGAAACCGAGATCTATTATTCTATGAATTCATCACTATTCAACTGTCTTTTGCATAGATAATCAAGTCCACATTTTGGGCGATCTGTCAGCTAGCCATCAAGTGACGGACTCTCCCCTTAAGGACCAGACAGGAAACCGATCATCACATCAGGAAGCTGCCATGTCATCAGCCTCGTCTGCCTCTCAAACAGACCGGTCAAAACGTAACCAAGAGATTGAATCAACGCCAAAGTCCAGTAGGGCAGCAAGCCTACCAAGTATGCCCTGTTTCTATTTCACATGGTTATTGAATTTTAATTTATTTTATGGTTATAGAGAGACCGAGAATCGATTGTTCCCCGGTTCATCCAAATAGTCTAGGTATTACGTCACTCTACTTTTTATTTCGTAAATATGATGCATGTTTCCTTGAATAGATGATGCTGGAGATGAACATCAATGTGATCGATCCATGGCTCCATCAGCAGATAGTCAACGGCGTACGAAAACGAGAAACAATCCCCTGGCTTCATCTCAGCGTCGATCAGGTATACCATTTTTATTCATTGAATATTTATTTTCTTGAGCGATGATTGTATTTTATATTTGATTGAATAGATGGACATGTTCAAGTACAATCGTGCGCCGCAGAGTTTGCTGGTGGAGTGAGAGCACCCGTTTCTCGCCGTATATGCCTAGCGAATTTCAAGTTACCTTCCACCTTTGGCGTCGTTTTAGACGAAAAGCTTTCTGAGAAATACCCGTTGACCTTCACCCAATATTCCCAACTCTGTCGTGTGCTGAAGCAATCTATTGAAATGCACACATATGCTCCCGATACAGATTCCCTCCGTCTAGTTGTATCTAAACTCTTTGCCAAATTTCCACACCTCATTCTTTTTCAAGGGGATGCGCCTACACACGAAGATCAACAAGCATCAGAGGTATTCTATTTTATTACCATCTAATGTGCCCAATATTTAATTATTTTTTTTATAGAAATTTATGGTCTTCAAGTTGCAGTCTATTTTCAGCAGGCTTCGTCACAAAGTGAAGAAACCATTGTCGCTAAAAGGTGGTCGACCGAAAAACGGGCGCCCTATTGATGATGACCAGTTTTCACCTGGAGTTGAAGATTTCTCTGAGACTCGAGGTAATAGTTTCTTTTTTTTTTTGTTTAATTTTTAGCCCAATTTTCAAAAAGGTGTTATCTGTTTTAGTGGACATGGTATCCTATCTTGAGAATGTCAAGAAGCTTTTACAGCTGATAGACGATTCTGAGAACACGAACGTGATTGATTGCCTCTGGAAGAGTACATATGAGGGACGACGCCATGAAATTGTCTCAGGAACACTATCAAATCCTCAAGACATCATTGCCTCTCGTTGCCCTCTTTTGAAGCAGCCCAAATATGTAAGTTTATTTCCTTATTCCTGTTATTTGTAATACTTTGATATTTCAGTTAAGTTATATTGTTTTAATAGACCGGTATTACTTTTAAATAATTTGTTTTAATATTTATTCATTTTTGATTTTAAAAAATTAGTTAACTATTTGAAAATAATATTTAACTACTTTTCTTCATTTTTATTTTAAAGTAAATTTTAAAATATATTTCAAGATTTTGAATAGTTTTGAATATTACTTAATTGTTGCTTATTCATTAAAAAATATATTTTAAAATAAATTAAAGCAATTAAAAAATTTTATGAAAATAATACATAACTAACTTTGACTTTCATTTTTGAATTTCAATTTTCTGTCAGCTTTGTGGTGAACTTGATTTTATCCTTGATGGGGGTACTTGCAACCAAATTCGCAGTAGGTGGCTTGAATGCGTTCCACACATCATCGATTATGGCCGAGAACATGGTGGCGTCAACGTACGCTCTGTTTTGGGATCCTATCGAGAAGAAGACCTGGCAGAATCGTTTGGTAAATATTCTATAAACACCTTTTAATAATTATTGTTCATTCATTCTTTAAATTTAATTATCTAGAGATACGATCGTCAGCAGCTCTTGATCTTCTACCGTTGCTCATCCCGGGGCGGAAAAAAAATTCGGAGGTGCGCCGCTCTTTCTACGATAACCGTGAGGTATATTGAATTTTGTTTTGAAGTTTCTGGTTTAATTTAATTTAATGTTAATTCTATTTCAAATTATTTCAGGATTCGGCTGGACTGCAAGAAGCCATTAAGAAGCCGGTACGAGCTTCTCCATTTATTTTGAAGATTGGCCCAACCTTTACCATCGTTATCGACTCCAAGCCTTTTACGCAAGTTTCAACTGGAAGCCTGGAGGCCCTTGTTAACCTAATTAGTTGCTATTATGTTTTCAATATTTGTTGGTGCCCGGATGTTGAACCCACCTGTTTGTTTTTACAAAGTTACCTTCTAAGTCAGCCGAACAGGAAAAGTGAAGCCTGTAACTCCCTGAAAGTGTTTGTGAAAGCAATTAAGTCTAAAATTGCAGCAGCTGCTGCTGAAGCTGATTCTGATTAGAACTATTTTATTGATTATTTACCGTGAATATTTTGTTTCGTGCATCTTAATCTTGACAATGACAAATCTCCCCTGTGAGTGTTCCTTATGATCATTTTTCTTTTTTTGAAAATACAAAAGCTACTTTTTAATTTGTACTTTTTATATAATTAATTATCTGTAACGTTAAATTAAGCTAAACCTCGTCACCATTCTAGATTTTGGTGGGGAAATGTTTTTACTATTTATCAACAAATAAATTCTTTTTAAATAAGGGCGAAAAGATTCGTTTAATTTCGCCATTTAGTACTCATCAATTTAGCGGGTTTTTAGTCACAATTATAGAAAGTGTTTTTGAATATCATTTTTCGAGGATTTTTAACCCATGTTCCTATCCACCCGTTTTTCGAGGGTTTTTATTCTCTCTTAGAGAAAGTAAAGCCTAACAGTGTTAATTGTTCGCATCGAGTCGTATAATTTAAACCCTGATACAACCCAATCAACAAGCATTACTCAAATTTACAACGCTATTGATAATACTTTTCGGACAATTTTAAGTCAAGGTAAATCTAGTCAAGTTGAATATTCACCTGCAAAGAGTAAAACTTATTTATATAATGTCCATATTCAATGTAATTTAAAATAGGCGTATCCCTCAGTAGTATCCTACTGTCGTTTCGAATTCTGGCCGGCACATGGGCTCTCGGCTGTTTTCTACTAGTGAACTATTACAACAGCATATTGACTTCATTTTTTACTGCTCCAAATTATCAACCACTGATTAAATCTATTTACGACCTGCCTAAACATCTTGATATCAAAGTTACGACTAATGAGATATCCTTGCCAGTGTTTGCTTTCAGTGTAAGTATATTGCATTTGAGTAATTTGAGTAAATACATTAATGGTTGTCCTATATACAGTATGGTGCAGATAAACCTAAAGAGGGCGTGTATCTCCCATGTAATTTTAAAATATTTTGAATTTCAAAGTTTAACAAGGATAAGTTAAAACCAGTTTAGATCGCTTCTGATTTGAACAGCTCATTTTATGAATAGTTATTACAATTAACCATTACCCAGTAAACTCATTTTAAGTGGGCAAAATAAATTTAAATAATTGAAACGCCCCCAGGCCCCATCAGGCTTATCTGCACTATAATGTACATTACTTAATAGAATGCCGAAGAGGGAGTCGAAAAGTATATTCGTACCACGTGGCAAAACGATCGTGGTTTGCTCTGTAACCAGACTGATTCTGGAAAATGTCTTGAAAAGATTCTCAAAGGAAACAGCGTATTTGTTGAAGTATACAATATTAAATGAAAATAAGCAATTTTCGTGGAGGGCTCATAGAATTGTAAACTTGTATCACTATATATAGGCTCGTCCACTAATCGCTCATTATATGGGGCTTGACGTGGAGAAAACTGGAAAATGCCGTTTCACAATGGCCGATGAAACCTACCGCAATTTCCTATTTGCCTATGTTTTACCCAAAGGAAGTCCATTCGCTGATTCTTTCAGGCTAGAGTACGTTTCGACAAGAATAATTAATTTTCTTATCTGGATACTTACATTGTGTTTTAGGTTTCTGAAAGCGCAAGCAGCTGGACTACGTCCCGCGAAGAAGACGAAAGAAGAGACGAATGCTGAACGTTGCATCGGCAATTATCACAAAATAAGCGCTGATGACGGTTATCCGTTGACGTTGAAGAACTTGGGCAGTGCTTTTATACTTTTACCGGTCGGATTGCTCCTCTCTTTTCTCATATTTTGTGTTGAAAAGCTAGTTGCTAGGGAAAGGGGCACTTAAATTTGCTGTATTTCTTTGCTATAAGCAGTCAAAGTGTAGTCGAATAACAGCTGTGAGGTAATCCTCGGTAGAGTAGCTGACGGATGAAATATGTTAAAAGGGTAAGAACTATTTGAGCACTGCTAGTCTATTGAATATATTGTTTTAGTTATTTTAATTTTTTTGGATAGATTCTTTGGGTTTGAATCCCCCTTTTGATTCTGCATTTGTCAAAATCTCGATTTGCAATTGATTTTTAAATCATTGAATATTTAATTGATCAAGACACGTAGTTATACTTGCAGGGGGCCTACTTGTCGACTAATGAAATAGTTATTTTTTCACTGCTGCAAAAGTTGTAACCACCTTTATAGTTTGAACTACATGGGTAGCTTTTGTACTATGGTATGAAAAAGGTGTTAATTGTATGAATAGCACATATAGGTTACAACAGTTGTTCTACTGCAGGTTTGACTAATTGAACGAACTTCTTGCCGAATTCACATTGCACTTTTACACCCATAAATTATATTTAAATCAATGATACCTAAATTAATTCAGTCTGCACATGAACATGTTTCGTAACTATTTGACTTGGTGTTTATATAAAGAAAATGGTCGCTAATATTACACAAATAAACTACCCCTCACTTCTAATGTATTATGACGTTGTTTCAATATGCTGGTAAGTAAGCAATAATTTTGTTAAATCTTAGATCATCGGATTTGTCTTTTGCTAGTGCTATAGCATATTGTCCTAGAGAGAAACCTTAAATCAACCTGACGAACAAGATTATTTAAACAAAAACCCAGCTATCCAGTCGAGTCTGTGTTTAAAAAGGCAACACCATATAGCTTATAAGAGAGAGCTTCCGTTTACAGGCGTCGCTTCAACATCTCCAATAGAATGAATAGTCCTATACAATGTACTTTTTTTATTTTATAATAGTTGGCTAATAAAGACATTTTGCTTCATAACGACCGCCCCCAGCATTGGAGGACTTTTACACGTTTTGAATTGGAAGTAATCATTTTCAAAGAACCTGCGAGGAGAATCGATCATCCATTATCTCGATCCAGATTACTTGAAAATTAAAGCTAAGAATGATCTGGTTGAGTATAGCAGTCTGGTGGTCTGCATCTTGTCTCACGGTTCTAAAGGCCTCGTATATGGTGTGGACCTCAAGGCTGTGCCAGTCGAAGGACTCAAATAAAGATTAGGTCCATGTGAAGCTCTAAAAGGAAAACCAAAAATGTTCATCATTTTGGCTTGCCAGGGGGGCAGCAACCAATTAGTGGACAGAAGCAACATCATCACATATGATAACGAGAAGCCCGAATTTAAAATGAATATGCCTGAAGGATCATCAGAAAAGAAGAATTTTCTAACATACTATAGTAAGAAATATACATTGATTCAATATTGTATAACAAGTTAATAATGCAATTGACAATTTCGATTAAATTACAGCTGAGGAGGTGGGATTACTTTTCATTAAGAGTTCATGTGGTGCCCTCATGTCGGAGTACAATGACGAGTCTATCAAGACATCGGAAGCTGAGAAAGTAAAGAAAGATGTGGTACTGACGTAGTTTTTCTTTAAGAGTGCCATCGTCTTGTTATACGTCCATGCCCCTCCAATTTCAATAGACTATCTGTTCTTCAGGCGAGAATAAGCTATAGAAACAGTCAGTAAAAACATACAAGGTTAACGGGGAGCACTACTTGCTAGTCTGTCTGGATTTTTTCTTCTATTGTATTAGGCATATGCTTGTAGATGTAAGCGTTTTTGTGATATGTCCTAAATTCACATTAGATTCACATCCATTTTGGATTTTTATTCACTTGGTCTCAAATATGTATAGGTTGCAAATGAACCTGTGTCAAATGAATAAAATAAGAACCAAACAATTGTTGATCTACCTTTTAAAACCGTGTAAGATCAGCTGTGCATTTGAAATTCGAGAATTTCTTCAAATAAATAAAAAAGTGTGTAAGCTAGAACATTGAATGTAACGCAGTTCATATATGACACTTTAACACTGAAAGGGAAGGATGAGACCGAGAAAATCAGAGTGATACACAAAGTCAGCCGTTTGTTACTTACAACAACAGCAAGTGTTCTTGTAACAGCGTCAGTTGTATATTATAGAGTATGGCTTTAGTGCGATAAATTAGGTAGTTGTTAAGCTGTGCATAGCTGAATATTGTGAAACTTGAATGTTATAATCAAGCTATTTAGGCTAATTTTTTTTTACCGAGTGCTGTGGCATTGTTAAAAAAAATTATACGTATAGCTTTAAAAAGCATAGACTTAGATATATTGAGATTTTCACACGATGTATCTAACAACTATTTATCTTGGATACAATATTCTTGAAACTATACCACATAAAAAAACAGCAAACCAATGCCGTTTTATTAAAATCAATGCAGATTTTATTTAATTAACTTGCAGTCCACACACAGCGGATATAATACAGAGAAAACATTCCTAGAACATACTGGAATAATTGTATTAAGAAAACACGTGTAGCTGTATTTTCAACGAAACTCAAAAAACAATTATACAAAGATTTCATTTAAAAGTAACATTCACATGTCGATAAAATTTTACCAAATAACATTGCTCTAACTTTTTCTGCATTCTCAATTTTATTTTAACTATATTATCACGATAAAATCGGTTATCAAGGGTTTAACCTCTCTAGCTTGGGTGTACGAAGATTTAAATCCGAAAATGTGGAAAAAGACTTCGTTTTCTGGCATGTTTTGACATTTTTTTTTAATTAAAAAAATTATTTTAGTTTTATATTATTTGAACTTTTTTGAAAAATGTTCTGGACTCTTTCTCTTTTTTGTGGACTTTTGGATTTTTTCTCTTCCGAACTTGTTTGATTTTTTTCGGATTTTCGGCAAAGGGTTTTTGAGGTGTACGAAAACTTTTTAAAATAGACAACCCCTCGTCAATTACTTGATCCAAGTTTTCTTTACTTACAGTGAATGAAATTGCTCCATGTTCCCTCAAAAGATTAAATATATTTCTGTAATAGCAACTCTTTGAGTCAGCCGCAATAATCTTTTCCACAGCAATATCCAGAGGTGTCTTTCTGCTTTGATCCGAAACGTTCACATCAATATATCTTATAGATAAAAGATTTTTGATAATATTTTCATTTCCTGTAGCGAGTAGTACCAAGTGGAGGACAGTTTTCCCTTCACTATCCTGTAAATTTATATCCACCTTTTCCAAGAAGCGTCTATTTTGTAACAAGATAGTTATGATTTCTGACTTCCCATACATTGCAGCAACATGAAGAGGAGAAAGCCCTTCATTATTAACGATATTCGGTTCGATTGTACTCTCCAACAAAATCAATTCAAATATATCTGAAGGACATCCTAAGTAGACGGCTAAATGCAAAGGAGTGTTTCCCTTGTTATCTTGAATGTTGACGTTGTTTCTCGTCACCAGATGTGGAACTAGGTAGTAATTTTCACTACCAATTGCATTATGGAGCGGTGTCATCCCACTTTTGTCTCGCATCATCACATTCTCTACCGTTTTCAGGCTTTCTATGACATTTTCGAAACATTTCTCCGGTTGCATTTTCTCTGTTGTCCAATGAAGAGGCGTATATCCTTTTTTGTCTTGGGCGTTCAAATCGATTGTTCTTATTGTCACTAGGTATTCGACTGTTTTGGATTCTCTGTTTCTTACCGCCCAGTGAAGTGGTCCCATTCGTTCTTCTTCGTCCGCTATGTTGATATTCCTTTCCGTTGCTAAGCTTTTGATCGTCTCTAGGGAACATGTTCCCGGCATCACTGCCTGATAGAGTGCGGTCAGATTTCCATGTTCAGTAGTATCAAGTACATCTAAAAGTTCAAGATTAGTCCATAAATGTCTTTTTTCGAGCAAATATTGGACGACGTCATCTCTTCCCAGATGAGCAGCAGCATGAAGGGGTAGTTCTCCTTCAACCGGACGATAATCGGGGCTTTCTAGGATGTCTTTCACTTCTTGTAATAACGATCCTTCGAAAATAGATTGAACTAGTGGAGTGAAAGCGTTTTTCTGTCTAAAAAGCATTTTTGCGCAGAATCCTTCTGTATTCACTCCTTCATTAATGACCTCATCCCGTGTGGAAACAAATGTTAAAATATTGCGTTTTTGTTGTCTTGTGTAGTCGTCCATTATTTCAATTTCCGCTGTTCTTCCAAGATTTCTTGTTTCCTCGAACTTGGATTCCTCTTTCTTTAAGCCAGCATTTTCCATCGGGCCTTTCCATGATGTGTCACTCGTAATGATCTCCAAGATAAAGGTGGCCAAATGTTGACAATTTGCATACACAAAGTGGTAGTTGTTTTCTACTTGACCAGTCTTGTAAAGGTCTGCAAAGACTTCTTTTAAGAAGCGATCTTTAAAAGGATAGATCCATTCCCCATCTCCCTTTGGATGCAAAAGTGTTGGATAGCTTTTGCCGTGGAAGAGGGGCTCTAACGTTCTCGAGCGTTGGATGACAATACACGAGGTATTTTTGTCGATGGACCAAAACCAGGAGGATTGAAGGTCAATCGACTTGGTTTCAAAAACGGCGAAAACGTGATAAACAAACCAATTTAAGGGGTTGAACCAAGGACTGTACATGTTACTGGAGTAGATACCCACTTTGATTATTAGATCATTCAGATCGATTTTTTCGCCGTCAGGATCTACAAAATTGCCTTCTAGTAGCAGTCGTCTTACATCGGAAGAAGATAGAAGTTTGTACGGAGGTTGTTGGCTTTCAGTTGAACGTGATAGGAAAAGATCTTGGAAAAACTGTTTGAAAGAGAAGACCTGATGTTGATTCGTATATTTTGAGCTAGAGAAAAACGCTAAACGATGGACAAAGTTTTCTCCACACTTATCGGGTGACGCGCTGCTCTTCATCTTGCGTAGACTTTTTGGGTGAAGAGAGACGGTTGTCGTCGGTCGATTCCTTTTGATACGAATTGCTTTAACTATGTATACATAGAAATTGAATAGAAACATAAGTCATTAGACTCTTTTATTATTAAATTTCTTGCTATTAAGCATCATCATATATAAATAGATTTGGGCATGTTTTTGTTGTGAACGGACTACCCTTACAATTAATTTAAATTTACTATAACTTTTTAATCATTCCATATAGAAATATTTATGTTGCAACTTTGAACGGGCAGATTTTCAAAAGTTGCGCGACGTGCAATATTGGTCTTGCAAAACGTTGGAGCGTTTTGCTCCAACCAAAGCCAAAGCCATGGTCGATTACGTCAAGCCTCATGGGCCCTTGTGTCAAGTATATTAAAGAATAAGCATAGTCTTATCTTCTATAGTTTTATCAGAATAATATTTGTTTAATGTACCGGAACGAGATATGATGCAACAAGTGGGTGCTGACGACCATATGGATAAATCTTGAGGCAAATAAATATGTTAAATATTAAAAATGAGTAAAACATTAAATACAATAGATCACCTCTTTGAAAAGAAGGCGATTGGGGATGCTATTGAAAATATTTAACACATTCGGAATGGTTGTCGCAGTACTGTAGAAATAAAAATGCACGAGATTGCTGATATAGTTGTTAGTGTGTCGTCTGCTGTGCCGCGGGATGGCGACTAAATTGAACCCGATTGCTGCGTAGAGCCTTTCCCACACATGCGCAATTAAGTAGGGGACTGATAAGGTGTATATAGGTATATAAAACCAACAGTCTACAGTAGATTATACTTACGTCTTGTGATACTTAGATTATGATATGATGATTGTTTGTTCGAAAGAAGTAGTAAACAAATCCTCGATCCAGTCGTCAACTTTTTCAAAAATCGTTTTTGATTATATAGGGTATCAGGTTCTCATTCTCTTATTGTAAGTGAAAATAAAGGAAATTATACTTAGAAGATACATATATTTACTTAAATTTCCTACTGATAAATATACTTAACTGTTAATCCCAGGCACGTGTGAAAGGAGGGCCGTTTATAGGCTAGTCCGTCCTACTCGTCCTTGAGAATAATGTTGCAAGCGCACACACATGATCAACTAATACCTAGTGATGTTATTCAAAATGTGAGATCTAAGGGGTGTGGGTAATTAGCGGGCAACGGGCAGCGGGCAGCGGGCGGGTAATTAGCGGACTTTTTTAGCGGGCATTAATTTTTTTGCTGATGGGTAATTAGAGGGCATGTAAAAAGCGGGCTGGATAATTAGCGGACTTTTTTTAGCGGGCAACATTTTTTCCTTCCACATATATTGCGGACATTCAAACAAATTTAGCGGGCACCACACATGTATTGCGGGCATAAAATTTTTTTAGCGGGCACCTTTTTAAAAATCTGCGGACATGATAAAAAATTAATTTAGCGGGCAACTAATTTTAATATTTTAATTTTCTTTTGGTTTTCCATCCAAATATATTGCAGACATGTAAAACAAATTTAATTTTTTGTTAATCGCACAATATTTCGGAGATAAAAAAATTGAGTGGCCAATTTTGTTTAAATTGGCTGTCTATCTCACAAAAATTGCGGGCATTAAAGAGGGTTTTAGCGGGAAACCTTTTTTTCTATTGGTGTCTATCGCATATCTATCGCGGGCATATTAAAAAGTTTTAAAGGTGCAATTTTTTTTCTTATTTACTGTCCATGAATGTAGATATTTTGCGGGCATTAAAAAAATTTGGCGGGCAACTTTTCTAAAATTTCCTCTCCATCGCATCCTCTCCATTGCGGACATTAAACAAATCAAACCGACAACTTTTTTTTGCGGTCCATCAAACATCTATTGGAGGAATTAAAAATAGATTTTGCGAAAATTAAAAAAAAAATTAAATCTCGTATTTTTTTGGAAATGAGTTGGTTTTCGGTTAAAAATGTTTGGTTTTATTTGTGCTGGGGATGAAAATGCGAAGGTAATTTGAGGGTAATTAACATTTTGTTAAAAATTTTTATCATTGTCATATTTTTGCAGGTTATGCAAAGTGGTCATATATTTTCGTAGAATTATGTTAGAGATGGCAAAATCCCCGTATTAAAATCCCCGCTTCCATAGAAAATACGTGTATATTTTATGAAAAATACTTTCATTGTGGAATAAAATTCGTTTATTGTTTATATGATATAAAATGTGTACCTATAATAATTTAAAATTGAACTAAATTTCATACCAAGAAATTCTGCTGATGAGATTTTTGTTTTTGCAATCGACAAACCATTTGTAACTTATTTATATACTATTGGAAAAGGTTAATGTTTCAAAGAATAAAAATGTTAATGTTAAAGTTCATAATTATTTGAATTTAATTAACTGAATAATTAAGTACATTAACTTGTTGTGAATGTTAATGATACTAATTCGATATTAAATAGATATTAAAAACTATATAAATTACTACAAATGTTCATTTGCACTATCCAATATCACATTGGCTTTGATCTATAGTAGATCTTGATCATTTTTTATTTCACACTTAAAAGACTGAAACGACACAAGAAATTAAATAAATGTATGAATTAATCCAATTTTGTTTAACATGTGTGTTTTTAATTTTATACAGAACTAGCTGGCCCTTGTTTCGGCTTTGCCCGAAATGACTTTTTGTTTGAATGGAATGTTTTTTCTTTATTTAATCTATCGTTCATTAATCATTGAAATACAAATAACCAATTTAAACAACTACACTTGGCTCACATATTCAATTCATCGTAGTTTTATAACCAGTAGTAGCAACTATTTTACTTTTTTATTCTGCCAATTTTGTATTTCTCAGGCGGGATATACGGCCACCTTCGTTACAGGGCTTAAAATATAACTTGAAAAAAAAATGAAGATGAAAGTGAAGTTTTGTTCTCTGAAAGACATACATGCAAGATAATCACCGTGGTTTACTGTTAGAGTTTAAAGCATTATCGTTGATAAGCTCTCCCATTAATTCCTCAAATACCAAAACTACATTTTCAAGTTGAAAGTTCAACTGCATTCTCTTAGCCCCTCCCCCTCCAAAATTTCGACCAATCGGGAATTTCTTGAAATCCAACGACAATTTTCTGCTTTATGCATATAGACTAAATCATGTAATGGTCATCCAAGTTGACCCGTATTAGTCGTAGATATATAACCCGTAATAGCAACTATATTATTTAGTTATTCTGCAAATTTGGTATTTCTCAGGCGGCCACCTTCGTTCCAGGGTTTAAAACAGGTTTCTCCATTACTTATGAAAATAGTTGAGTGAAGTTTTGTTCTCTAAAAGATATATATGCAAGTGCAAGTTAATCACCGCTTTCCATTTTGGTTAATAGGAAAACCGTTAATAAGCTCTCTCATATGTTATTCTTGAAGTACTAAAACTTCATTTGCAAGTTGAAAGGTCATTCCGCAATAAACGGCAATGGCAGCGAACTTCAACCGTTTGTGGTCTCTGAATCATAAACAACAACAAAAATACTAAAGATTGTACCATAAAAATTTACAGAAGAATCAAGGAAATGGTCATGTTTAAATACTGATCGTTGTGCTTAAGTAGACCAATCAGAGGTTCATTATACTTACACAAAATGATCTCCAGAATTTGTTAGGCCGTGGACTAGAGAATAAATCATTCGGGAATGGAAGGATGTCTCGAGCAAGGAGGCATTCAATCAGATGACTTCTCAACTTATCTATGTCGAAATGCACCTCTGATGGATTCCATGTAGTACTCTCTTGGTCCAATCCTGCCAAAAGAATCAGCGCAAAACCGAAGGCGAAAACACCACAACTTACACCATCTTTCTGCTGCTGGCAGCGCATGAATCTGATCCTGAATTGATGTGAAAAAGTATATTGTTTACAATCATATCACCCAACATTAAAATGCCAAACTAGAATTTACTATTCAAAAGTTTAATCTTAAGAAATGTTATTAAAACGCTGCTATTGAAATTGTTAAAAAAATGATTATTCATTTTCTCATAATTTAATAAAAATATACTTTACTTAAAACTGTCTTCGGGTTCTTGGCAGTTTGTTAGCTGAGCGATGCATAATAAGGTTTTCGAGTTTACGTGTCCTTCTCCAGCGTGTACACTGCTATCGTAAACAAGAACATCTTTTTTGGTATCATCATCAGGGCCAAAACCTCTTGCAACTAAAATGTAGTGACGCGTACCAGTGTGAAGAATCTGAATATCAAATATCAATGTAATTTAGATGAGTATAATATTGTGCAAATAAGTTATAATTATAAATAAACATAATAATTTTCATTTTTATAAAATAATGATACCTGAATCCATGGCGTCCTGTTTGTGGGCCTATATTCAATACTTGCTCCCCATTGAATGTTTCTTAATCCGTCTACGAATCGGTACTTCATTCTCATGCAGGACATAGCACAATTAAGGTCACGGTCCCTCAGCTCATTTCCTCTTCTGATATAACTCATATCAGCTTCCACCGCCCATTCATTACTTAGCTGATCAACTATTGTTCCCGATTCTGCTAGTGTTGTTGCTAGAAGTATCTCAACTTGGTCATTTTCTTCTTCAGAGTCAACGGCATAATCGAAGCCATCGGATTTCGAGATGGGTTGATGTGGCAGTGTTGGTTTTGTTTGTAGTTTTAAACGGTTTCGACCAGTGACCTTCCTCTTCTTGTTTTCATCTTCTGGAAAAAGTTGTTTTTGAGCCCGTTTTGGAGGGGGCATGGTCTTCCTCTTCTTTGGTGGCGATTCATCAACCCATTCCATTCCAGTTTGAAGATACATCTCCTTAGTTTTTTCGGTCAGGGATGATTCTAGTGGTGATACACCTAATGATATTGGCGATAACACTAACGAGTCTAGCGAAGCCTAAACAAGTAGAAATTAATTAAATATTGGTCATAGTTGAATTTTTATTGGAAATACTGTATATCTTACGTCCTCCTCAATCGCCGATGTTATCCATGTCTTTCTATAATGAACAGTAGGTTCTTGATCTTTCGGTAACGCTTTCTTACCACATGGCGATCGACAAATCTTATTTTTAGAACCAAATGATATTTCAATAAATATATGTTGAACTTAACTTAATAATCGAATGCCTACGCCATTGTTATTGGTCTTTTCTCCAAAAATAGGATTTTCGTTTTCGTTGGAGACTTTTGGGCTTGAGGTCACAAATTCGGGCTCTGGATTCTTTACAACATCTTCAGGATGCTGTGAGGGAGAGCGTGTCGATCCCTTTGGGCTGTGTTGCTGGTCCGATCCATTTAATGATGCCAAAGATTTCTCGCAAATTGAATCACCAACCTTTTTTAAGTAATGATTTTAGTTAAATATCGAATGCAATTATATAGGGGACATACGTTTGGTTCGGTCGGTTTTGGTTTCTTCTTTGTTCGTTTGGTCATAGGAGTTTTCTTTTGTGACCGGGTATGCTTAATTGGCGATTTCTTCTTATTACTATTGAAAGAACCGTTTTCAGAATGGTCCGAGCTGATCATGTCATCGGAGGGATTATATTCGTCCGGATCAACGGCCCCATTCTGGAAAATGAAGAAGTATTACGGTATTGTTTGATAAGTAAAAACAGTTGAATAAGCTTATAAACATTTTAAACCAATTAACCGACTTGGATTTTTTTGTTTAGACTATTTCATATTGGAAGAAATACTAAGTTATATGATGCGTGTTAACGAATTTTCAACAACAAATTTAAAAATAATTTGAAAATATTGTCAAACAGCACCCAGCATCGTAATTTCCTCATAGGTTACTTATTATTTTGTTGTCCCGTCTGCTTGATAAGGAATACTTACTTGAATATAACGTAATGATAATATAGTGTAATTATAATTCCTGAAATCTTGCATACTATTAAATGTAATATTTACTGGTGATACTATTCAAAGATCATTGCAAGCATTATCTTTCTAAACCTCTCTTTCAAAATGTCGCGACGTTAATCAAATTCTTGTACATACATATATATGCAAACAAATGCCTGCATGGAAGTGAGACCATCATGATTTTTTGGCGTTTGCCTATGTTACAAAAAATTTAAATCGATATCTTAACGGTAAGTGAATTAAATGCAAATACATATTTACGATGTCTAAAGAGACGTCCGCATTATATCATTTTTAATTAACCTAAATTATTATTCATCTCTGAATGATGCTGGACTTTTTAAATTTGAATACTGTAGCGAGGAAATCATTTACGCCTAATGAGAAAAGCTAAAATATTGGGCGATCAGTACGGTACCTCTTCTTTTTTCTTATTTTTCAGCCGCTTACTCTTCAGATTCGTTGGTCCCTTACAACCCCTGCGTTTGGCCTGATTTTTTCTCCGCAATTCGTTGACATTTTTCTTCTTCTTAGAACAATCCATCATTCCAATAGCAAATTTAGCTGATAGGATGTGGCGACACGGGTATTGGCTGGTTGGAGTGGTGCAGCTGCACGATTCATTTGGAAATAACCGTACGAAGTATTGTTGAGTCTGCCCATCAACAATGAAGATTCTTCTTTTGCAGTCCAGTTCAACTTTTCCTTCCCTTAGAGGTTCTAGCACTCTGTCATAATATGACAACTTAGTCGATTCTGTGATCCGCTGGTTCTCCTCTGGTGAAAGCTTATTTCCATGTAATATAAATTATGTATTCAATTATTAATAAAACACAGAAACATTATTCTACTATATAAATTACTAAATCCTTTTGCAGAAAGGCACACTAAGCTACATATAATATTATATCATATCGATATTCATTTAATAACTTTGTCAAAATAAAAAGTAAAAAACTAATAGATGAACATTTAAACATTCTTTTTATAGATCATACTTAATTTAAACATGAATGACTCTTACTGTTTATTGTAATGGTCTTATTGAAACCAACTTATTTTAAATCTCTTTTCTTTTTAAACTAACATATTTGATATTAGCCTAATGTAAATATCATGGAAATACCATTTTTTTCGTTTCCTCGTAAGAATTTTTAGCATCATCCACTATTTGGATTGGGTTTCGTCGTTGCCTCACTTGCGGACGATCATGTTCCATGTCGTACAAATCTTCGCACTCCTCCAGAAGAGTCCAATTTTCACCCACTTTGTACCTTCCTCGTTCAATCTGCACGCTGAAGGAGTTCAGTAGACGGTACATACATAAGGCTGCAACATCAATGGGCATTTGTTTTCCTTCCGTGAAACGATCCATTAACGCATTGAGCGATTCAGCTTGATTCGTCGTCATCTCCTCCATTTGGTACTTCGCATGAGTCCAACGGCCCAAGCGATCGATGTCTGGATGGATATTTTTTTTGAAATATGCAAAGAAAGTCTAAAAACATATAAAAGGATTATCAAAAAAGGCCTCAATTATCTTAGGTTTCTTGAATGCTGTTTCATAGGTTATATGTTACATCTAAAGATGGTCAAATCAACGCAATGTTGGTTCTGTTAAATCAACTCGATTTATAGTAGTTACACAATTTAGAGAATGTTTATAGCATGACATGGTAATATCTAAACAAAATCCCATTTATTTCTATTTATTTTCATTCGTGAAAGTCTGATAACTTTTGGATAGAGCAAATATCTTTAATTCCCTGCATCCTTTGATACCAATATTTAAAAAAAACTTTCAGATTCCAAACTTACGGGGTCCCATTCACCATCAGGATCATCAAGTTCGATGTATCGTTGATTGTATTCTTCTTTTGACCTGAGATTCAGCATGTTTCTCACTTCGTTGATGTAGTGTTGTTGCGTGTCTTTTATCTTCCCTTTAGCAGCCGCTGGAACATGTCGCTTTACGTCTTGATATACATGGTTCCTGCAGCGGTAAAAATCTGTCGCTGGAAGAAATTTTTTGATGGCCTGAACAATTGCTTTCTCTTCGTCGGTAACGATGTAATAGCCATTACCGCTCAAAAAGGAATCAGGCATTACCTATTTGGTTAAATATCATGAAAAAAAAACAATGTGATATAAGTTTAATAGAACTGGTTGCATTCTAAAACTACAACATTTTCTTTTAAGTCAAATTATTAGTGATTCTTATTATCTTACAGTATTTCACACACAATTACATTGTAAAAATAAAGGTAATGAATTATAAATATGATTTAAAATGAATAAAATAGAAAATATTATAACATAAAATATCCTTACATGGAGAAGTAAACGAAAGAAGAAATCATGATCTAAGTTCGTCCTCCTTTCATGAATCATGTAGAAGCAAGCAAATATTGGTCTCTCCTCAAATTCGGTCTGGGTGAATGAAAGGACAGAGACGTAGAATTTCCCCATTTTGAATTTGGTGTCGTATTCAAGCTGGACGGCAGGAAGCTCTTTGCGACTTATAAGATCTACAAGTATATTCTTCAGTTCTTCGTCGTACCCAAACACAATCAAATCATCTTGTGCGATGATGACTTTGTCGACGCAAGCGGCCATATCTACGTCATGCATGAGGGAAATCAAGCTCCATAGAGTATCATGTGACACACTCTCCTCCCGTCTCACCGATTTATGGGCATTGCTGACATGCGTGACATTACGTGGGACCTATCGAATATATTATCAAATAATATTTTATCATATAAATATTTTAAGATGACGAGACGTTCAACATAAGAGTACTTCCTCCTAGCTGATATAAAAATAATTTTTGTTCTATGCATAATTAGCATTTATGACCATTGGACCTACCTGGAAATGTCTTAGAGCGTTCTACATAAAATGTTGTATAATAATTTATAGAATGTTGTAGTCCTTTAATGTGTTTATATATACTGTTATAAAGTATATCTATAGATCTGAGTAGCGCATTCATATACATAGTCTACATAAAAGTCTACAGCTCTATTGTCTTACAGAGTAAACTTAAGTCAAGCTATATTAGTTTATATAATAATTCATAGAGCGATGTAGTTTTTTATATAGTAACGCCTAAACTGTAGTGTGCATGTAGAGTAAATTAACGTATATTTAATAGAGTATTTGCTCAATTTTGGTCATGTTCTCCAAAAATTAACTGATTTCAGCAACATTTAAAAAATCACGTTATAAATAAAGACATTTTATATAAATACAGGTGGGTTATTATGGTCAGGAAAATTGGTAAAGTAGCAGTCTGCTAGAAATAAGAAGTACATATTGACACTGTTAACTATAAGCTATAGAAACTGTGTTTTATTGTTTGCAGGTTTGATAGACTATAAGCGAGTCTGATTACTATAGCATTAGGCTGTAACTACAACGGTTATAGGTATTATCGAAAAAATATTGGTGATACTTTGTGGGAGTTTGTTTAAATTAAAACAGGCTTGCTCAAGTAAAAGCTGATTGCAAGAACCCAGTTAATACTTCATGACAGCTGGCATAGCAAACCAATCTATGCGCAAGCGCGCATAGGGTTCGAATCCCTAGCGAAATACATTTTTTTTCTATTGTCGTCGTTATACAACGTAGCAATAGGGCAAATCTATAGAAAAATACTATATGGAATCTATATAGCGTGCGCCCTGTAGTTTACTCTATAGACGACGAAATTGATAAAGATAATACTGTACGACTACGAAAATTTAAACCAGAAAAAACATAAAATATTTTTATTTTTATTTAATTAATGTATCAGTTATTTTTAAATGAAACATCCTTATTGTTTATCATTAAGAAAATAAACTCGAACATACCTCTCTCATGTGACGTAATAGATCTGTTGGTGCATCGGCCAATGTGCTACGGAAAACATAGTTGGGTTTTTTTCCCGGTTTTCGCCGATGCTTTCAGATCATTTTGGCACTGCGGAAAACGTCGAACATAATCCCTGCTTGAAGCTGCTTTCTTTTTTGAGTTCATGTGTTTGAACTGAGCTGCAATTTTTTCGTCCCCTTCGTATACGACAAGAACCTTCCCTGGAAACTGTGGATGAGTAAAGGCTCGACGCGTAAATTCATTGGTGATCTGCGAAGTCCTTATCTTCTTTTCATCATCTACAACATCCGGACCAATCACCCCCGCGTAGTAGACGACTTTTCCATCACCGCAAAACACCTGGCGCCCATTGTTTTTCCATCGGTAACCATCCGTGGTCCAATTTTGGCCTTTAAAATTTTTATTAAGATTTAAAATCAGATATTTATCAGGCGTCGTCTACATATTATACAAACTTATATTGATAAACCATACTATTATTAATAGATTAAAACGTTTGTAGCTTACATTATAAAGCGATTAAACAATCAGCATTAGTGACGTATCCATATTTGTTCAATAATTGGCTCTCATTGTGACATTTAATCAACAAGATATCTTCTTAACAATACCACCGGATGCCTTAGGTAAAATTTTGTGTAAAAGTATATCTCTATTTTAATAATGGGGTTTGTACACATCCTAGAAAATCAATCTAAGACGAAGGACCTAATTTATCTCGGGAATACATTTGGTCAGGTAATTCCAGTATCTTAGTGGAGCAACTGAGGAATACTGCTCTGATTGTGATTATTGATTACGGCTCTTATATGAATTATATGAAAGTGTAAGTAATATTGACTAAATTTGCAGCGAATACTAAAACTCTAAAAGGGAGCATATATAGCTAATATCCAGACCAGTCGACAGACAGCGTTATCAAGGTGGCTAACGAGCTATCTAGCAACTCGTACAGTTGACACGCATAGTGAAAAGGAAATAAGACAGTGAAAGCGGAGGGTGTATCGTAATCCGTATAAATAGCGGTAAACAGGCCCGCCGTGACCCTTGGTGGCACCCGGGGTAAAACCGTCATATTAGCGCCCAATACCAGATGGTTATCGGGTCCCGTGCGCTCCTGTTGGCCTGGCGCCCGGGACAAAACCACCCAGTAAACCCCCCCCCCCCTCACGGCGGCCCTGGCGGTAAACAAAATAAAATGTTCAAAATAAAACTACTAGGTCAATCCGTTTACGAGCCCATTTCATTACGTTCAAAATTCTCAATTTACCCAATTGGCACACATGAAGCCAACAACTTAAAAGATGCCTATATTGCACATTCTAAATCAATTTTAACAACAAACAAATGACCAATTACAAAACGCTTTACAGTTATGAATATCCCCGCCGGGCTAATGGCTAGTGTTTCACCATAAATCGTACATGATTATTTAAAAATTTAAAAACTAATAAGATGTACTTGTAGTAAGGTTATGAATGTCTTACATCATAACTGTTTGACAGCAAAAAATTACTAAATAATTTAAATAGTGTTGAAGAACTAAATAAAGAGAAATGTCATACGCTTCCGCTCCTTAGGAGTTTTTGGAATTTCTTCGGGAGTAAGCTGGTAAAGGTATTGATAACCAGCTTTCGGTCGCCATGGGATGCCACTTAATCCAACGGCCTCAAGGGAAGAAAATAAAGTGAAAAAGTGGCCATTTCCTCTATTTTCTTGTGGTGGTGGTTCATCCATTGATTCTGTGCTTGATGATGATTCTGACTTATTGCTCATTTTCACGTAATCCTCATTATAAGAAAAAAAATGTTCAAAATAAAGTAAACTAATTCACTATTTCACCCTCTCCTGAAGAGAGTTTGCTGAATACTGTTTTGTTTCTGGCAGTCTAAACACCTGCGGCGATGATCGAAAGGGAGGTATAAAAGAGGATGGTGAGGTGGTTTGGAAAGAGCGTAGGGAGGATCTCCCCACCGAAAAAAAAAGATCTTCACCTTATTAAATAGTTTCAATTTTTACATCTATTCATGTTTATGAGAATTATGTGTTTAACAATGCTCATTTTGCCATAAAAAAAACTCTCAACATATTATGTAATATCATGCATTTGAGATGAGTAGTAATTATTGTTCAACGAATTCTTGCGCTAATACATAGACTTACTTTCGATCCAATTGAACTAATTAAATGCAAATTGATTGTACAATCAACTTAACAAATCCAAATGAATTGCATAAAAAATAGCGTGTGGATGGCTGTTATCGTTTATTTACAAAAAGGTGTAAGAATCGAGTGATAAACAAGAAATCGACTGATACCATTTGAATTGTTTTATTCATAGTAATTTCAATTTTCAATGGCAAAAAATCTATTTTTAATTACTTATTTATACGCAATAGACAACATATTTATTTATTTATACCGTTCCGCAATAGAAGCAGAATACGAGATAGCAACTAAAAAATATGTATCAACTGTTTCCAGAGAGAAAGAGAGAGGCGAAAATAAACGGGGGAAGGCAGAATCAACTACGACGCCATCTGTTGAGAGGAGACCCTACCTCTTTCAGAATAGGCGGGAAAATTCAAAATAGCTGTGTGGAAAGACTTTGGGATAAAAATAAAATTGTAAATCGCGATTTATTTTGTAAAATTATTTTATTGGTAGTATATTTATATGTATTATGCTAATGAAGTGTTAATTACTTTTAAATAGTAAAAAGAAAAAAAAAAGAAAAAAAAACTAAGAAAAGGAAGAGCTTCATTGGGTTTCGAACTCTTGCCCTTCAGATTAGCAGCCAGGCTGCCAGGCGCAGTTTTGGGTGAGCTACGAGAAACTTGCTTGCGGCCCTTCTAACTTGAGAAATTATTAGGGGTACAAAGTTTTTAAAACAATGAAAAAAATTAACGATTTCCATTCGACATTTCTAAATGTTTCCATAAGATGTATTCATATTTTCCATGACCCGCAATAATAAGTCCGAAAATTTCTAACCTAAAAAGTTATTACCCTAAAATAGATAACCTTTTGGCAAAACCAACAAAAATATCAGGTTAGAAATCTAATATGAAATTGTTAAAAATGCGGGCGGGTAATTAGCGGACTTTTTTAGCGGGCATTACAATTTTGTATGTAAAAAGCGGGCTGGATAATTAACGGAATTTTTTTAAACGGGCAACTTGGTTTAGCGGGCAACTTGGTTTAGCGGGCAACGATTGGTTTAGATGCCCGCCAAAAACCTGTTTATGTCCGCAATACATATGCTATTTTAATAAAAAATTGTCCGCTAAAATTTTATTTAAATGTCCGCAATATTTGTGTCACACCAAAATATAAATAAAAAGTTGCCCTCTAATTATTTTCAATGCCCACAACATATATGGAAGCAAATTTTAAAAAAAAGTTGCCCGCTAAACCAAGTTGCCCGCTAAACCAAGTTGCCCGCTAAACCAAGTTGCCCGCTAAACCAAGTTGCCCGCTAAACCAAGTTGCCCGCTAAACCAAGTTGCCCGCTAAACCAAGTTGCCCGCTAAACCAAGTTGCCCGCTAAACCAAGTTGCCCGCTAAACCAAGTTGCCCGCTAAACCAAGTTGCCCGCTAAACCAAGTTGCCCGCTAAACCAAGTTGCCCGCTAAACCAAGTTGCCCGCTAAACCAAGTTGCCCGCTAAACCAAGTTGCCCGCTAAACCAAGTTGCCCGCTAAACCAAGTTGCCCGCTAAACCAAGTTGCCCGCTAAACCAAGTTGCCCGCTAAACCAAGTTGCCCGCTAAACCAAGTTGCCCGCTAAACCAAGTTGCCCGCTAAACCAAGTTGCCCGCTAAACCAAGTTGCCCGCTAAACCAAGTTGCCCGCTAAACCAAGTTGCCCGCTAAACCAAGTTGCCCGCTAAACCAAGTTGCCCGCTAAACCAAGTTGCCCGCTAAACCAAGTTGCCCGCTAAACCAAGTTGCCCGCTAAACCAAGTTGCCCGCTAAACCAAGTTGCCCGCTAAACCAAGTTGCCCGCTAAACCAAGTTGCCCGCTAAACCAAGTTGCCCGCTAAACCAAGTTGCCCGCTAAACCAAGTTGCCCGCTAAACCAAGTTGCCCGCTAAACCAAGTTGCCCGCTAAACCAAGTTGCCCGCTAAACCAAGTTGCCCGCTAAACCAAGTTGCCCGCTAAACCAAGTTGCCCGCTAAACCAAGTTGCCCGCTAAACCAAGTTGCCCGCTAAACCAAGTTGCCCGCTAAACCAAGTTGCCCGCTAAACCAAGTTGCCCGCTAAACCAAGTTGCCCGCTAAACCAAGTTGCCCGCTAAACCAAGTTGCCCGCTAAACCAAGTTGCCCGCTAAACCAAGTTGCCCGCTAAACCAAGTTGCCCGCTAAACCAAGTTGCCCGCTAAACCAAGTTGCCCGCTAAACCAAGTTGCCCGCTAAACCAAGTTGCCCGCTAAACCAAGTTGCCCGCTAAAAAAGTCCGCTAATTATCCAGCCCGCTTTTTACATGCCCTCTAATTACCCACCAGCAAAAAAAGTAATGCCCGCTAAAAAAGTCCGCTAATTACCCGCCCGCTGCCCGCTGCCCGTTGCCCGCTAATTACCCACACCCAGATCTAAGCAGCCCATCCAGTTGGGACCATTCTTTCTAACTACTGAATTAAATAGTTTTATTGTCGATGTGGACTAAGTAAGCCTTTCAAAAATAGATAGTATAAATAAACGAGCAAATCATTCAAATGACGCATAGCTAATGTGCTATTGACTAGCAAGAAGAACTGTGCATTAAAACGTTACTTTTGAGCCTTTAGTTTGACTAGGGTTTCTATAGGGGCTCAAAGTTTGGTATTTGCAATTTTAGATTACACTTATGAGCTTTTATACTCTGTATGGTGCTAAAGGGTAACATGCTGCACACAAACTGACTAAGAAGTCAGTAGAATAACTTCACTCCACTAGAGAAGTCTTAGTAGAATAACTTCACCCCACTAACTCAACATTCTGAGAAACTTTCTCAATCATATTTCTGTAGAAATACTTTTAGATTCGCGAGAAATCACTATTAAAAACGGTTTTGAAAAAAGTGTTTTCTAGAAAATCAGTTATATCGTCATATCATTCTGAAAGATGAATCAAGTTGCAAAATATAAAAGGATTAACATATGTTTTGTAAGATGTTAAAGCAATAAGAGAAATTTAAAAGAGAAGCTGACGTGGTGCCATAGAATCTGCCTTTCTATGGGAGTGCCAGCGTTTTATTACGTCCTTCAAATGCTGATACACAGTTCTTCAGGCGAGAGATACTCTCTACAAAAAGAAAGTAAAAATAAACAAGATTAAGGGACAGTCTGTCTGGATTTCTTCTGTTCTGGATTCTTTCTTCTATGTGTGCTGTTTGCCTTATTGTAATTTATTCTCAATTCACATCAGATTTTACATCCATTTTCGAGATTGTGTTTTCATTTTGTTCTTAATGTAACCCACCTAGACCTTTTCAAATGAATAGATTATAGACAAACTAATTACGGATTATTTATATATTTTATATGAACATACGCGATCAGCTGTATGTAATATTCCATCAGGATTTCTTTGCATATTTAAAAAAATGCATACATGAAAGCTTACATCGTGCAAAACACAAGCTAACGTGAGACTCAGAAAGTCTGAGGCATGACAAACAAAAAGTCAGTCGTCTGCTTAGACTCAACAGCGTCGGTTGTATAGTGTGGTGTTGCTGCTAAAATACTGTTGTTGGTAAGTTTAACAATTCCTGGATTTCCGTATATATAGGTAAATATAATTATTAAGTATTACTTATTATACACACACACAAATATATGTATATTTATATATAAATATGTATTAATTTAAGTGTTTGATGTAAAAAGTTTCAATTGTTGAGGAAAGGACATGCTTTATGTAGCATCTGCTTATTCTTGATTCGACTTATTTAAAACTAAATAGTAAATATCATCATTTATCTTAGTGCTGTTTTCGCCAGCGAACTCTTAATATGCATAATTAATTTTATGTTAGGAGAGCCGTCGAGTTTGCGTCCCACTCGTCCTTGAGAAATTGTTGCATGCGCATTGTGCAAGCGCACACACATCGACATAGCTAGTGACGTTGTTTAAAATGTGAGATCTAATAAGTTCATCCGGTTGCCATTATCTCTTCAATTAAATAATTTATTGTTTTTTTTATCAAGATTTGAACGAAGTAAATCTTAAAAAATAGAATGATCAAATCATTCAAATTGTGCATAACTAGGAAGAAGAACTGTTCATTTAAAACCTTGTTAAAAACTCTTATATCCTACAGTATGGCTAATATCACTATAGGGATTCAAAGTGTAGTTTATTAATTACACTTGAGCTATTCTACATTTTTCTTTATTATGCTAATGCGGGTCATGCTGAAAAATAAAACTGGCACAGCCATTTCCCTTTTTTTCTGGGCCTAGGTTAGGAGCCAACGTTTCATTACGACTTTGTCCTTAAAATTCCCAAACTGTTCTTCATGTTTATACTATTATTAGCGCTCTATTTACTAAAGCCACCGCTTCGCTAGGCTCTACAGCAATAAATTCAGTAAAACTAAACAAAGTTTGGGAGCATTTCTGGTTTTCTCCTTCTTCTTCTTCTTCTTCTTTTATTATATATATATATATACTTTTTGTTAGCCTTATTGTCATTCTTCCTAGATTTACATTCATTTTTGAGGGTTTTCTATTAATTCGGTCGTAGTTAACTATATAATCGTCACTTGAATCTATTTAATTAATAAATGTCTATATGCTACCTATTTCTTAATATGAGACGCTTGGCTGCGTGTAATCTAGCCACACTTATTGCAACACTGCTCTGTATGGGATTTAATCAGCTGAGGGGAAGGAATATAAGTCTTAGAGGCGCGGCACGCACAAAATCAGTCGTCTGCTCAAACTCACGAGCACCAGTCGCCTTGGTGATAACGTTGTCGTATTACTGCATATTGTAAGTTTAACAATTTGACCGATAATTGTTTTAAATAAATAAACAAAATCGGTTGACTTTTATAGTAAATCAATATATTAATATTACACAAGTGTGTTCAAGTCGAAAACCAATATTTTATACTAGAATAATGTACATTTTCTCCCTTTATATATATTTCAGGATTAAGTTGGTAACGTAATTCAGTACTGCAGCATAGATCACTAAAGTCTCCCTTTACATTCTCCCATTCAAAATGTCTTCTAACTCAGGTGCAATAAACTTTAAGATAAAAATAAAATGAAAGATAATTCTCCTGATATGGTATTGTGGAAATAAAATTTGGTGGAATTAATTTTTTTTAAACTTTATTATAGATGAAAAAATATTGGAAACTGTAAACAAAACCCAATTCATTTATGTGAAACAAAATATCTCAAAGAAAACTGGTGGTGGAAAATTTAAGGCACAGATCTTTGAAGGTTGGTTCGACGAGACGCGCGGAAAAGAGACAGCCAAAAAAATTTACCAAACCCGAGTTGCCATAAAAAGTTACCAAATTGAAATTGGAAAAGAAATAGAGTATGAGAGGGCTCGGGAGAACCTTGAATACCTATCCCAGCCTGGAAATAAGCACCCAAACTTAATTCGATATTTCGATCACCAAACTGACGGACAATTCATGTTCGTCTAAATCAATTAATTTATCAAATTTTCAAGCTTTTATTGATTACTTCCTTTGGTCAAACAGATATTTGGTGATTGAGCTGTGCTTGTGTTCCGTTGCGGAACTAATTAACCATCAAAACCTCCAAACTAAGGAATACAAAAAGTATGTTCTGGGAGTAAACCAGCAAAACCCAGACTATTTTAAAACTGTAGTTGAGAGAGTTAAACCACAAGAAATCCTGGCACATCTTTCTAAGAAAGAGATTCTACTTCAGTCAACAGAGGCCATCAACTTCCTTCACAATCTGGGTCTCATCCATCGAAATCTGCATCCGGATAACTTTCTAGTTACTTTCGATATAGACACCCAAAAGTATTTGATTAAGCTGACGGATTTCCAGTATGCCAAAGATTGGGTGGATAAACCAGAGTATTCTGGTTCTTACGATTGGAGTGATTGGAACAAAATTCCGGAAAATCCTTCTTCCATCGATTCCAAAGCGGATATCTTCCTTTTAGGATGTTACTTTTACTACGTGCTCACTAATGGCAACCACCCATTTTATGAGAGTAAAGGTAAACCTATCAAGGCAAATATATCGGAAAGAGGATATCCAGTTTATCAAGAAAGCTGGGATGGTGGAATTCCTTGGATAGTAATAGTTAATAGTCAATATATTTTGGTTTATTTGTCAGTTTTATGATTTTTTTTTAGAGAAAAGTAGATAACGCCAATAGAGATAAGCTACAACTCATTCGAACCATGATAAGGGACCATCCAGCTGGTAGGAAATCCGCTTGGGAAGTATTACAATTTCTTCAACAGAATGAAGAGTCCTACGACCTTTACGGAGATAATAATACAAAGCTACCTGGCCTCTGTGTCATCATTGCTCAGGAAGCGCATCATGATGTATATTAAAAATTTTAAATATATGAAATATTTTTTTTATTCTAATGACATGTGTTTTATCTTGTTATCTTATATAAACTAGCCGGCTCACGACATTTTGCCTGATAACGATTGTGCCCAGCTTTGGAGGACTTTCACACGTTTTGGACTGGAAGTCGTCATTTTCAAGAACCTGAGAGGGGATCAGATCATTCATTATCTCGATCCAGCTCAGCTCCAATCCAAAACTAATAAGAAAGATCTAGAAAAGTACGGTAGCCTGGTGGTCTGCATCTTATCTCACGGCTCTAAAGGCGTTGTATATGGGGTGGACCTCAAGGCTGTGCCGATCGAAGGACTTAAATATAAATTAGGTCGATGTGAAGCTCTTAAAGGGAAACCAAAAATGTTCATCATTTTGGCTTGTCAGGGGAATAACGATCAATTGGTACACAGAAACAACTTAATCGCAGATGGGTACACACAGTCTGATTTCCCGATGATTATGCCTGCCGGATTATCGGAGAAAGATGACTCAATGACGGATTTTCTTACTTTCATCTCTACCATCGAGAATTTTCTGACCTACTACAGTAAGAAATCTGTATTAATATTGTATTACAAGTTAATTCTATTGAAAATTTTGATTATTAAATAATAGTTGAGGGGGTAGGATCACTTTTCATTGAGAGCCTATGTGGTGCCCTCATGTCGGAGTACAACGACGAGTCCATCAAAACATCAGAAGCTGAGAGAGTCAAGAGAGATGTGGTGAGCCTCTTCCATTCATCCGTTCTGCCACGAGTTGCTCAAGGAGTATTCTGGATCAACGATAAATTGACCAAGACCGTGCAGACTGCCAAGCAAACTCCTGAAGTGCGGTCAACGCTTAAAGGTTCCATCAGATTCAGAGCAGTAGTCAAAACAGTGGATATTGCAAAAAATCCTGAACTGAAGGCTACACTGATACCGGTTTTTGATGGACAGAAAGATGATCCCTGTTTTGAACATGCAAGAACTTATTACGAAAAGTTATTTGAAGACCTTGTTATACAAAAGAAAACGCCATGAAATGTTAAACCTATTATTTATACTATGCAAATATAATTTGCCATTATTTTGGAGGTCATAACGATTTGGTGTAGTTCATCACTACATATAATGGCAAATAAATAAAAAGATAAATTTAATTCACTCGTAAATTTTATTTAGCTACAGCCAAATAAACTGGTTCAAAAATGAATTCTAAAGAAAATGTTATTATAAGACTGGTAATGATGTGAATATATATTCTATTTAATGATCTGTTCAGTTTAAACCATAAACATTTTGTGATCAGAAAGGCGAAATTATTTTAATGTAAAAAGTCTAGGTTTCTGTTCGTTGATGTGTTTAAAATATATTAGAAAATAAAAGGGTTATTCTGTCTCCGAACAATATTTTACACAGTCTATCATATGAAGAAGCAGAATGACTCTTTGAAAGTTTATGAAACGAGAATTTCAATACACGTAAAATAATAATAATAGCATATTGCTCATTGACTTTTTGTTTCACCAAATTTCAATATAATTGCTAAAATTTTATCTTTATAAAGTTTTCCCATGTTAAGTTCAACCTTCGGTTGGTGATTGTTTTTTTTCTCTCTTTTAGATGTACGATTTAAGTACCATCAAGTTACCATCTTTGTTATTGTAAATTTAAGTACACGACAAAAAATGATTCAGTTCGATTGAAATAAATGTTATACTCGAAAGATTCACTTACGTTTCCCGTTGATTGAAGCCATTTAAGAAGATTTAAACCAATTTCGATATGTCGGTACACAATAAGTATAGCAAACAAGGACAATTAAATATTTACACACCTGCTGAGACCTAAAATAAAAAATAAACAAAAAATTTGGTGATGAGCTTATTCAGGGGACAAAGTGGTTGGAAATACGCGTGACTATATGGCCTTACGCACAATGCGCTCTTTTATTTTTTCTAATATTTACAGATGAGAGAGACGGGACTGTCAACAGTTTCACTCAACTCCTTTTGATATATATTTTCCGTCGAGAGTAAATCGAGTGACAATGTTGAGCCACAGTGCGGTTATCCGGTTATTGCAGCTCGCAGCACCCTTTCCAAGGTCATCATCAATAAACAGTAGGATTTATTATCAATAATTTATTCAAAATAAAAAGAAATTGATAACAAGGCAATTCCCCTTCAAAATTGTTATGGGACATTTTTATGATACAACGAGCTCAGTGATACAACAAATATATATTCATTATTCTATAAAGAAAGAAAAGTTAAGTTGTCATCACTCTTATAACAATAAGATTTGACGATTTGAAGATTAAATTGACCTAGGCCCGCCGTCAATAAGTCTCTATTTATAGTGCTGCGGGCAAAGCTATTTGGTTGATTATTTTCTATGCAAGCTATAATAGGAGAGGCTTGCCTGCTGAACTGCTGATAAGGGGGTTCTTAAAATGTATACTCTCTGGTGGCCGAGAGTCTATATTTTGCGTTAAGTTGACCCACGACGACGACTCTCAAACTGCCAGACTAGTTGAAGAGACTTTCGACTCTGTTGGATGTAATTGTCCTATGTAGCCCATCTATATATGCAGATGTATAAATTTATATTTTTGAAGTATACAAAACACATATAGTAAAATGACATTAATTTAATAAAACTTAATTCTAAATACTATTGGAGGATAGACAATTATAAGGGTAATCTAGTTGATGTATATACTACGCCTTCATACTATTAATTATAACTATTAAGAACTACGTTGCAGTAAAATATATAAGCTACTTTTGTAAAAAAAATCAATAGAAATTGAAGGAATCCAGTAATATTAAGCAAACAACTTTGAATAAACTAATAATCAATTGAAAAACTATCAATCGAGTATAATCTAACTATTAATAACGCAATACAAAATAGTCTTCACTAGCAGTTAGACAAGGTGTCATTTCATCATAAATGGGCTGGCGGCCTGGCGTTAGAGATAGACTGATGTTGGGAGCGTGAATAATAAGGAAGGTTTCGTACAGCGAAAAAAATAAATGTATAACCGCTTGAAACTGGTTTTTCTTCTGCTATTTCTAACTGCAAAGTGTGGCTTGTTTTATTGTTAAATGTGATAATCGACGCATGTGCTGTTCCTTAAACTGGATGCTTCCCTTCTGTATTACAAACAAATAAGTGTGATTGGTCTAACTACAACCCGACTAGCTGTTTATATAGTCTTAATAATTAAGGTCCCAAGATTTACATAAATAGAATATCAAAGATTTCATTTTTACTTAGATTGGAATAAATTGTATACCAATCAAATGTACCTAAAGATTAATGTATGCATAATATATTTGTTTATACAAATACACCTACTGTTCCAACCGTTATACAGGTATTAAAAAATAAAATATTAAGAATTAGTGAGATTACATAAACATAGACTAAACTCAATAGAATAAGTAATTTAATACGGATGTAAACTTTTATTCACAGCATGTAAAACTCGACTACATTACAAAAGTGCAGGCTATAAAGGAAATTTAACTTTTTGAATTTATTACAGGGTATCAATTTCTGTTTCAAAAACTTACATATAAGTTTATTTTAAATATTCTAAGGATGAGAAACTTGTGCTTTTTTGGTTCGAATATTTTCTAAGACCTCCTGTTCTTTAATAATAAGTCTAGCTTTTTCGTTCTCTTTTTCGCATTTCTCAGTAAGCAGCTCACTGCATTTTTTATCATTTTTTTCGTGAATAGCAATCCCAATTAACACTTGTATTGATTGGATTTCTTCTCTTAAATCGTTAAGTCTATTTGTCAATTGAGTTTTTCTCTTTTCCCAAAAATCTAATTCCTTCAACCCATCATATTTTACGGCTAGATTCTGTTTTTCTCTAGTCATCCAGAAAGCAATATCAGAAGTTGGCACCTCCGGTCGAAAGCGGATTGTTTTGGTGAGCGTTGAGCGCGATTCTGGGGTCTGCCTTACGGTCGACCCATCAGGCTTTCTTAGGTCAATAACTTCTCTACCAATTAATGGGACGACGTATGAGTGATAAAGACTAACTAGGTCTTTTTTCTTCTCTTTTGATATTTGGGCGTCTTTTTCGTTGTACTCGGATACGAGCGCTCCACAGAGATGTTCAATGAAGGATGAACCAACTCCAGGCACTATACATTCATTTTAAATAATTAAAATAAATTACATTCGCCAAAAATTACTATACGTGTATGTTCTCAAACAAATAATACTTACTAAAGTAGCTGTAGAAATCTTTGACGGTGGACCGAAGAACCAAGAAATCTTCCATGGCTGACTTTGTTTCATTACTTCCAACAACCAATACAATGTCTTGCACTGGTCGTGATGATTGTGCCAATGCTGTAGATGATGGGGAAGGTTGTTGATTTTCTACTATCTGAGATTGACCACCCCGACAGGAAAAGATGATAAAAATTTTGGGTTTGCTTGCCAAAGGCAAACAATTAAAATTGTTTAATTCTCTAATTAGGGGATCGACTGCTACTTGCACAGCGTCAACACCTAGAACGACTTCCTCTCCGTTTTCTGTTGTATCGCCGTGAGATAGAATGCATACCACAAGGCTGCAATAGTTATCCAATTTATTAGTGCAAGTAGCCGATAGATTGGTTGGCTGAAGAAAATGTAACATCTGACCAGCTTCAATGTTCTGATAGACGAGGACTTCAAAGCCAAAACGGAGAAAAGTCCTCCTAAGTTGAGCGCAATTTTCACCCATTCCATCCATATCATTTTGAGGCTTTAAAAAGAAATCGATAGTCTGATTAAAGAAGTTATTTTTCTAAATGGTACAATATTCTTACGTGGTGGAATTTTTCTTGACAGACAATGACACAAAGTCCGGGCTTTTTATCTGGGACATCGTAAATTTGGTAATAGGATGGTTCTTGTTGAAAGTAGTCACTGTCTAGCACTTCCCACATTGACTTGCGATCGGATGGATGGTGACGGATCATGTGCCAAATAAGATTCAGAGCTTTTTTTGCTTCGTCTTCAGTTTTGACGTTTGAGGCCTAGAAAAGAAATAGAAAGTTCACTTTAACTCATGTCGTCAACTAAAACGAGTTATTGAATTCCTAACCCTGCTGCATGCCCCTTTTCGGACATAACCTGAATTTAAGACACACCCTCTCAATTTTTATAACAAGTTTGATCTTTTTAAAATTGCAGGCTCGATTTAATTCAAGCCTCTTTACAAACAATTTAATTCCACTGGGTATCAATAATAGTAAGGCAAATACATTTTAATGTTTATTTACCCAATTTTCGCCGCTCTTTTTCAGGGGTTTCCATGCATCTTTGTAAGGAGGACTTTCTTCGTTGTAGATACTGCTGTCTCCTTCTTTACCAAAAGGATGTCCACCTCCACTCAGAACAAAAAAGAAGTAGCAGCCTAAAGTGAAGACATCTGACTTGGAATCTCTCACTCTTTTATCCGTTTTTTGGGGGTTGCACTCGGGTACTGCTCTCCAGCCATCCATGGGGTACTGGTTGGAGTAATTTGGATTTTTCTCCCAATCTTTGGCTAGCTCAAAGTCTGTTAGCTTTACGGCGTACTTATTACTCCCATCTTTTTCTTGTGAAATCAATTGAATGAGGAAATTGTTTGGATGAAGGTTGCGATGAACGAGTCCAAGACCGTGAAGGAAGTTGACTGCCATTGTTGATTGCTGCAAAATATTTTTGAACGGGAAAGCTTCCAGCATTTTTGTATGGTCTCCAATGAGGATAGCTTGACGGTTGATTACCAGTTTATACACAGAGCATATGCAGAGCTCGGTAATCAAATATCTAAATTAATAACTTTGTCTTAAGAACCTTGATATAATGGATAGAAACTGTGGCAACTTTAAAACTTACGTTTTTTTACCAATGATTTCGTGACCATAGTAAGTGATCAAATTAGGATGCTTGTTCCCCGGCAGAGAGAGAAATTCCAGATTCTCTCGTGCCCTTTCGAAGCAAACTGTGAAGTTGCTTTTAGGTTCATCCTCGGTGTCATTGTTGGTGTATATTTTGGCTACGATTCCGGGGAATTTTGTGTGTTTGAAATGTCCTTTGAAAAGTCGAAAATTAGGGTTTTCCTTTGAAGAAAGCCTCTCATCTAGGTTAACAGTACAACTTTTCCCGACGGAATTCCCATCGCGGTCCTTTATATCAACTATAATATGAATGGAATTATTAATGTTTATACATAAATTTCGTTTTATGAGCCTTTTTTATATCATGCTTGCACATATCTCATTTTAACTGATGTTTGAATAAATCCAATCGAATAGTGGTATAGTTTTCAAGCCTATAGAACTAGCTATAAAATTAAGTCAACATTTTACATTAATTTTCACTTTGACAGAAAAAGGCAGAAAAAACTCTCTGTTTTCATGAAAAATATAGGAATAATGCACATCTGTTGGTATTTTTCTATTTTTATTGACCAGATGGGGCCTCTATTGTTCTATAGTTCGCTTTTTACTATACGATAGAACTTCTGAAATGGAAAACAGAAAATTTAAAATTCAGGGTTTTTCCAGATCATATACTTAGGTTTTAAACTCAGAAATCTCAACCAGTTAGCTGGATTTACCTGAGTTTGTTTATCAAAATGAACCTGTATTTCTCAGTTAATTGATAAATTAAATTAATTTAACAAAACATACATATTTGAATAGATCCCTTTTTATTTGACTAGGTCTATGAAATGTGTCAGATTGCTGAGTGTGAGTAAATTTCTATAACGTAAAAACATCAGTGAACGTAAAACACTTATTATGTTGAGAAGAGTGACTAACAATCTTTTGGTTCTAAGAAAGTAAAACTATTCCTGTTACTATTCGTGCCTTGCTCCAAACATATTTAAAGATTCTTCATGAATTGAACTAAACAATAAAATAAAATATGATCAAGTTTACTCACTTTCAACCAAAGCCATCTGAAGTAATCAACTTTTAAAGAGAGCTTAAAAAAGCTTTGAACATTCAAACAAAATGGAGGTAAACAAAGAAATTTAGGAAGAACAAGATGCTTCTGCCTAGCTACCATGAAACCTCAATCGTGAATGGTGGAAATGCGATCAAAGCGGGCGGGAAAAGCATCACGATGCCACGAGATGCTAGTAGGTGTCGCTGCTAACTAAAAGAAACAGTCGTCTATTCACTTCATTCACTTGTTTATACTTGTTAGCCTTCTTTACGTTAAGAAAATCTCAAGGACATCATACTTCATATGTGGTTGATTGCACACATTATATTATTAAACAATATGTCAACAGAAAACAGATGCGGTTGTTTTTTTTTCTTTCTTTAAAACTTGACACCCTTTTCAAGGTCTTCTACCAGCTGATTCGACACTATCGTTCTTTCAGTTCAAAATATAATGTATCTCAACTAATCAACAAAAAAACTGGTTTATTTGGGAAATATAAGTCTATAGCATTATAACAAATTATTGAAATATGTTTCGTGTTTTTTCAAGTTAGCGCAAAGTTGTTTTTTTTTTTTTAATTGTCGAATTGTCCTTGGTCCTCATCTCAGAACCTGTTAGACACTAGAGTTGCAATCAGCCGTGCTGTCAGAGCTTTAGAACTCAAACTGTGTGGTAATAAAACGGGAAAAGTTATGGACCTCATATAAAATCTATCTACACTCTGGTGGTGACAACGATCTGTTGCCTATATGGTCGACGAAAAGACTTTGTTCGTCCTTTTTGTATATATTTGGTTTGTTTGTGTAGACCGCGACGAACGTGCGTGTTGAGTTCTATTTAGTTTTTCACTAATTGTTTACGATGACACACTGACTGTGGTGAATCTAAATAGCTATAGACATTCGGGAGGGAGAATGGGCGCGGCTCCAGTAGGACATTAGTCTTTGATGAAGGCGAGACCCAGCAATTGGGGCTTTGACTGCTCACGATAAACAGCACGGGCAACATGAACTGCGCTTCTATAAAGCGGGTTTCCGGTAAATATAACATTTTTATTGATAAAAGAAAGTTACATATAATATTTATATAACTTTTCAAGAAAATATATCAATCGAAGGACTGATAACATATTATATATTTTTACAACAAATATTTTTTACTTTCCTATTCTAAAAAAGGACTTTTTTTTAGGATATGATCACTATTATTGAAGAGAGTATAACTAGAGCCATCTATCGTTCAAGTTTTCAAGGTTATATCACAAAGGTAATTTAATATATATATATAAACACGGAATTAGGCTATAAGTTATAACTGGCTGGTGTTCTCATTTATGTATTTCACAATTAAAATTAGTAAGCCAATATGGTGAAGATAAAAATAGGAGAAATTGAATATGAAGAAACCAAAGCCAATAAATTGGGTGAAGGTGGCTTCGGAGCGGTTTTTAGAGGAAGATGCTGCTGTTCTGACCATGGTGACATCATCGCCGTCAAGAAAGTAAAGGTGGATCATTTAAGTATGGAATTGATGGAAGACGAACTCGAGAAACTAAAGCACGACAACATCGTCCGACTCTTTCATATAAAGAAACAAGATGATTTTAGGTTTGAATAAAATAAATATATAATTCCAACTGAACTTTATATCCATCATTACATTAACGTATGTTAAATCTACATAGATACTACGCTTTAGAATATTGTGAAGGATCAATGGAGGATCTATTTGAGAAACCGTCAGAACCGTTTATCATCCCCGAAGAACTCAAACCAGAAAAGAAAGATGTCCTCATTCAATTAGCTAAAGGATTGGAACACATTCATTCAAAAAATATGGTTCATCGAGACATAAAGCCCTCCAACGTGCTCATCAGATTAGGCGGGAAATTAGCCACGTTCAAATGGGCTGATTTTGGACTCTGCAAGAGCGTGAGTGAAGACAGAAAAACGTATACTCTGAGCAGTAAGGTGAGAGGAACTCTATTCTGGATAGCACCCGAAGTAATGGAAAAGCTGGACGATGACATAAAGACGAAAGGATCCACTAAGAGCGACATCTGGGTAGCTGGATGCCTATTCTTCTATTACTTGACCAACGGGAAGCATCCTTTCGGAGAGGCGAAAGTATTCAATATGGAAATGACGGTGAAAAACATTAAGGACGGCAATCCCGTCAAAATAAATGGTAACATACTAATAAGCTTGCTGGTTCTTTGTGCACTATTATTTACGTTGAAATATGAAGTTGGCACACATGACTTAGTTCTATATAACATATCGATATCTTAATAGTAATAATAAGGTGGGTTTTTTCCTGTCAGAACTTGTAAGTCGTATAAAGGATTAGTCGTTCTGGGAAAGTGGGACGTGCTGGTACGCTTAAATAATGGGTCATCCAAGGCTACATTCAACTCTTATTCTCCTAATAGAATTCCCGATAGGAATGTATATGCATGACAAAGTAAAATATTTCAGTCTTTTCCAAAGCTCTACGAATGAGAGTCGTGTAAACCATTATTTGTGCTTGTATATTGTTTGGTTATCATTTTCTCCATTTTCAAATAATAGAGTTAAAATTTGAACATTTTCACAACGTCATTCTTAATATGATTGATTCGGAACCTTCAAAAAGACAGTCGGCAACAGAAATTATTCAAAATCTTGAAGAAGAGGTATGTTTATACCGGTTAAACCTAAACTGTTTAGTCTAAATCATAAATTGTAATCGTCATTTTTTATTTATTTAGAAAAATGAAAAGCAAATTGAGTTGATAGCTAGTGATACTTCAGGCCTATTAAGAAGAGGAAAGAAAATTTCAAATGTCGTCGACGTTTTCCGAGGAAAATATAAAAATAGTACTGCCGATGTTGCTGTGAAGCGAGTCCGCCTCGATTTGGCCGAGGCTGAAGGAGATTTCAGTCATTTGAGCCACGAGAATGTTGTCAAATTATTGTACGCTGAAAGTGACGACCAATTCAGGTTCTATCAAGCATTATTTTTAATCAACTAATCAAAATAAATCTGTATAATACTATATGCAGATATTTCGCACTTGAGTTATGTGTAGCAACCATGGATCAGCTCTTTGAAAAGGATGGAGCAGGAATATATTCCGGATTGAGGAAAGGTTCACTTTCAACGGAGCCGGCTCCTGAATATGTCCTCCCCCAGTTGGCCCGTGGGCTGGCTTACATCCACGACAGGAACTTGATCTATGGAAACGTCAAACCTGAGAACGTCCTCTTCTTTGAAACTGAAGCAAAGCAATCTGTGATAGTAAAATGGGCTGATTTCGGATTGGTTAAGAAAGACAAGCTCTCCATCACGTCTTATGATGCCTTTGCATCAAATAATAACAAAATAATAGCTTGGAGGGCTCCTGAATGGCTCAACGACTCTGCCACTGGCGCCGTTCATCCGACAGTAGAGAGTGATATCTGGTTAACTGGCAGGCTCTTCTACTATTTCTTTGATGACGGTCCTCGCTGGATGAAGAATGCATCTGATTTTTACAACATTGATTTGGAAGGTAAATTATTCACATTGCATTGGTTTTTTTAAGTCTCATAAATTCACCTATTCTCACCTATTTATTCTTCCTAGGATTACCATTTAAAAGCAGTTTTGCAAAGCCGGTTATCAGGAAAATGATGGCTCGGGATCCACAAACTAGAATAAACCTGTCGAAAGCCATAGATGAAATGGAAAAGCGAATCAAAACGATTGTACCGGTACATTATTATGATTTTATTAACTTAAAATGAAAACATTGAATTGGTATTTAAATTTTTTATGATATTTTCAAAAAGTTGGAGACAGAGGTCCTGAAATTATGCTCAAAAATTCAACCCACCGAAGCTGATGTAAATCGACTCTGCGAATTATTTGCTAACGAAGAGATCCATCTCAACTGCACGAATGAAATCGGATACACGCCTTTCCTAATTTTGTGCAACAGTATCGATATGGGGAGAGAAGGAGACAGCCCTCACTGCCGTTCTCTTCGAACTCTGGCAGAACAGATGAAGAGATGTAGAATGGCCCCCGTTTTACCAAGAGAAATTACATTTGAGAAAACCACTCCGCTGCATGTAATATGTAGCAATTGCTACAATAGAGGGGACATGGACGAAATCGTCGTCATTTTTATCGAGTTAGGCGTCGATCCAACTGCAAAAGATCCTCTTGGACTTACAGCACTCGATCGCCTCTGTAATAGGCTATTAATCCCTACAATTTCGAAAACCTTTTAGGCATCGTTCAACTTTTCGTGCGGGAGGGTGAAAATCGGAACATAAATATTTTGGAAGGGAGTCGGGCACTTGGTAATCTCTTCGAAAACTACGATAAACCCAACTTGGTCGACATCGTCCAACTCTACATCGCAGGAGGTGCTGATTTAAACTATCAAAATGAAGAAGGTAGAACTCCGCTCTCCATTCTGTGTGAGAAATATGGGAACGAAAATCTACCAGATATTATCAAACTTCTTTTGGTGGATGGTCAGGTCGATCCAAACCTGGCAGGTAAGTATGATTCGACCCCACTTCACTACTTTTGTAACAGCTACAAAAGAGAGAACTTGATTGACATCATCCAACTTTTTCTCGACGCCAAAGTGGATGTCAATTTAAGAGATGACTTGAACGTTACCGCATTTGTCAACTTGTGTTACAGTTACGATAAAGAAAATCTTATAGATATCGTCCGACTTTTTGTCACTGCTGGTGTAGATCTGGATACTGTTGATGTATATGATGGTTGCACAGCACTTCACTACCTTTGTGAGCGATATCCACACGAAAAAGTTCTTTTGGAAATTATTGAGCTGTTCAAATCGGTAGAATTCGGCAGAGAGAGTGACGATAACGTAATATTGGACTTGGTTAATCGTTTAGAACGGAATGGAAACATTGAAAATAAGGATTCAATTATTGATGTGCTGCTATCATTAAAGAGAGATCCTTCTACTGATTATTGCGATTAATTTCAAATGAATCGAAGCAAATACAATGCTAATGATTTTAAGACAAAAAACACAATGTAAAAATTTATAGTTTATGTGTTTTTCGCCGAAATTTGAATTTAAAAAGCCGGAAGTAACTCAGTAATACGTGCTATTTACTTTATTGTTTAACATGTCAACATCAAAATCATTTTTAAAAAATCAAAGAAAAAATCACAAAAAAGGTCTGGTAAAGCTGTTAAAATACCCGATTAATTTTCGTTCCATATCCTGCTGTTCAGTAATAGCGTTTTCCAATGGCGAGATTTTCAAGAGATTTCACACATCCATAGTAGATTTTTTTTTAAATGTTCCCATGGGAAAACACTATTGTTCCAATGACCGACAGATTTTTTCAGATTCGCCAAGGAGAAATCAAAGGGATTAACGGATGTACGAGGAATAGGAAAAGTTGTTCCAATGAAAAAAAGAAAAATTCGAAATTTCTGCTCTGGAGGAGAGAAAACATAAATCAAAAAATATTTGTAGTGGATTTTTAGACCGAAATCTCTGAAAAATCTTGCCATTGGAAAACGCCAAAAGAGAGGCAATCGAAAATAATTGAGCTATGTTTTATTGGTTCTATTACAGTAAAAGTCAAATATGCTGTATTTTACTTTCTAGTTATCTGGGTGCCTTCTTAAAAAAATATTGAATTGAAAAACTTGAATCAAAACTTGAATTGAATTCTAATATTTATTACTTATTGAATTAAAAACTGTATACTCACTTTCAACCAAAGTCATCCAGAATAATCAACTTAAAAAAAGACAACTTGATAAATGGAATTAAAGAAACTAGTTAGAAAGTAATCGACTTCAAGGGGTTTTTAGTCAACTATTTAGAAGTCCACGATGCTAGTAGCTAGACGCCGCTGCTATCAATAGGGGAACAGTTGCCTTATTTACTCTTATACTTGTTAGCCTTCTAAATGTTGAAAAAAAATCACAATGGTGTTATAATATAACTAATTGATATGTGGTTGATTGCATGCATTATAAAATAATAATAAAATATTGGTTTTTCCCTTTAAACTTGACACCCTTTCCAAGGTCTTCCTCAAACTGGTTTGTTATCAGCATTCTCTCATTTCAAAATCACATTCATCTCGACTAGTATGAAAGCATCGACTGAAATCCATAGTTTATTAGCATGTTACAAAGTTTTTAAAAATAGTCTATATACAATTATAGAAGATGTTATTGAAATACAAATATAGCCGAATTGTCCTTGAAATCCCCAAAACCTCTTAGGCACTGGCGACACATTCTATAGCCACGACAGTGTTGAAGAATACAAACCGAGAGGTAATAAAACAAGAAATGTATGGGCTCCGTATAATAAATATATAAACACCGGTACGGTGATAAGAGATCTGCTGCGCATGGCCAATGAAAATAATTTGTGCGTCGCTGTATATTATTTATTTTGTTTGCTTCTCCATAGACCACGATGAAAACGAGTGTTTAGCTCTGTTTAGTTTTAACCAATTGTGTGCACGATGACGTCACGATCTGTGTATTATCAAAATAGCTAGACTTTCGGGAGGAGAAGAGGCACGACTCCCGCAGGGAATTAGTCTTGGCTATTAAGCAGTCTGTTTCGACTCGCGTAATAAGCAAGAGCAGCAACGGCGCATAGAGCGGGTTTCTGGTAAATATATAACAATAATAATGATGATATAGTTGATGGATAACTTATATGATACATTTAGTAGCTTACAACATACAATATCAATCAAACGATTGTTATTGTCTTACGTAAACTAGTTTATATTTATATCTTTTTTTATAAAGCAACAAATACAGGATTTTACAGGATATTGAGGACGGTATAGCTATCTAGCGGTCAACTTTTCAAGCTTGTTAAAAAATAATGGAAATGATGTGTAATATTGATAGTGATATGAATTAATTGGTTTCTCTTTTGTTTTAGAATCATTATAATTAGCATATGAAGCAGCAACAGACATGGTGAAAAAAATAGGAAAAATCGAATATGACGAAACTCCAGCCAATAAACTGGGTGAAGGTGGCTTCGGCTTGGTTTTCAAAGGAAGTTACCGATGTTCGAAGCACGGAAACTTAATCGTTGCCGTCAAGATAGTCAAGGTTGATTATTTAAGTCAGAAAACGATGGAAGATGAGCTGCTGAAACTGAACCATGACAACATCGTCCGACTGTTTCATACAGAGGACGATGATAATAATAAGTAACTTAAACTAGAAGTTTTATATATAGATAAATGTATATTATATTGATGTGTTATATATCTGTACAGATACTACGCTTTAGAATATTGTGAAGCATCAATGGATCGACTGTTTGATAAACCAGAACAGTTTATCATCCCCGAAGAACTTAAACCTAAAGAGAAGGAAGTCCTCATCCAATTAGCTAGCGGATTGGAACACATTCACTCAAAAAATATTGGCCGAGATAAAATGGTTCATCGAGACATAAAGCCCTCCAACGTACTCATCAAATTGGGCGGGAAATCAGCCACGTTCAAATGGGCTGATTTCGGGCTCTGCAAGAGCGTGAGTGAAGACAAAGAAACCTTCACTCTGAGCAGCAATGTGAGAGGAACTCTATTCTGGATAGCACCCGAAGTCATGGAAAAGCTGGACAGGACGGATGCGATAAAGACGAAAGGGTCTACTAAGAGTGACATATGGGCAGCAGGATGCCTATTCTTCTATTACTTGACCAAGGGAAAGCATCCTTTTGGAGTGGCGAAGGAATCCGATTTGGACGTCACGGTGACAAACATCAAGGGTGGCTATCCCAGCAAAATAACTGGTAATAAACCAAATAGTGACTATATGAACGATTGGCCATCTATTTCAAGTCTGTTATAAGAGGAAACAGCCGAAATATGAATTAAGCTGGCGTAATACATTATAGTTCGTGTTTAAGTTTACTCTGTAAAACTGGTAGAGAAATATGATGGTTTTGTCTATCTGCAAGAAGGTTTAGGATAAGTCTTCCTGGGACGTGCTGGATTACTTAAATGTTGGGTCAACCAAGGTTGAATTATTCGATTCTAATTCTTCTTCTTATAGTATTCTCGATGGAGATTCAAAATATATACACATGTTGCTTCTAAATATTACAATAAAAAAAAACAGTCTTTTTCCAGAGCTTTACGAATGCAGGCTGTGTGTATGTAAACCCCTGCATTGTACATAAATTTCTTATTACAGAGTTAAAATTCGACCATTTTGCACGCAACACCATTGTGAAAATGATCCAGAGGAACCCAGATGACAGAATCAAAGCCCGAGACATCATTATTGAATTGGATCTTCCGGTAATATGTTGATGTATAAACACATATATTACTTAAAATATTATAGCTTCTCTTATAATGTTTCAATAAATAGGTTGAGAGAAAGATTATATACGATCAGAAAACTCGTTGCTTGAATAGTTCCGACTCTTTCAACCCCAATGTGTGCACATTTAATGGGAAATTCAATAAAACAATGGGCGTCGCTGTCAAACGAATCGAATCAGATAAGACTGACCCTGATTTGGGCTGGAAATTTGCCCAACTCGATCATCCCAATGTTGTGAAGTTGCTCTTCGCCGAAAAAGATGACGAATTCACGTACAACTATTATGCTATATTATGTAAAGACTTAATAATAATACTAATTCATATTTCTACTATACTAATAGATATTTTGCTTTTGAGCTATGCGCCGGCTCCTTGGACCAGCTCTTTTTAAATGACGACCATCCAAAAAAGTACCGAGGAAGTAGCCTTCCACCAGATGGGCAGGTACTCATCTCTCTGATCGAGGGCCTCCAATACATTCACTCTCAGGGGCTCGTCCATGGAAGGATTTATAACGAGAAAGTCTTGATCTCTTCCACCGAGCCAGTGATCATGAAATGGGGCCATTTTGGGCTGATGAAAGATTCTACTGCAGAAAATTACAACTTCTATGCCCCAGAAATAGATAAGTCCCTCCCCAAACCAGAACCAGAAATGAAGATGATTGAAAATAAGGATAATGGAATCATGTCGATGACGAAGGAGTGCGATATCTGGGCTGCTGGTGCTGTTTTCTATTACTACCTAATACCAAGGGAAAAGGGGACCCCTTACTCATTGACGAACCCTATTATTGCACTCTCCAGTGAGGTTGAAATTGAAAAATCATTCAAGCGTAAGTAAATATCATCATACACTTTTATTGGAGCTAAATATGCATCGTAATAGATCTTATACTGGTTTAAATAGATATAATATCACCTTACGGCGAAGTGGTTAGACAAATGTTGGCTACAAATCCAGAGGAAAGGATTCAACTCGACCGTGCATTATCTCTACTGAACGACAAGATGAAAAATGTAAAATATTACGGTTCTATTCATATTTAAACCAATGGGTAGTAATGTCATATTCTGCTTATGTCACAAGGCAAACGATTTCCAGCAGATGTGCAAAGAGGGGACAGATTTGATGGATGAATTGACGACGAACAATAGATTTCAACAATATCTTCAAGAAGGCATTGACATCGACGGATTCGATATTGCTAAAAGGGACATTGATAAGGAAATTCAGCGAACTCCTCTATCTCGATTATGCATTGGTCTTTCAAAAGGACAAGTAAATAATCGACCAAAGATCGAGTTGCTTCTGAAATCCTATCGGGAGAAAGGAAAGCGCCCCAAAAATGATTCAGATGGGACCAATGGACTCTACTGGCTTTTTCAAAACCAAAGTAAAGAAAGCCTGCTGGATATTGTACAAGAAATGATTGATATTGGCATCGATTTGAATATCAATCAAAAAAAGAGGACCATTCTTCATTCCATGTGTGAAAATTACAAGAACACAGATCTTCTTGAGATGATCCAGAAAATGGTTGAAAGTAGTAAAAAAGGGATCATTAATCTAAAAGATTCTTATGGAAGAACGGCTCTACATTTCCTATGCGAAAATTACCAAAACGACAATTTTGCCCGTATCATCGAATTCATGATTGAGCTCAAAGTTTTTGTGAGAGAAGAAGATAATTTCAGAAATACAGCTCTACATTGGATCTGTGAAAAGTATCCACACGACGATCTCATGAAAATTGTCGAATTGCTGATCGAACGAGGTGCCAACGTGAAAGCAAAGGATTACAATGGAACCACGATCCTTCATAGATTGAGTGCCAATTCAAAGCTGCATCATGAAAACATGATCGAAATGGTTAATTTTCTGACCAAGAAAAGTGTCGATTTGAACGATTCTGGTCCAGAAGGGGAATCGACACTTCACGCCTTTTGCCAAAAGTACCACAAAAAGAACTTGATGGAAATCATCAAATTGTTGATTCATAACGGAGCGAAAATAAATGCGAAGAATGATAATGGAGATACTGCCCTCGACTACCTCTGCGAATGTCACAGGAACGAAGATCTTAAAGACATCATCGAATATATGATCCTTGCTGGGTTCGACATTCAATCGAAGGGTGCTGGAGGGAAAACAGCTCTTCACTGGATCTGCGAAGACTACCAATACGACAATATGTTCGACATAGTCAAGCTACTGATCGAAGAGAAAGGATTGGACGTGAAGATTAAAGATTCTGAAGGACGTACAGCCCTTGATTGGTTCCGAAAACACGACCATTTCAAGCTAGATGTCAGGAATAACGTCATTGCATTGCTGCTTGGTGAATATAAGACTACATCAGCATCACCCAACGTGGAGGTTAATATATTTCCACAGCATAATCCACTTTATATGTAGATTTAAAATTGATTTTAAATTTATAAGGAGATTGAAATGAGGGAATTGTGTTCATCAGCATCGATTACCGAAGCAGGCGCCGTTCGGCTCTGCGATCTTTTCAAACGTAGAAAGAATCTCAACTCTTTTGATGCTGATGGTGGGCTCACTCTACTCTCACTTCTATGCAAGAGTGGAACACCATTTGAGCACCGACTTCGTGCCATACGATCATGCCTGAACATCTATAATGAGAGAGGAGTACGGCCAGCTAATGACTCGGAGGGGACCAATGCACTCTTCTGGCTCTTCCAACATCCAGTAATTACTGAAAGTCTGTCAGAAATCGTGAAAGAAATGATCGAAATCGGTCTTGAAGTGAATGTCAAAGATTCTAGTAAGAGAACTACATTTCATTCCATCTGCGAGAACTATAGAAACGAAGATTTGCCAAAAATTGTCGAACTTATGATGAAAAAGAAGGTCTACGTGAATCTCAAGGACTCGAATCAGAGGACACCACTTCATTGGCTGAGTCAAAATTACAAAAACGATAATCTTTTAGCTATATTTGAATATCTAGTTGACAATGCAGACGACCTACTTTTAGATGATGAAGATTCCGATGGTAAAACGGTCCTCCATTTGCTCTGCGCTAATTATGGGAACGAAAACCTGTTTGATATCGTCAAATTATTAATCGATTACTATGATGTCCATTTGAATGTCGTTGATTTGAACGGTAAAAAAGCCCTCCATTACCTAAGAGAAAATTACACAAAGGGAAATTTGAAAGATATTGCTAAACTAATAACCGGCAGCAGCAGCAAAGAATCTTCCGATAACGATAAGGAGGCACAGCAGGAGCACAAGCTTGTTATTGAGCCCGTAAATATTTTATTGGATTCCCAGCAAAAGTTGTCCTTTTCGCAGTCAATTTTGATTAGATTGAATAGCATTAGTTATGAGTGGATAATAATATCATTTCTCTGTCTCATTATCGCTATATTGCTGTATAAACTCAATACTGTATGATGCTAATGTGGTATATACCAAGTGTAATTGACTAGTTGAGTTATATATGGGATTACAATCGACAATAATTGGTTTTAAAGAACTGGTTTTTATAAGAATTAAGTCTTTTGAATTTATATTTCCTTCTTGATATCTTCTGAGGTCTCTGCACCAGTTGTCTCTGTTATATTCTTCATATTCGGATCGATGTAAGAGGCCTCAATCAATGCCTCGTTACTGAGAGTAGAAGAAAATGCTCCGTGCTTCCTCAGAACTTGAAGTATGATGTAAAAGGCAGTCGACGTAGGATTTTCCAATCTCTTATGAAATGCGACATCCGAGGGGTTGCCCACTTGATTTCTCATGGTTCAGTCCGTGAGAAATATCTCGTATCTTTTAACAGGGAAAGTGAGAAAAGTGAGAAAAAAGTGAGAAATAATACAGGGGAAATTTTTCTCATGGTTCACCCAGGAAAAGAGTGGGCGACCCCTCGGCGACATCCAGTGGAGTCTGTCCTTTATTATCCACAATGTTGAAATCAATCCATTTAATGGTTAGTAGATCTTTGACGATGTCTTCCATTCCTTTAGTCAATAATGCCAAGTGGAGGGCAGTACTCCCTTCGTGATCTTGTAAATTGATGTCCGCTTTTTCTATGAAGTTCGTGTTGTTTTAAAGGATTCTCGCTTTGTCAATTTTCCCCATAGTTACAGCAAGATGAAGAGGAGAGCTTCGATTGTGATCAACCATATTGGGCTTGATCGAATCATGTGACAAAAGCAGTTCAAAGATGTCCAAAGAGGAGTCCAAAAAGACTGCTAAGTGCAATGGGGTGCTTCCATTGCTATTAACCATGTTGACGTTCTCTTCCGTCACTAGATGCTTAATTATGTAGCAGTGATTGCTACTTATTGCACAATGTAGCGGTGTCATTCCATCGTTGTCTCGAATCTTCCCATTCTCAGTAGTTTTCAGACTTTCTATGACGTTTTCAAAGCATTTTTCAGGTTGTAACGCTTCTGATGTCCAATGAAGAGGAGTGTATTCTTTCTTATCTTGGACGTTTAGATCAATAGTTTTGATTGTCGCTAGATATTCGATTGTAACTGGAGCTCTATTTCTCGCCGCCCAATGAAGTGGTCCCATTCCTTGATCCTTATCCGCTATGTTGACATTTCCTTCCGTTGCGAGTCTTTTGATAGTCTCCAGAGATGATAGGCCTAGCATGACTGCCTGATAGAGTGGGGTAAGATTTTCATCTTCAAGAGTATTGAGTACATCCGAAAGCCCAAGATTTGTCCATAAATGTCTCTTTTCGAGCAAGTATTGGACGACGTCATCTCTTCCAAGCTGAGCAGCAGCGTGAAGTGGAAGTTCCTCTTCAACTGGACGATAATCAGGATTTTCCAGAACATCTTTTACTTCTTGCAATGACGATCCCTCGAAAATGGATTGGACTAGTGGGGTGTACCCGTTCCTATGTCTAAACAGCATTATGGCGCTGATTCGTTCAATGTTCACGTCTCTTCTGTTCCTGGTCACTGTCTTAACGACGGTTAACATTTCATCCTTACTGTTATTGATTATCTCGATTTCGCTTTTTCTCCCGAGATTTCTTACTTCATCGAAGTTAGATTCCTCTTTCTTCACGTTTTCCATTGGACCAGTCCAGGATTGGTCCCCCGTTATGGTCTCCAAAATGAGTGTTGCAACCTAACCCAACCCAGAAAAAGAATGTTTAAGTAATTTTTTTTTAATCAGATTTTTTTTTATTTTTTCTTACAAAACAATCGAAAATAGGAATTAAAGTAAAATTTCCCCTGTCTTAAAAGAATCGATTTTTAAAATTTTGAATAAAATGTACCAAAAAATAATAAAACAGTTAAAATAAAATGAAACGACCGTTCAAAAATATATTTTTAAAAATTGACATCCTTTTTCGATAATGTTTTGGAAAACGCCAGATTCTTATTTACGAGACTATGTTTTTTTTAATAAATAAAAAAAAAAACTTCGCCGTTCAAAAAGGTCGCATACGTCATTCTTCTACTGTTTGTTACGTAGATTTTATGTTACGGGCTTTTGCTCTAAAAACGAATAAACATTTTAAAATATAGTGGTATTTTAAATTACGGTACGTAAATTAATAACTCTTAATAACTTGAGTTAACTTATGGAATCATGAGTGGTCCAGAATAGATTGAAAATTATCATGTGATATTAACATGAACATTGGCGTAAATAAAACCCATCAAATGAGCTATACATGTTCCGTCACTGCATTATTTATATGGCCCTGTTTTTTTCGTTTGTAAGTTCGCCGGCTTCTTCAGGCGAGAAAAAATCATAACTTTTGAAAGACGGCTCACAATTCTCATCAACATCCAATTTGTGTCATGATACCATTATGAATCGCGACTTATCTTGTTCCCCGCAAAAGTCAAAACAAAAGTTTTAAATCACAGAGACTTGGTTGAAAACCTGTTCGGCATACTCCCTTTTAGTAAAAAAGAAATGACCTTGGAGCATCGCTTTCTATTTCTCACTACGCGGAGTATAAGAGCAACGACAAAGGGCTTTCCCTAGTTTATTTTTCTAGATAGAAACCTTTTACTATATAAAAAAAAGCATTTACCCACAATCGAATAAATATAAAAGTAAATAATTTCAACATTTCGACACTAGTTGGATTATAATAAAAATCTTTAATCCAAAAGTTATGATTTTTTTTACTTGTGAGACTACGTGGGAGGCACTTCATACGAAGTGCTCACTAAATTATATATTAATTTACGTACATCACAATATCCCAACAGTATTAATTTGAATGTTTTGTGTAGAAATCATTAACCTGATACGTTAAGAATGGTCTTATGTACCTGAACAAGAATGACAAACAAGTAGGCGTTGACGGCTGACATCAAACACGTTCTATATTGCTGATGCAATAGGAAATGTATCGTCTGATGTGCCGCGGGATGCAGCTAAACGGAACCCAACTGTTGCGCTTCCTATGTTCCCGCGCATGCGCCGTTAAATATAAAACAAGAAGATTATAAATTAAGTTCTAAGACTGCTTCTCCACATTAATTTAGATCGGATGTATGTTTGATAGCTATAATGTGTATTATAGTACTTACTGAGGTAAAACCTAGTAAAAAAGAGTTGCATATAATAAATATATCCATGTTTAAATGATAGACAAAGAAATAATCCGATAATAAATTATTTATATATAATGTGTTGGAACATAATGTTGTCTTTTTTTCAATCCAAGTCCATTCAACCTATTGTTTAGGCTTGCTCCTATAATCCATTAACTATAGAGGTCTAGAGTACAATATGTGTCCTACATTTTATATCTTTTCTGTTATTCCGTTTGGTTATATATAATGATGAACGCGCGCGATAGGCCATTTAACCTACTGATAAATCTCATAATAAGATCAAGGCAGCAGGCTATTTTGATTTCTGGTTATGTATTTGGTGTATTTATGTATTAGGTGTACAGCCTAGTAAATAAGTGTACAGCCTAGTATATAAGTGTCCTGTACAGGAGGTGGTGTACAGCCGTACAGGAGGTGGTGTACAGCCGTACAGGAGGTGGTGTACAGCCGTACAGGAGGTGGTGTACAGCCGTACAGGAGGTGGTGTACAGCCGTACAGGAGGTGGTGTACAGCCGTACAGGAGGTGGTGTACAGCCGTACAGGAGGTGGTGTACAGCCGTACAGGAGGTGGTGTACAGCCGTACAGGAGGTGGTGTACAGCCGTACAGGAGGTGGTGTACAGCCGAACAGGAGGTGGTGTACAGCCGAACAGGAGGTGGTGTACAGCCGTACAGGAGGTGGTGTACAGCCGTACAGGAGGTGGTGTACAGCCGTACAGGAGGTGGTGTACAGCCGTACAGGAGGTGGTGTACAGCCGTACAGGAGGTGGTGTACAGCCGTACAGGAAAACAAATCGTTATTTTTTATGTAGTGAAGGAACTAGTGATTAACTAATATTATTGTATCCATTTATTTGTATTGTGTCGAACAGAAAAGCTGCATAGTGTCAATGCATTGATTGGATCAACATTAAACGTCCACACCCAACAGTAAATCCAACACTATTTACAGTTTAAATTATTTTATTTTAATTCTTATTTCTAATTGTTGTACTATTCTTGCAGGTTCAAAATCTCATCCAGAAAATGTTCCAAGAACAACTCATCAAACCGTCATCAGCTGTCAGGCTGTCATTGCAAGCAAATTTAAGCAGTCAATTCATCCTCAAGTAATTACTTATTTTTAAATGTAATGTTATAAGTTGTACTATTCTTGCAGGTTCAAAATCTCATCCAGAAAATGTTCCAAGAACAACTCATCAAACCGTCATCAGCTGTCAGGCTGTCATTGCAAGCAAATTTAAGCAGTCAATTCATCCTCAAGTAATTACTTATTTTTAAATGTAATGTTATAAACATGTACAATATTTATGTTGCATTTTGTTAAGTTTTATTTCTTGTAATACATATATTTTTGTTTTAACTGTTTCTCAAATCTAAATTACTTGTTTGTGGTCGCACGTAATGGGAATGCTAATCAGCTGAAATTGTACGTCAGCTGAGAATTCTCACATGAGTTCTCACTTGATCAGATCAGATGAGATTCTCAACTGATTCTCAAATGAGATTCTCAACTGATTTCGAGATGAGAATCTCAACTGATTCTCAGGTGAGATCAGCTGATCTGAATCAAGTGAGAATCTCATGTCCGAAATTCTCACCTGACTGATCTCAGCTGATTTTTTTAAACTGAGATCAGCTGAGACTTTTCCGTAAGGGCAACCTAAGTTATTTTTTTCTTATAGGTTAACCATAGATAACGATTTTTTAAAAGGTTAACCTTAGACAACTTTTTATAGAGGTCAACCTTAATCAACGTTTTTCTAATATGTCAACCTTAGTTATCTTTTTTCTTATAGGTTAACCTAAGATAACTCTTTACAGAGGTCAACCTTAGTTATCTTTTTTCTTATAGGTTAACCTTAGATATTTTTTATAGAGGTCAACCTTAATTAACGCTTATCAAATAGGTTAACCTTAGTTAACGGATTGTTATAGGTTAACCTTATTTAATATTTATCTTATAGGTCAACCTTACATATCGTTTTTCTTATAGGTTAACCTTAGATAACTTTTAATAGAGGTAAACCTTAGTTATTTTTTCCCTTTAGGTTAACCATAGATAACGATTTTTTAAAAGGTTAACCTAAGACAACTTTTTATAGAGGTCAACCTTAATCAACGTTTATCTTTAGGTCAACCTTAGTTAACGTTTTTCTAATTTGTCAACCTTAGTTATCTTTTTTCTCTTAGGTTAACCTATGATAATTTTTTATAGAGGTCAACCTTAATTAACGTTTATCACATAGGTTAACCTTAGTTAACGGATTGTTATAGGTTAACCTTAGATAACCATTAATAAAGATCAACCTTATTTAATATTTATCTTAAAGGTCAACCTTACATATCGTTTTTCTAATAGGTTTACTTTAGATAACTTTTAATAGAGGTCAACCTTACATATCGTTAATCTTATAGGTTAACCATTGATAACAATTTTTTAAAAGGTTTACCTAAGACAACTTTTTATAGAGGTGAACCTTAATCAACGTTTATTTTTTTTTCTTATAGGTTAACCTAAGATAACTCTTTACAGAGGTCAACCTTAGTTATCTTTTTCTTATAGGTTAACGTTAGATAACTTTTCATAGAGGTCAACCTTAATAACGTTTATCATACAGGTTAACCTTAGTTAATGGATAGTTATAGGTTAACCTTAGATATCTTTCATAAAGGTCAACCTTATTTAATATTTATCTTTTAAGTTAACCTTAGATATCTTTTTTCTTATAGGTTAACCTAAGATAACTCTTTACAGAGGTCAACCTTAGTTATCTTTATTCTTATAGGTTAACGTTAGATAACTTTTTATAGAGGTCAACCTTAATTAACGTTTATCATATAGGTTAACCTTAGTTAACGGATTGTTATAGGTTAACCTTAGATATCTTTTATAATGGTCAACCTTATTTAATATTTGTCTTTTAGGTCAACCTTAGATATCGTTTTTCTTAAAGGTTAACCTTAGATTACTTTTAATAGAGGTAAACCTTAAATTAAAGTTTATCATAAAGGTTAACTTTAGTTTAATTTTTTCTTTAAGGTTAACCTTTGATACCGTTTTTAGAGGTCAACCCCAATTAAAATTTATCTTATAGGTCAGCCTAAGTTAACGTTTTCTTATTTGTCAACCTTAGTTATCTTTTTTCTTATAGGATAACCTAAGATAACTCTTTACAGAGGTGAACCTTAGTTATCTTTTTTCTTATAGGTTAACGTTAGCTAACTTTTCATAGAGGTCAACCTTAATTAACGTTTCTCATATAGGTTAACCTTAGATATCTTTTATAAAGGTCAACCTTATTTAATATTTATCTTTTAGGTCAACCTATAAGAAAAAAAACTAAGGTTGACCTCTATTAAAAGTTATATAAGGTTAACCTATAAGAAAAACGATATGTAAGGTTGACCTTTAAGATAAATATTAAATAAAGTTGACCTTTATTAATGGTTATCTAAGGTTAACCTATAACAATCCGTTAACTAAGCTTAACCTATGTGATAAACGTTAATTAAGGTTGACCTCTATAAAATAAGGTAGACCTCTGTAAAGAGTTATTTTAGGTTAACCTATAAAAAAAGATAACTAAGGTTGACCTCTATAAAATAAGGTAGACCTCTGTAAAGAGTTATTTTAGGTTAACCTATAAAAAAAGATAACTAAGGTTGACCTAAAGATAAACGTTGATTAAGGTTGACCTCTATAAAAAGTTGTCTTAGGTAAACCTTTTAAAAAATCGTTGATTGAGGTTGACGTTAATTAAGGTTGACCTCTATAAAAATAGCGAAGGTTAAGATAAATATTAAATAAGGTTGACCTTTATTAATGGTTATCTAAGGTTAACCTATAACAATCCGTTTACTAAGGTTAACCTATGTGATAAACGTTAATTAAGGTTGATCTCTATAAAAAATTATCTTAGGTTAACCTATAAGAAAAAAGATAACTAAGGTTGACTCTTGTAAAGAGTCATCTTAGATTAACCTATAAGAAAAAAGATAACTAAGGTTGACAAATTAGAAAAAACGTTAACAAAGAAAGACCTAAACATAAACGTTAATTAAGGCTGACCTCTATAAAAAGTTGTCTAAGGTTAACCTATAAGATAAAAATAACTAAGGTTGACCTCTATTAAAAGGTATCTAAGGTTAACGTATAAGAAAAACAATATGTAAGGTTGACCTTTATTAGTGGTTATCTAAGGTTAACCTATAACAATCCGTTAACTAAGGTTAACCTATGTGATAAACGTTAATTAAGGTTGACCTCTATAAAAAATTATCTAAGGTTAACCTTTAAGAAAAAAGACAACTAAGGTTGACCTTTGTAAAGAGTTTTCTTAGGTTAACCTATAAGAAAAAAGATATCTAAGGTTAACTAAAAAGATAAATATTAAATAAGGTTGACCTTTATAAAAGATATCTAAGGTTAACCTATAACAATCCGTTAACTAAGGTTAACCTGTATGATAAACTTTAATTTAAGGTTTACCTCTATAAAAAGTTATCTAACGTTAACCTATAAGAAAAAAGATATCTAAGGTTGACCTCTGTAAAGAGTTATCTTAGGTAAACCTATAAGGAAAAAGATAACTAAGGTTGACAAATAAGAAAACGTTACCTAAGAGGTGTACAGCAGCCGTACAGGAGGTGTACAGCAGCCGTACAGGAGGTGTACAGCCGTACAGTGTATTACATTTAATATATGCATATATGTTTGTTAATTTGATATAATGAAGAATGTAAACATCTCAAGGTCATGCTGTTATTCAACAACTCCTTTCGTTCATCACCACGAAGCCTTTTCTTACTCACGCTTCTAAAATATCGCGAGTCTAGCTCAGCTGATGGTGAGATTTGCTTGTGTGTCTTTACTGCAATAGTAGAAACTACCTGTGTTTTTGCAAATTGCCAGATTACAATCCTTTGCTTATTGTTCGCTACCAGTCTTGAAAAAGGTAAAGTTACATCAATATTCGACTCCTAGGATATAATATGTAATGACTGTGACAATAGTTTTTAATGCTGTAGTTACTTTTTTAGATGTATACAAAAGGTCCGTTCATTCATTATTTTGTTAGAACTAGTTTATGTATCCGAATTGTTATCCCGACCGAATCAATTGTTGAATATTTTTAGCTTATAAATTTCTCATAACCCGGAAATATTTTTGTAAAATTCAATAAGTAGATTGGAAAAGAATTTTCACTATATGTTTAGTAGAAGTTTTTAGAAGCAACAATCAGATTGTTGTTAGAGAGCGTCTTGGAATTGCTCTTATTGCGACCAGTAGATGGCGTATTTGTAAGAGTACATACGACGTGGGAGTGGGATGATTGCAATGGCGCCAAATATGAATATAAAAAAATCTTCCAGCATGTACTAAAAATTTAGAGAACAAAAAAAGGTTTATTATTATTTTTAAAAAAATTGTAAAGACAAGGCTCTAAGGATGGATATCCTATGCTACTATCAAAGTTAATCGAATTTATTATTTTTTTGTTTTGGTTATATATATACTATAAAGTAAATTAAGGTTGCTCCATATTAAGACACACGGCCACCCTTAAGATGATTTAAAAAAATTAAAACTTGACTAATAATTTAATTTCAATAAAACAATTATTCTTTTCTTTTTTCAGGGGATACAATATACACAGAACTTCACCACGAAAAGCAAAGTGTCTCCAGGCGAATGCGGAGAACAATTTGTTCATAGGCTAGCCTTTTCTCGATAGAAGCAAGCTCAAGAGATATTAGACACCACCAAAACAACAACTTGTTAAAAACATTTCTTAAAAAACTTTTCTCGTTCACAACGTCACCAGAAGACAACACTCCCTCAAATTCCTCTCTCCCTCTGACATTCGACGATTTCTCATCGAAGGAAATTTCGGATATAATGAAGGAGAAACCATAGATATCAATGATCGTATCCTTCAAGCGTGGATCTACTTGAGCAACATGTACAGTCCCTGGTTCAACCCATTGAATTGGTTCGTCTATCACGTGTTCGTCATCTTCAAAAATCCATCCTGGTGGTGGTCCATTGACAAAAATACATCATGTATCGTCATACAGCGATCAAAAGAGTTAGAACCGCTCTTCGAGGGGAAACTATGCCCAACAGTTTTACATCTAAAGAAGCCAATACAAAGGGGCAATCTTTCGGATGATAGCCCATCACTTAGAGCGGTTTTTGAAGCGTTGTACAAAAGCGGCCAACTTGAAAACAACTACCACCTACGCTCCACCAATTGTCAACATTTTGCGGCCCACATATTTGCGACCATCACTGGGGACAGCTGGGAGGGTACCATGGAAAAGATCGGATTCAAAAAAGATGAGTCGTATTTCGAGGAAACGAGAAGACTTGGAAGAACTGGAGAAATTGAGCCAGTCAGTAGTATTGTTATAACAGTTACTTCAACCCGTTTTAAGATCGATGAAAACGGGGGAAAAGAACCGACTAACACTTTCGTACTATTCAGACATCGCAAAGGATACACTCCGCTAGTTGAATCCATTTTCGAAGGATACCCATTGGATGAAGTAAAAGCTATTCTAGAACATGAAGATTATTGTCCAGTTGAGGAGGAGCTACCCCTTCACGTAGCCACCGAACTCGGAAGAGACGACGTGGTTCAATATCTTCTGGAAAAGAGACATTTATGGACAACTCTCGGGCTATTGGAAGTGCTTAGTTCTGTTCAATACGGAAATTTGACACCACTTTATAATGCAGTCATGTCAGGCAGATCATCCTTAGAGACGATCAAAAGCGTTGCAACGGAAAGAAATATCAACATAGCAGATGAGGAAGAACGAATGACACCACTTCACTGGGCAGTAAAACATAGAGCACTGAAAACCATAGAATATCTAGTGAAGATTAAAACTATTGATCTGAACGCCCAAGACAGTAAAGGAAATACACCTATCCATTGGGCCACACATACCCTTCAACCTGATAGATGCTTTGAAAATGTCATCGAAAGTTTAAAAACGAATAAGAATCTGATGATTCGAAACGACCAAGGGACACCACTTCATCATGCAGTTCGAGGTCGATATGACTATCTAGTTCCGCACCTGTTGACAAACAGCAACATCAACATTCCAAACAACGATGGAGACACCCCATTGCATACAGCTGTTTATTTCAACTGTTCTTTAGACGCATTTGAATTGCTGTTATCTGAAAGTACCATCGATCCAAATATAGTTAATTGCAAAGGGTACTCTCCTCTTCATATTGCAGTAATGAAGGGGGAAGTTGATATCGCAAGAATCCTTTTACAATAAAAGAATTTCTTGATGAACGTGGACATAAATTTACAGGATAGTGAAGGTCGAACTACGCTACATTTGGCGTTAACGACTAAAGGAATGGAAGATATCGCTGCTGATCTCCTTTCAATTGAAGGCATCGACGTCCCCTTCTTAATGGATGAAAATGGAAAGACTCCTTTTGATGCCTCAAAGAATGAATATTCCGGCATGTTTAATCCTCTGTATTATCTTGGAGCTGTTCCATTGGCAGCAAGTGATGAGAATTGTGAACTGGTAGAAAAGACTCAACAAATGGATTCAGAAAAAAGCTATTGGATCAGCTCGCAATGGAATCTGTCATAATAACATGTTATCTATGGTGTTTGTTATTATGTCTGTCTTCTTCTATTATATGGTTTTCGCGGTCTATTAAAGATACCGTTGTTAAAGATTGTCCATCTTTTTTCAGAATTGGGATTTAGCTTCTAGTGTTAATTTTTCAGTAAATATGGCTTTTACATTTTAAAAACTGTGTATGTTATAGCATATATAAAATTTATACACTAAAAATCGGCCTGTATATATAAATAGTAGGAGAAAATAAGGAAAAGCTTTGCACTTATAAAATTTGAATTCAAGTGGTAAAGATAAAACATTAATACTGTTTTGCTATTCTATTTTATACAATATGTTTATTCACAGAATTTAGAAATGACCATAGCATATAAGCATTATTTTGTATATGGTTTCAAGAGAAAAATTAAAAAGGAAAAAAAAACTATTTTAAAAAGATCGGCTGGGTTGTAATTTTGCAGGTTTCCACTGCTATTATTTCCTTCCTGCTGTAATTTTCTTAAATCCACTTACAATTATTTCTGCTGGAACCGTAGCAGCAGTAGCAATGATGCCACCTGCCTCGCGAAAGGTACTGATCTTCTCAAGAGAGTCGTACAGCTCGTAAGAAATCATTCTTGCAAACTCTTTGACCCATTCTTGAGAATTCTTGCATACTGAAGAATATTTCGATCCGTTATAACTGTGTTTCTGAGCCAGAGTTAGTAGTTGTTTGGGTGATGCTTTGATCGTCAGCAATTCTATTTTTTCTCCTTCACTAACTTCCGGCGCGCCCGAAGTGCGGTACACTTCAATAATTCCAGCTTCATTTTCACAGGCTTCAAAGCTAAATATACGATCACCTTCCTTGAAATAAGCCACAAGAATCCAGTTATCTAAATGGACTCTATTTTGCTTTTTCCCCGATACAACTTTTTCTAATTCTTTTAAGAAATCGTTGGCCGGTTTGATAACCCCACTGCAAAAACCAATGTTCAAGGGTCTTGTGTGGAGCACGAAGAAGCAGTCTCTTTTTTTATCGTCCAATTCTTCACATTCCTCCACTTTTGCTGGGGTAGGTGTGATAGTATTTGCCATGTTAACAACCTATGCAGATAAAATAATTTAATTGAACATAATAAGACTTGTTTTAGTTTCTTATAAATAATAAAATGAATAATACTATATTTATCTGTCTTCAAGTTATTTTAATTTAAACTCGTTGTTTACCTGATGAAAACTTAATCAGTAGTAGAAAACGTCTTGTTTGTTTGGGAAATTTAAAAAGCGAACTAGATTGCTACCATATCACTTACAAGATTATCGTGCACTCAGTGATAAGGTAAGTTTAGCGACAGCATTGAAAACGAGTGGTTTCTATGACAAAAATGTAATAAAATAAGCGTTGTGAGATTCAAAATCATTTGGTGACCCCTGGCAATGTAAATATGTATACAATTGTTTTTATCTCCGGGCATCTCAGAGATTAAAAGTTTTATTATTCCTAATTTACATTTTCTGTTAGTAGGCAATGTCTATAAAAATTTTTATATTCGCGGCTTAAAAGCTTATTTCGTTGCCAGCTGTTTTTTTTTATCAGGCCTGAAAAAATTGAAGGTCAAGATAACAAGTAAACCCGTTAGCCCATCTTCCCCTTGGGAGTCTGGAATGGAATGGGTATAACGAAAAACTATTTCCAAGTTTCAGTAAATTGTTCATTTAATTTTAGGTAATGTTTAAATCACAATCATTTTGTATTGTGAAACCTGATATAATTCTGCTGCTTTCTAGAGTAAATAAGAAAGAATCCCCTGAACCAGTGTGTATTTTGTAACCTTTTTACCAAAATCAAATTAATTAACACCCAACGTCGAATAGAATGTTGTGTTTTTGTCGTTGATTATCATATGTCAATTATGAACTCCATGTACAAGAGAAACTACTTTTAAGAGAATTTGCTGACATTTTGGCGATATGGCCTGACGATTTGCAGAATGAGTCAACAGCAAATTCACAATAACGGCAGTAAGTCAAACTCTTCAAGCAAGCACTGCTACTTTTGATTCCTCCTTCGAGGCATTCTGCACTCTTCTTAGCGCTGTTTATAGCAAGTCCTGTTGGGACAGAAACGGCAGCACGGATAATGCCACCGGCTTCTTGAAATGTTTTGATCTTCTTCAAGCAGTCGTAGACTTCGTAAGAAATCATCCGCGCGAACTCTTTTACCCAATCTTGACAATTCTTGAATACTGCAGAATATTGCGTTCCATTGTAACTGTGCTTTTGGGCCAGTTCCAATAAATCTTTGGGAGATGTATTGATCATCGTTAATTCGATTTTGTAGCCTTCCTTCTCTGCCAAAGCGCCAGCTGTACGATATACTTCTATTACTCCAGACTCGTTATCAGAAGCTTCGAAACTGAATAGCCGATCTCCATCCTTAAAATAAGCTACAAGAATCCAGTGATCCAAGTGAACTCTTGTGTTGTCACCTAAAATAGCTTCGTCCAATGTGCTTTGTAATTGGCTTCCCGGTTTAAGGACTCCGTTCACAAATCCAACGTCCACAGGTCTGGTGTAGAGCATGATGACGCAGTCTCTATTTTCTCCGTCGTACTCCTTGCATTCTTCTACTTTGATTGGGATAGGTGCGACATTTGCCATTCTATTTAATATTATATTTTTCTAAAAATTATATTTTAGGTTAAATGCAAATGTAGTAAGTACCTGATGGAAACTCAAACTCAAAATCAGCACTAAAAATATTTCGTGATTTCCAGAGGAAACTGTACTCTACGACAACCAGACTAACTAAATTACTATATAAATATAACGATACGGAGTTACATTTACAGATTAGGAAATGTTTACAAGGTGATAAGGTCGCGATGGCAACAGCAACAAAGAGTTACTCGAACATTTCGTTCGCATTGGGGGCATAAATAAAAGATATTCAGGTAAGTTTCCAAATGACAGTATTAGCTATAGTTTCATCATGCTATTAAAATCTTATAAAGGATTTGTGTTAAGTTCAACATTCCATAACCAAATCGCATATAAAGATAATGCTTTTAGTTAAAGATCCATTAGAAAAAAAAACCTTCTCCTCTTTGAAACACAAAGTTTAATCTAACTAGCAGCCTGTATATTTAATTTATTTTAAAATAGCAATCGCAGGGGCTCTTATCATGCCATGTCTGTAACGGTTAATGTTCACTTGTCTGATGTGATTAGAAATAATTGTAGCTTTAAATGCCTGAATATTATAAGATAACGCATTTTATTTTCTATATTCCATCTTACAAGATAATAATTACTTAATATCAATTTTTCTAATTACTTTTCTGTCAAAGAGACAAAAATTAGCTTGGTTTCAAGTTCATAACAGTCAGACTATATTGAGCGAGTTTTTCAAGACGATTGGCGTTTTTTTCCAGAGAAATGAGGGTTCTGAAAAAGAAGAAGTTAGAGGGATGACGTCTTCCGATATTGCTCGCTTCCTTCTCACAGGAGATTTCCAAGATCCTAACGGTGAAAAAGTGAATCTGGATTCTAAACTAAAACTAGCTCGTATTTACTCGAGTACTATGAGTCTTCAAGACAGAATCTGAAGATGTTAATACTTCCTGGTGGTGACCAATTGAAAAAAATACAAGCGCTATACTCCTGAAAGGCTGCAACGCTCTCAAACCGAAGAATCGTCGATTAAATCACTCTATCCTGAGGATAATACGACTATTTTGGTTAACTTTGAACCTTGCCTTAAAACCCTTTTTGAGAAAATTTACGATCGTGGTCATTTGGAAAACGACTTTGGGCACAGCTAAACACATTCATTTAATACATAAAATTTTAAAAATCTATAACTTTAAAAGAGGCAAGACGATTCTCGATTGTAGAGATAAGAGTAAGAAAATGCGTCATCGAGTCAATAAAAAAGTAAGGGTACGTAAACCATTTATCGACTGAATCTTTTGAATTCACCGTAATAAAAAAACTTGGAAATGTTAGCAATCAAACAACAAATGGATCGTTGAAACCACGTAACTAAAACAGATCAACGTGTTGATGCTTGGATGTTGAGAAATCGAGTAAACGAACCTTAATAGTAGGTTACAAATAAGAGCTCAATATTATTGGCAAGTGGAAGGTCAGTTGCCGTAGAGGCAATCATTACAAACGGTGCACCATGAAATCCTTGGAAGAATTGAAAAAGAAAGGTCTTGCGTGGAGTTTAAAACCAATGTTAATCTTCACTAATATATGTGCCTATGTGGTAACCGGCGCACGATGAAGGCCATAGTCGTTGCCGTTTTTTGTCTACATTTTTTTCAATTTTATCTATTACATCTTTGCTTTTCAATTGTTTTTTTCAATATTTTTTATTTCGTTAAAAATTGGCTCTATTTCTATAAATGCAAGTGGCAAAAAAGTGGCCCTGAACAAGTTGGTTCGGTCATAATTTTTATGAATTCCCCAGAACAAATTCAATATTTCTTTTAACTACTAACTAATACGAGTTTTTTAGTCGGGGTTCCACTCATATTTGTTTTTAAATGCTACGTTACCGATGGATGGAGAAATATTTTGAACTGTATCAATAAAATTGATCAAGAAGTGGACTGGATGACAAGAAGCTTCTATCGTCGATGAAGGAGGATCTCCATCTTCTTTATTACATTTGCATTACTGGTAAGCAATTATAGCTGTTTACAAAAAAATATGAGCTATATTGATCCGTAAAATCTATTGCCATGGCGGTCCGCCATGGCGTGAAGTATAGAAAGTGTCTATTACCCATGGCGGTCGCCATGTCAATAGACAACTCGTATATTTAGCGCCATGGCGGTCCTCCGAGGAAATTATCAGCAGGTATAGCAGGGATCAACGGTCTAAAGCCCGATGAATTTATCCTTAGAAGGAGGGTTCTCCGTAAAATGTGGTGTATCCCTCTAACTTATAAGCTGAATAAGCAATATCGTATGGTTGAGAGGGGTATAACAGATCAGCAGCAATGTCATCAGAAGGTATAACAGGGAATCAACGGTGAACAGTTGGACCTCGGACGGATATATGATGAGATGACGGGGGGAGGGAAGATTTGGAATGGAGAATCGCACTCTTAGGATTCTTATATAGTTATATGTTCGCTTGCTTAAACCACTACATTATAAAGTACGCATGCAGGGAACAGAGACAGCCAGGACTACATATATGCATATTGCATACAACATACACCTAAAATTGTATGGTACTGATCATTTAAATTCATTTGAATGTTTTTCTTTGCTGGTATTGAACGTTCATTTTTTTAATTGTGCCGCACGACAACAACAATCAAATACATGGTGAAATTACACCAGTTAACTAAACTTTAGTTAATGTTCTATAATATTGATCCAAGTTCTTATACACCTCTAAATGGCACTCCTTCTATAAGGAAACATTTAGACTCCCAAACTTTGATTTCCTAATAAATTCTTAAAAAATGTTCTCTTCACGATGTTAGCTAATAAAATAATTTAACTTAATTTGTTATTCTTCTTATCTGGCAGGATTTTGCATTGTTTTTGCTCCTTCTTTCCATCGACGAAAAAACTAAAAACATTTTGAAATTCAATAATATATCTGGCCTCATAGAGCAGCAACTTAGCGATGTTTGTAACCACAGGAAGTGCCTCCCCACCATAAACAAATCCGCTTTAGTTATGAGAATTTGGATACAATCTTCTGCCATTGCTGTTGTTGCCATCTCTCGTCAGACTCTCGAGGCAAACTTGGCGAAGATTTTTTTTCATGGTTCCTCATCAGGATAGAACCAGCTTTTCTATGTTTATAAATTCATGAGCCTTGTCGCGATAGCGGTTGTTTCTCATAAGCTTCAGAAAACCGTATATTATTAATATTATTTTTTTTTATTTTTTTAGCGTTTCAAAAAGTACGTATGGACTTGTGATTCCCTTAGGCTCGTGGACTTCACGATATTTTAAACAAAAAGCAGTCATCTTTAAACTTCCAAAATCAGCTTCAGGTTAGATTTTTTTAAATTAACACTTATTCTCTCCCTGTAGCTTTATTAATTGTTATTAAATCTTTAAAAGCTGGAAACCGTGAATCTTATTGTGTCAGCTCAGCCGAAAATTGAAATTTCACCCTATTATCTATTTACTATAAATTTCAGTTTTGGTCTGCAGGTATAAATCTATACATAAATTTAATGTTCAATGTATTTATTAAAATCTACAGATCGTATAAAATTTATTTAACGATATTTATTGTGAACTCCTTTTCAGTTATTTGGGCTCGTATGCTCCTTTGCTTTGGTCTTGTGGGAAGGCGATCGATTAACATTGATGCACGCCAAAACTGCAAATTACTAATACTGATCCAAACCTTTTAGCAAACACAAACTTGTTTACAATAGGTTAAGTACCCATTTGTATTTGGTTGCATTGAATAACAGTAGTTGGTAATTTTAGGACACACCACTTATGTGATATTAATGTAATACCAAGCAAGAACTTGGTAGAGTTGTGCTTATTTTATTTTTAAAAAATATGTTTTTTCTTTAAATTCCTCAGTCAAAATAAATATATCAACATTATTTTGTAGGTTTTAGTTTATGCGCTATTATTTCTGATTGATTGCGTTCACACGAAAACCGCAAATTGATCTTTCGATTGTATTCTGCATCTGCAAGTCGATTGAATTGCTTGCACAGAAACTTGCTTAGAGTGTTCTTATTCCTAATATAGAAAAAATCCATAGACCTGGAAGAGTAAAAAGATGATAAAAGTTGTTAAGCGTCCTCTATTTTAACCTCCCACAACCCAACAGCAGAGGAAATGACTAAAGTAATTACATATCTCGATATAACTGAAAGGATAAATGGGATGATGCTTCTGACTTCATATAGAAGCGTTTCGTTGTTTCAATCGTCATTGAATTTATATTATCCGTTTGGTAGGTTTTGAAATGTGCCTCATAATTTTAATTCATTGTTTTTGGTACATTGTGTTGAATGTCCAGATATCATTAGGAATATCTTCCAGAACTACTCCAATTAATCAGTGCTTTAAAGAGACGAAATAAAGTATGAGGCACAATGGTTTATTATACTTAGTTTAATTACATTTATTCAAAAACACTTCAAAAGCTTATTTTAAGAAAGAAAAACGTAAGCACTATAACATGGAGAGGAACTCAACAATTTTTTTCATATAATCTATATGAAACTTGGAAAAGATATTATGTTTATACTTTTCTCGCATGTCGGAGTCAAGAGTGTAACTAAGGGAATGACGTTAAATTTTATTTAACGCTTTGGCCCTATGACGTGTCATTCACTTCTAAAGATTTAAGTTTTTCCTAATTTTATGTTCTGGAGCGTCACACGTAATATGAGCCATGAAAACATTTTATCACAAGAAAGAAGGAATACAAAGAACTTGGATTAACACGACATCAAATCAGTGTTGTCTTTACTACAAGTGTTATAGGTCTTTGCAAACGGCGTCAGAACAAAAAAAAGATATGATGTGAATGAACTGCTGCACCTGCGAATTTATTACTTTAATAGCAGATGTAAGATTTCTTATAAATTAAATTCTTTATTTAAATCGTATTAATGAGGTGTCTATCTTATTTCTGACGCTTTTATCCAATTGGAAAAAAACGTCAGAAATAAGATTGACTTAATTCTGACTGATACCAACTATAATATGATTTCTGGGAATTAGTTGGTTTTTTTTTCTAGACACACGGTCGCACACGGTCGCTAGTCATTGGTAGTAGCATTGCAGCAGCAGATGAGCAGATCTGGTGTTGATGGATCGAACGTATTCTGACGATGTACAGGCGGCTAGGACACTTAAATTACTAGATTTATGTTTGTTGTTGCGTATGCTTCCGATTCGAACCAACTTGTTTAAGGGAATCAAATACATGAAAAAAAAATTCTGTTGATTACTAAAATAATTTTGATAACGGCAACAAAAGCTTTTAATTTTCAAATCTTTTTCAACTCATTATAATCCTTTAGAATATATCAACGTACCATAAGTAAAAACCATCTTCATAAATAATAATTGAAGTCAAATAATTATTTAAAATACTTACTTTCTTTTAGAGTACTTTTCTTCCTTCCTTATACGACAGAAATTGCGTTAAATATGTCATAGGACCAACCAAGTAGTACTAGGAGACATAGGTAAGAATTTAAAAATATATTTTTTATCGATGTAAATAAGTCAAATGCTTCAGAGTTAAAGATTGCACGAAAAAAATAGTTTGTACTTCTGACATTACCGAACTATAACGTATTTTAACCATATACATGTTTGCAGGTTTTGTTCTTCTGACGTTTGGTTCTTCTAACACATCTGTACTGCATGCATGCGTGCGCATGCATCCCAAAGAAGTGGATCCGAGTTACCTTGAAATTAAGCTGGTTCAGCTTCGACCACTCCACCAAATTTGATGTAGTTGATGTCACTACAATTATAATATCCAATCTAATAACTGAACCATCCCTATTTAATTCATTTCACTATTATGGACAAGTAGATGGGTTAATCCATTGCATTGCAGTGTGACACCAGACTGCCAAATATCGTTCAAGCCACTTGAATACCAACACTCAATCCCTGTTAGAGTGGGTAAGGTAGGTATGGTAGAAAGAGTCTGAGGATTGATGGTGCCCAAATAGAAAAGTATAGAATCTATCTTTTGAAAACCAACGAGGAAGCTGAAATTCAGTAAAGCAGTATCAATGTACACAATTTTCAACACCCCGAAGAGTGCTTATAGTGGTTTCCATTTTGAGTAGCATTGTCACTTAGGCTATTAAATCAGTGCTCATTGTTGGGGTTAGTGCAACTTTAGGTACCGGTACAGTTGTTTTCGCGAAATATCAATCTATTTGTTTACATTTTTATCATACATTACAAAAACTGTCCCGATACTTACAGTTGCACGTATATGCTATATTATAAATATAAAAATTATAAAAATAAATAATATGCTGTATTATATAACTGTCCTACCCTTAAAAACAATTTTAAAATGTTATATTCAAACTCTATTAATTTTTTTAGCAGAATTACTTTTGAGGGTGAGCTTTTTTTTATGAGAGACACAGCATCATAAATGACAGGGCAAATACACAGCATACAATATATTGTTCTTTCTCCTGGACCGCTCGTGGGCTGATGGCTGATCTCTCACGCCTGGTCTCCCGGGATGGTCCACCATGGGCCCGATCCGACGGCTGGGACCGTCGCTATTGGCTCGGCTGCTGCTTCCTCGGCTGAATGGCGCACGATCGTGTGTGGGAGGGGTCAGGCGGCTTCTCCGACTTTTCTCGAGTAGGCCTACTAGGCCAGCTGACACCGTTGACGCTGCCGATTCCTGCTTTGGGCTTCCTTTTGCCCTTACGAAAGGTCGCACTGGCGCGTGCGTGAAAAGAATCGACCGTGCTTCTCTCTATGGCCTTTGAGGCATTGCATGACTTTGCATTTCATTGCCAGTCATCGATGACCTCGATATCCCGCTGTACATGGGCTGAGAACTGCTGCCACCAAACGCGCCGTCTACTCCCGGCGGTACAACGCCCTCGCAGCTTTGTAATGGCAACAGGATCTGACAGGGCATCTGCCGTCATTCCGGATGTAAGATGAGCTGCTAAGGTTGCAAACTCAATCAAGTTTTAAAAAGAAATTACCGATCGTTCGTAAATCCACATTAAGCTTTTACCTAATTCGCTCTTTGGTTCGTTCATCGCCTTAATTATATATTTTGAACAACTACTTAATCTTACTAAAAGGATCTATTGGGTCACTCTAAAAAGTTTTTACTTAAAAAAAGTAAGACATACAGTATGTTTTACAACTTTTTTAGCGAGTTTCTCTTAATTGATATTTTACACATTGTAGAAATATGCATATAATAACAGCCATATTTATATTTACTCTATCTAAAAAAGCTTTGATTTTATTCAAGTCCCATGTACTTCCCTCATCGTAAATATATTTCCCCTGTTCATTTATGAAAACTGCTTGCTTTAAATCATTTTCTGACAATGTCCCACGACCCAAATGCGTTTTTCATTATTCCCCATGTTAATTTTTTTTGGCAATGTCCCACGACTCAAATGCGTTTCCCATTATTTCATCTGTTCATTTATGACAACTACTTGCTTTAAATCATTTTATGGCAATACCCGCAGACTCAAATGCGTTTCCCATTATTTTATCTATTCATTGATGACAATTATTTGCTTTAAATCATTTTCCTGCAATGTCCCACGACTCTCCTGCGTTTTCTATTATTCCAACATGAAATTAATTTACTCTATCTAAAAAATGCTCTGATTTTATTCAAGTCCCATGTACTTCCCTCATCGTAAATGAATTTCTCTAGTTCATTTAAGACAACTACTTGCTTGAAATAATTTTCTGGCAATGTCCCACGACTTAAATGCGTTTCCCACTGTTTCACCTGTTCATTTATGACAAATACTTGCTTTAAATCATTTTCCGGCAATTTCCCACGACGCAAATGCGTTTCCTATTATTTCTACGGACTACGGAATATATTGCCCTTCGTGACATTTTGTTAAATCACTGATAAATCTTATAAAGTGTTTCTAAATAACTTAAAACACTTAATTAGCTTGTACATGTGATGTATCTTTATACTTCGAATGGACGTTTGAAAGTCTGAATTTTCCTTACCGCAACAACATTTAGGACACTTTTGTATTTTTTGTAATAAAGGAAGTTTAAAACAGTATAAGAGATCTTTTGTGTAGGATTTATATTCATTTCTTTTCCCATGTCTACCGAATAAGCTGTAGCTCCTTTATAGAACTCGGTTCACAACCCGTTCCTAGCTGATGCATGCTATAGTCGTCCTTTGTTTGATTGCAACAATGCAGACTATTTCCATCGTCCACGGCGTTGGACTGATTTTTGGTATCTAGTTATGACATTTTTGGATGGAACCTGAATGTACATTGATTCTGTTCTCTAGTTCTTCCTACAGCCAAAAGAATAATTCAATGGAGACTGAAGGACACTGTACAGAACAAAACAATCCGTTTTCAACTACTGATTTGCTGTGTAGTTTCTCAAGACAAGCTTTCGCCATGGTTACACAATCAATAAAGTTTAAAAGGAAACTACCGATCTTCCGCAAATCCATTAGAAAGCTCTTACAGGACTCGCCCTTTGATTCGTTCATAATTAAATTTTTTTTAAACCACTACTAAATCTTACTAAAAGGGTCTTAGTAATTGAGTTTCTGTTAATTGATATTAACAGTCATATTTCATTGATAAAAACGGCCAAATGGGTGTATTTACTTACAAAAATAGAAGATACAATTTCATATAGCTTTCATACTAGCTTGGAGAACAAGGCAAAGGAAGCCGCAGGGTATTGTGCGCGCAAGTATATTTCAAAATTACAGTGTACAGCATCAGAGAATCCTTTAGCTAGCAATGCAAACTTGTTCGACATATGCTTTGACAATAGGATCCTAGCATCTTATTGTCCTAAAATAAATAAAAGTTGATTCTACCAGCAAGGCCTCACAAAATTCTGAAAGAAGTTTCTGTTGTTATGGAAACAGAAACACAAACCTAGTATAAGTCAAAACAATGAAGTTCAATAGATACAGATGGGTATTGTTTCCCGTCGCAGCACTGATCAAAATAGACAGAGATTCTAACCATTCAACAGAAAACAGTAATTCTCTGAACGTTCAGTGGATTGGACGCATACTAGTTGTCAACAATTGATCTGTGTGTCCAACATGATTGAAACTGTATATTTATTACACTTTACCCTACTAATCGTCCTGGGTTTAATACCGGGATCATCTTCTGTACCAAATCATTTGAAACATCTGCTAGAAGAGCTCAGTGGGTCACACTTGCGTTTTTCAGCGAATATAGTAAGTTTTTACCTTTACAGTAATAAGAAAAATGTAATTAAACAAATAATACCTCTATTCATAATTTTAGTTTGCACCCTTCTTTAGCATTCGAATCGGTCCGGATGGAGCTTTTACTTACGAAGGTTTTCATGTTGAAGTGGTCAAGTTTATGGCACAAGCTTTAAATGTCACGTAATACTTCTCGAATAATAGGAATAATAACTTTCGTGTTTAATACCGTACAATCGTTTCATTTTTTTCTGAATTAGTTATTCGTTCGTTTATCCAAATGCTACCGAAGCTGACATCGTAGGACTTATGGACGCTACAGCAAATCAACTACTGAGAAATGTGTTACCAATTAATTTTTTTAAATACCTAAAAAAACAAACTAATATGCTTCTTAATGTGATAAAAGGAAATAGATGTGAACGATTTTGGATACCCACTATCAGAGAATTATTGTTCAAAAATGGATTGCTCGTTTCTCATCTTTCAAAGTCGACTTGGCATGATCGTTCCATGGCCTGAAACCGAAAGTCGTGTTGTGGCTCCAATCAAGCCATTTCAGTTACCGGTCAGATTTTGAATCTATACATTTGAAAATATAATTTAATCCACGAGATGTAACAACAGGTTTGGCTCTGGCTTTGTGCAACATGTTTACTCATGTTGTTTCTGTTGGTATGGATCCCTAAAATGTATTTGAAGTACGCTAATGGTGGAAAGACCCGACAATCAGCACAAACGAAGGATTTTATTAAGCATATTACTTACGGAAATGCTGCTGTTTACATTTGGACAATTTTGATGAGTCAAGGTAAAAATTATTGGTTGAAATAAATCAAATAGTGCTCGACTGTCCTATGATTTTTTTTGTTTTTCAAGGAAATTGGGTGAAATTCAAGCCACTTTCTTTTAGGATCATGATTGCCGCGTTTTGTTTGACTGCAATGGTGTTAGACAATGCATATTCAAGCAATCTCATATCATACATAACCGTACCTAAATTTATGCCTGTCACAAAGTCAGTGGATGATTTGGCAACTCGAAGATACCAAGATATACTGTTCTTAACAGAAAAAAATGAAGACATGGCAAAAATGTTTTTGGTACGATTTTTAGAATTTATATTTTAAATAAACAGAGAAATAAATATGTCATTGTATTTTGCAGGCAGCTACATCCGGACCTGAGAAATTAATAGGCGATTCTCTTCGAAAGCATCCCGAAAATTTGTTTACCAATCCATACAAAGGTATTGAGATGCTCTGCTCCGGTAAATTCGCCTATATGTCGGTAAAATTCCTTATTCAACTTGTATTTGATTTCAGGATTTCATAACTAATTTATTCATTGCATAATATATTATTAGGGAGATGTAAGACTTTATCCATTTCTCGATATTGTAAACAAAAAGACCGGTCGCTGTTTATTAACAGTATCGAACAAGGATATGCCTAACATTCTTGGATTTACATACTTTGTCGTTTACACATTTGCAAAAAATTGGCGCTACACAGATGCCGTCAACTCAAAGTAATCTATATTCCAACTTCGAACAAGCTTTTTTATTGGTAATAATTGTTTTTAAAAATTTACAGGATACAACTTTGGAGAGAATCTGGGTTGGCTGAATTTTGGGTAAAAATAATTTTACCTAGAAAAGAGGAATGTTTCCTGGAAAATTATGTATCAGCAAAAGCTAAGCTCAAAATTCTATCCCTTTCTGATGTTTCGGGTACCTTTTCTATTCTTTTATTGGGCATTGCTTTATCTATTCTTGTGTTCTTAGTGGAATGCCTTATAGGAATGATACGTCGCAATAATAACAGAGTAATAGTTATATAATTTAAGCTCTTGGCTATCCAGGAAAATTATATGGAGCCATAAAATAGTTAGAAGCGTGTTTAATTTAGTCCTACCTACCCGTATTGTAATTGTAATGAAATAGAAAAAAGGAAAGGTGCATTTTTAAACAGTAATTTAAATTGATAACTAACTAGCTCTCCTCCAAAATAGTCGTGCTATTGTCTATTGATATTTTAAAACTTAATATAATACTACTGATATATTGCAATGCATTGTAATGGATTTATATAGCCCCATTTTCAGAATTTAGTTCATAAGTGGTGTTTCATTTAACGCAATATCCCAGAGTTTAGAACCTTAGTGTAATTGTTGTGGTAAGTTTTTTAACGTTGGCTATATGACACTAAACACTATGGTTTAAGAAACCCCACTTGGCCTGTTTTATTTACCCCTATTTATACATATCTATACATATTTGTATTGATCAAGTTATATATTCATGTCATTTATGATTCAAATGGGCACTATCAAATACCCTAGTATCACCAGCTCCACCGTGCCGCTAGCAGCGTCCAATGTACTTGGTGTGACAACGGTCCTTTCCGATGACGTCATTGATTCCCTGTGACACTCTTTCATATTGCTGTAAAAAAAATTTAGCTCACCTTTTAATGAATCCAAGACATTTTTTAACATAGACGATGAAACCCAATCCAACTATTAGATACAGTACGGCAGCTAAGTTATAGTTCAAAATCCTTATCTCGAATGTATACTTCATCATTTAAATCATACGGTTTTGTAGGACTTCTGAGCTACAACGTCGTGGGTAACTTTCCCTTTTTCCACTCCTTTACAATAGTCAAAGAATAAAATTTTAAAACGGCATACGAAATTCTTTTAATAGCTTTATACGATATAAGTGTCTTAAGATGAATCTAATTCGTTCCCTTTCAAGTTTGCCCCATTAAAAAACTTTTTTGTCAAGACAATTTTGAAAAACACCTGTTTTAAATTTAAAAAAAATGATAATTGTGTTTTCATTTTTTTTTAAATCAGACTCAATAGGTCTGAGGTTGTCACTAATCCTATTGCTTTTTAGATACCATATGTATATTATTGGAAATACTGCATTGTAGAAAACAAATATGCTGCATAAATACTAAACAAAAAAATTAACCATGCCAAGCCGTTGAACACAACTTTAACCGTTAACCATTTAAATAAATTGATTAACTAACGAATTAAACGCCACAATTTAATTCATTTAATATCTAAAGAATTAGCCAGAACTATAACTAAACAAAAAGCTAAGCAGGCAGGGCTGTTAAATTCGCTTCGATAGTTTTTCGATGAATTCCGATTAGTGCGCGATTCTTTAAAAAACTGGTATCGATCGATGATAAAATGTCATCGATGATCGCGCAATGGTATTCTTACTCAGTATCGCTATTGGTGAGGCCGGCAGTGAGTATCGATTAACATCCATGGGAAAAAGAAATAAAATCCTATACGAACTGCACGAAATAGTGAATCAAATCCTTAGCCAAAAACAAAAGAGATAATCAATCCAAGACAAACAACTAAACACCAAATTAATTCTTTAATAAACAACTAAATATGAAACAATAAATTAAATTGATTAACTCATTCAAAACCTTAAACAATTCTTTTAAGTAGAAGGACGACTCGATTACAAGGACTCGTACAACTCGTCCTTGTAATCGAGCCGGCACTATAATTAAAAACGGTTCCGTTAGAGATGAATGTAGTGTTTAAGGCCATGCTACACAATCTTACGTTTTTTGTCGTTAAAAAAGTATACATTTGTAAATAAATAAATTAGAAGAGGAGACTTCAGATTGCTTACAGTATATTGCCTGGCGTGATATGGTGCCTATGAATAAATTCAAAGTTTGTGTGAACAGTATCCAAACTGTAGTTTGAGAGAAATCTATGCCTGCGCTAAATAAAGTGCGTTTAGTTTTTAATGGGACTTGTATTTAGATAAGAGAAAAGTTTCATTGGAAATTATTTATTTATTTTCCGCAAAGGCTACTGTATAAGCTGTAGCCCTTTCTTGGTTCTTTATTGTTTAGTGACAATGTAAACTTTCCCCATCGTCCTTCCTAATTCCTAAAGTCAAAAATATAATTCAATTACAGGAAACTGAAGGACACAATACTGGCCAAACAATTAAATTCAGACTGCCTTGGGGCCGTCAGTATACTGTTTTTAGCAATTTCAATCCAACGTGCACAATATCACAATATATAGTTCCAAAGAAAATTTTAGCAGCTAGCCCCCCCCCCCTCCATTTGGACAATCTGATCCAAGCTTTCGCTTTGATTATTAAATTTTCATTGACTTCCTCATAGAAAGCACTAAGCACATTAAACGTAGATCTCAGAGCTGTTAGTCGAGTTTGGTTGGATTAAAAAAAAAAATATCCATCCCATTTCCCATCTCGAGTTAAACTACCAAATGATATTAATGCATCCCTGCATGGTTTCCTTCATAAATAAAAAATCGATTCTACCAGCAAGACCAAACCAAATCTGATTTTTTGTTTATGGATACTGAAGGACAAAGCTAGTACTGGTCAAAACAATGCAGTTCAATAATTCAGATGGGTTTGTGTCCCGGCGCAGTACTGATCCGAACAGACTGTTGTCTCGCCCTAAAAAATTATGCACTGCTAGTCTCGACAGCAGCTATGCTCTGACCGTTCAAAGTATTGGATGCATAGCTTTAAAACCATGTATTTATTATCATTTACTCTATTGACCGTTTTGGGTTTTCTACCAGGTCCATCTACGGTAGCAGATCATTTAAAACATTTTTTAGAAGAACTCAGCGGGTCGAATTTGCGTTTGTCGGCCAACATTGTTAGTATTTTATTCCAAATTGATCTTATTTTTTAATTTAAAAAAAGGATTTAACTTTAAGATCGTAATCTCAGATGGCACCCTACTTTAGCATCCGAATAGGCCCTGACGGGACGTTTACTTATGAAGGTTATCACTTTGAAGTCGTGAAATTTATTGCACAGGCGTTGAACATCACGTAATACATTTAGCAAAAAAGATCCTTAAATTAACATTTTAAATAAAGTTTTTTTTTAATCCATTCCCGCCCTAGGTATACATTTATCTATCAAAACATGACCGAAGCTAACATAGTGGGCCTCATGGATTCAGCAACTAACATGCTCCTGAGAAATGTACTAAAGGAAACATATAATACAGTAACAAATAAAAATTAATTCTTAACATAACTCGAAAGGAAATAGACCTGAATGTTTTTGGATACCCACTATCGGAGATTTATTGTTCAAAAATGGATTGTGCTTTCCCTCTATTTCAATATCATGTTGCAATGATGGTGCCATGGCCTGAAACAGAAAGTCCTGTTTTGGCTCCAATCAAGCCATTTCAGTTACCGGTTCGAATGCTCACTCATATTTACTTTCAAATAATACAATTTTCTAAAACAAAAGTTAATGGCAGGTATGGATATGCCTTTTTATGACTTGTATACTGATGCTGTTTCCGTTGGTATTGATTCCTAGAATATATTTAAAATTCGTTAATGGTAAACAAAACAATGAGCAACCATCCGAACCAATCAATTTAATGGACCGAAAAGCTTTCGGAAATGCTGCTGTTTACATTTTGACAATTTTGATGAGTCAAGGTATATAAGTATGATTTTAAATTATCAAAACATTACTTTTACTTTGTTTATTCTTTTCAAAGGGAACTGGGCAGAATTCAAGCAATTGTCTTTTAGGATTATGATTGCAGCGTTTTGTTTGATTGCATTAGTGCTAGATAATGCATATTCCGGCACTCTCATCTCATTCTTAACCGCTCCTAAATTGATGCCTGTTACAAGATCTCTGGATGATTTAGCAACTCAAAGATACCAAAAAGTTTTAACTCTAACGGAGAAAAATGAAGAAATAGCGAATTTCTTTTTGGTATTTTTTTTTTTGCAACCAAAATCATAAAATAATTCAATAATTAGAACTTTTGAATTATTGTAGTCAGCTACTTCTGGACCCGAGAAAGTAATAGGCGATTCTTTTAGGAATCATCCTGAGAATATGTTTACTATTCCCGATCAAGGCATTGACTTGCTGTGCACCGGCAAATTCGCATATCTTGCGGTAAAATTTCTTTTCATTTGCAGACTATATAAATAAAGAGAGATTAAATAAGCGATGTCACATAATAGGCAGATGTAAGGCTTTACCCATTTCTTTATGCTGCTAATAAAAAGGCTGGCCGATGTTTATTAACCGTATCAAATAAGGACATACCTGAAATTCTCGGCTTAACACACGCCGCTTATACATTTAAAAAAAATTGGCGCTACACCGATGCCGTCAATTCAAAGTACTCTATAGTTTGAGGTCGTTATGGCAATTTTAATGGTGATAATGATTTGTGGATCCTTTCAGGATACAAATTTGGAGAGATTCCGGTTTAGCTGATTTTTGGCTAAAAATGATTTTACCTGTCATGGAGGGATGCCTCTTAGAAAATTATAAACACGCACAAGAAAAACCGAGAACTCTTTCGCTGTCGGATTTCTCAGGCAGTTTTTCAATTCTTCTATTGGGATGCTCATTAGCTCTCCTTGTGTTTTTAATGGAACACATTATACATTTTGCACGTCGCAAAAGCGTTATTATAATTTAAGAATCTTAGTAATTGTTTAACATAACTATGGGTAAAATCCTCTTAGATTTTTATCTTCAGTCCCCACTGAATTATTGATTAGGTCACGTATAAGTACACCTCAATATTTACCACAAAGCGCGGGCAAACAGTCCCGCGTTCAAAATATCATCAAGTATCTCAAACAGATTTTAAATCACGCGACTTTCCTATTGCGTAAAATAAATCAAAATTTCTGAAGTGCATTGGAATATATTTCTTGGCTATTATTTCCACTTTTTCTGAATCTGCAATATTTTTCATGTATAACGTACTTAACTTTAAATAAATATCCCAAAGTAATTTTTGTAAATTAACTTCCTTGATCAACTTTAAGACTATGTTAACTCGGCTTTTATAAAACAAATATTTTTTTGCACATTTAAATAAAGTGTTTGCAATATTTAAATTTTATTTTTAACATAAAAATATTAATCTTGCTTCTTAATTCAATTTTTTGTGCAAGAGACTTGAGAGACTTGAGATTATAGGCCTACTTAATTTTATACGTCAGTGGTGTGCATTTTTAAACGTGACTTTTGTAGAACGTTTGATTATACATTATATATTTCCTTTCCAATTGCTGCGGTACCTAATTAAAACCGCTTATCGATCCTTCAATACCAAGAGAGCTACATATACTAACACTAGGACTTAGGAGGCAATAGCTAATTATCATTGGTGTTAAAGTTTCATTATTCAATGTTCACTAAAACATCTAGATGAGTAATAATTGTACTCATATAAGATTTAAAAAAAAACAATACTAACAACAGTATATCTGGCTCAACAGTGTTCTCTATGGGGAAGAATCAATGATGAGGAGTTCATATCTATTGATTTTATATATGTACTGTAAAAATTTTATTTTATTTTGGGAGACAAGGGCCATCATAAACGTACATTTTAAAACTGAAGAAAGGAACGCACAGATATGCAGAGAGTAGTTTCGTAATGCGTTCGTTTTGTAGCTACGAAAATGCACTGTACGCAACCGACTTGCGTGACACATGTTATGACAATGGGATTCTGCTATGCCTCATATAGAATATTTAATAGAAGAGTTTTTTATTCTCTTTCGATATCCGATGGACTTTAGAACTCGCTTGGGCATCTGTTAATGGGGACTGTGAGTCTGCTTTGTTCTGATTTTTTAAAAACAAAAACAATGCAATAAAGTTTGATTACTAGATATTACAACAGGTTTGGCTCTGACTTTTTGTGACAGGTATACTGATGCTTTTTCCGTTGGTTTAGATCCCGGAAATTATTAACTTGCTTATAATAATAATTTAGTTTTCAGGTTATTAAATTTAAAAAATCAAACTAAATAACTGAGGTTCTCACTAGTCCCATTCATTTTGACAAACTGCTTGGATAAATCTTATGGACATACATTACAAAAAGCAGAATATTACACTTTTTTGTCGTAAAAAGCATGCGTATGTATAAATTATAAATTTCGTTTTTGCAATGTCTAATGTATAAATCTTCCTTCTTCCTTTATTGGTTAGAAACAATGCACACTCTCCATATCACTCTCGGCCTTGCTGAATACAATTGCATCGGCTCTAGTACCTTCAATCAAAAAAGATAATTCAATACATAGAGACTGAAAGACACTACACTAGTCCAAACAATCATTTTCTCATTGACTTCAAGAAATCAATATTCTTGTATAAGTAAAAAAAACCAACAGTCTAAAAGCCTTCTTTTGTAAAACTTAGCGTTTTAATTTTAAGGGACATTATTTTGAATCGATTATCAAAAGACCCTGGATTTCCGCATCCATGAAAAAAATCAAGTCATGGTTATTAAGCGTGTCTATGCTGCATTTTCAAACTGGAGATTAGTCTCAATTTAAATGTTTAAAAGATAATTGTAAGTATTCTAAATGGAATGCCTGCAGTTTGTAGACGCTATAGCTCCTTGAACTCTGTAACATTTGTTCCTGGCGAATATTAGTTGCCTTTGTTGGATAGCAACAACCCATTGTGCGTGATTGACCCCATCGTCCCGTAATGAAACTTTGTTCCCTAGTATTTCCTACGTACAGCCAAAATGACAATTCAATGTAGAATGAAAAACAATGTGCTGTGATCACTCAGACAACTCGATCTCAATTGTTTCAGTCAGTTTCTCTGGTCCAGTTGGATTCTGACAATAAAAAGAAATCGATTGTCATGTTTCAAATAAAAAGCACACCATAACTCTTTAAAAATGTGTACAAAGGAGCTCACCGCACGCAAGGCAATAGGCATAATAAGATTGTTACCAATAGACTTCAGAAATCACTTGGGCATCTGTTCATGGGGACTGTGAGTCAGCTTTGTTCTGATTAAAAAAAAAAAAAGAATTCTCTGACGGCTTCTGAATTATACTATTCCATCCGTGGTCCCCCATGAATAAAAGTTGACTTCACCAGCAAGGGCTCACTAAATTTGAATGTTGTTATGGAAACCACCAGACAGTATATTCTGGTCAAAACAGAATTATGTTCCATTAAGTATTGGTGAATATATATTATGGAAAAACCTAGCAAGTATATCAACATGGGCGGACCCAGCCCTTGGTCCGAGAGAGGGAGCTTAACATGAGTCAACTGGAACTTCCGGTTTTGTTAGTCCTATCTTTTCAACGGTTGTTTACCCGGCCAAGGGGAGGCAATCACCCTCTCGCCTTCCCCCTGGATCCGCCAGTGTACATCAGTGCTGTTTTGAAATTTCAGTAGATTAGAAGCATATAGTTGCGCTCTCCAAAAAAGGAACTTTTTCGAATTTTAAAAATAAATAAATCTGTTTTCACAGTTTATTTTGTTACAAAAAAAAAATGTATTTATTACCATTTAATTTACTAATTGTTTTGAGTTTCCTACCGGGCTCATCTACAATACCAAATCATTTAAAACATTTTTTAGAAGAGCTTAGTGGGTCAAATCTGCGTTTTTCAGCGAATATCGTAAGTATTTGCTCTTACACTAAGCAAGATGTTTTGACTGTTTTCTTCCATATAATTTTAACAAAAAATACCTCTGTTCATGATTTTAGTTTAAACCATTCTTTAGCATTCGAATTGGCCCGGATGGGACTTTCACTTACGAAGGTTTTCACGTTGAAGTGGTCAAATTTATGGCACAAGCATTAAATGTCACGTAATAATCCCAGAATAGGATGCTATTTATAATTCATATTTAAATACTATATAATCTAATTTTAGTTTAATTTTTGTTTTAGTTATTCATTTGTCTATCCAAATATGACCGAAGCTAGTATTATTGGACTTAAGGATTCTACAATAAATCAACTACTGAGAAATGTATAAATTGCAATCGAAATTTTTTACGATATAGTTATATAAGAAAATAAAACAAACAAATACTAAAATGGTGCTTAAAATGGTAAAAGGAGATAGATGTGAACGATTTTGGATATCCAATATCAGAGATTTATTGTTCAAAAATGGATTGCTCGTTTCTCATCTTTCAAAGCCAACTTGGCATGATCGTTCCATGGCCTGAAATAGAAAACCGTGTCTTGGCTCCTATCAAGCCATTTCAGTTACCGGTCTGGTTTTAAATGTTGGCATAACACACTGTAATATAGTTTGATTACGAGATATAACAACAGGTTTGGCTCTGGCTTTTAGCGACATGTATACTTATGCTTTTTCCGTTGGTATGGATCCCAGGAATGTATATTAAGTACGTTAATGGTGGACAAATCCACCAGCCATTGCAGCAAATCGATTTAATGAACAGCAATGCTTTCGGAAATGCTGCTGTTTACATTTTGACAATTTTGTTGAGTCAGGGTAATAAGTGTTGGTTAAAATGATCAAAAATCACTCAACGTACTTTGATAAATTTGGTTTTCAAGGAAACTCTTCGGAATTCAAGCAGTTTTCTTTTAGGATTATGATTGGAGTGTTCTGTTTGACTGCCTTAGTCTTAGGCAATGCATATTCTGGCACCCTCATTTCATTCTTAACCGTACCCAAATTAATGCCTGTAACAAAGACACTGGATGATTTAGCAACTCAAAGATACCAAAAAGTATTGTGCCTAACGGAGAAAAATGAGGAAATAGCAAACGCACTTTTGGTATGAATTAATAATTTAAATAATAACGAGAATTTCAATTTTGACAGTTTTCAAATTGAAGGAAGCTACTTCTGGACCGGAGAAAGTAATCGGCGATTCTCTTCGAAAGCATCCTGAAAATTTGTTTACCAGTCCGTACAAAGGTATTGAGATGCTCTGCTCCGGTAAATTCGCCTATATGTCGGTAAAATTCTTTATTAACTCGTACTTCAATGAAGTATTTCATAACTAATTAATTTATTACAAAATATAATATTAGGGAAATATAAGAATTTATCCATTTCTTGATATTGTAAACAAAAAGGTCGGTCGCTGTTTATTAACGATATCAAACAAGAATATGCGTTCAATCAATGGATATACATACTTCGTCGCTTACACATTTAAAAAAAATTGGCGCTATACAGATGCCGTCAACTTTAAGTAATCTATTCTTACGTCGGGGAAGCTGTTTAATTGGCAATAATTGTTTGAAACCGTTTGCAGGATTCAACTTTGGAGAGAATCTGGCTTGGCTGAGTTTTGGTTAAAAATTATTTTACCTAGAAAAGAGGAATGTTTCTTGGAAAATTATGTCACTTTAAACGCTAAGCTCAAAGTTTTATCCCTTTCTGATTTTTCGGGTAGCTTTTCTATTCTTTTATTGGGTTCTGCTTTATCTCTTCTCGCGTTCTTGGTGGAATGCATTATTTGGTTAGCACTCCGCAATAATAGTAAAATAGTAATAGTATAATTCAAATTGTTAACAATCGAGGATAAAAACTTACATGGAGGCACAAAATATTTAGAATCGTTTAGTCTAGTTAGAATCAGTGAGTAGCTTCTTTGGCCTATTGCCTATTTCATTAACCTCTACATACCATAGTTGGATTCACCGATACATTATGGGGGATAATATTTGAAGAACTTGTTTTCGTAGGCATTGCGGAACTGGTAGCTTGTAAGATGTCGTTGAACATGCAAGGAGTAAGAAAGTTATTAGGATGGAAGTTGGCACATAATTGTTCAAAAATTTTGAATTCATACAACCTATTTTACTCTAAATTGGTTTATTTAATTTTTTTAATGACTCATTTCTGTGACAGTATCATTCTAGCAATCATTACACTAGATTAAGTAGTGTTACCAGATTCAGGTGGTTTTAAAATAGTATAAAAAGTAATTTTACATCATTTGTAGTTTTGAAACTCATATGGACGAAGGGTTTAAATACAATTTTATTTGATTCTTCGCTTCAGCGTATACTATACATTTTGTTATTTCTTCTTCTTTTACTCATGTTGGGCGTTGCTGAGAACCACATTATCAAGCATGAAAATATGGAAGACAAGTAACGTAAGGTGCAAAGGTTCAGAAATGTAGAATAGATGTAGCATGCGCCATTCAGATTTGAATTAATTTCAACTTTTGTTGAAATTGAGTCACGGACGGGGACTCAGTCCCCAAAGGGAAATAGAAGGTATAGAAGGTAAATTACTTATTAAGATCATTTTGCTCGAAATAAAGTAAGACTTTTTTTAAAGATAAATAAAAAAGACTTTTTTTGGCAACAATTTTCTCAATCATCCTCGGACTTTCTAATAGTTCTTCCTAATTCCTGAAGCCAAAAACATAATTTAATAAATGGAGACGGAAGAACACAATGCTGGCCCAAACAACTAAATTCCGACTGACTTGGGTTGCATTTCGCTTGACTATCTGCGTTCTGGATGTGGAAGGAAATCGACATTCTATTGTTCTTACTGAAAGCTAACACAACAAAACAGTTCACAAGCCTTCTTTTGTAAAACTTACCGTACTTACGTAAGGGAACAACATCAATTACTAAAAGCTCCGCGCCTTGTCCATGGCAAAAAAATCAATGACATTTCAAAAGAAAACGGTTGATTTTTTATGCATTGTCAACTTCTTACCTGTTTTTTTCTTTATTGGTTCTCTCATCTTCAAATACTTTTTAAAATAACCATTTACCTAACTTACCAAAAGGGTAGACTTACTTAAATGGGGTTACATTTAACTCATCATAGAAATATATTGAGAATGGCATACTCATATTCCTGAGTTGAAAATGGTTGTTTTTTTTAAACCAGATTTTTAAACAAGGAAACTGTTGAGGTGCGTGTACATTTCAAAATATTAATCCAACCTACTCGCACAGCATTTCACTGTATAGTTTTTATAGAATCTTTAGCTAGCAACAGTCTTGCGTGACATGCATTGACTTTGGATCCTGTGGTATGTATCTTGTTTTTACAGTTTGAATTGCTTCCAATGAAAACTACGTAGTACAATGTTGCAGATTCCAGAACTCAACTGAACTTAAATTTTTTTTATTGATGTCTTGCCTGATTTTTTCTTGATTAGTTCCTTCATCTTTAAGTATTTATATTTTGTAAATTCTACGACTTAATTTTTTTTAAAAAGATCTATTTTTATACTGGGTTCAAATTTATTGTATAAATATATATATTCTTGAATGACAGTCATATTAAAAAAAAAATATGATGCGCTTTCAAAACAGCTAGTAGAACAAGGAAACGGCCGTCAGGATACTGTTTATTACAATTTCAATCCAACCTGCACGCACAATATCACATTGTATAATGTCAGAGAATTTGTTAAATAGCAACGGCTAGCAACAGTCTTGCGTGACACATGTTTTGACAATGGAATCTAGGCTTTAATTACAAAATTTGCAATGATTTGATGATGATGATGATTGCAATTGGTACCTAAAGTTGCACTAAATACTAACAATGTGCACTGGTTCGATAGCCTAAATGACAACGCTGTTCAAAGTGGAAACCACCCTGCACATTTTTCCAATGGCTACTAGCTAAGCTGTAGCTCCCAGTAGAACTCGGTTGGTCAACTGTTCCTTACGAATGCTAGGCGTCCTTTGTTAAATGGCAACATTGCAGACTGTCTCATTTTCCCCAATCTTGCACTGTAATTTAATAAGGAAGTCAAATTTTGTGGAAAATTCTTCTCTAATATTAAGTAATAGATTGTGAGATAGTCAACAAAATTATTCCTATTGTAGTAATTTGTTTGAAAAGCAACAATGGTGTAGTTATTTTTTGTTGTTGCTATTTATTAATTTTAGCTTATGCAATTCAGTTTCTTAAAATGTATACATTTATATTGTTCTCGCATGTAAAACGAAGCTCAAAACAATTTTAATGAATTGTACTCACATTTTACTGATATTTTATTAGGTCGATAGACTTTAAACGTATATTGTTAGAAGACAACGTTCTGGAAAAAAGTAGAACCAAAACTGTTATAAATGATGTATGGAAGAAATGCAGAACAGAAATTTGGACCACAATGGTAGCTTGCCTATCGATCTGCTAGCCAATTAAAATTTAATCGTTCATCGATCCTTCAACACTAAAAGTGCAACGTATACTACCACTAGGAGGCAATCGATAACTGTTTGGTGTTAACGATTCTATAAGCCTACTGTATTAGTAAAATATGTTGATAAGATCTAGACGAGTAATAATCCCAGAGGGATATCGTATGTACCGGAAATTTAGGGGCCGTTAACGCGTCACAAAAACGGGTACTACTGGTTCCAAAAATTTTATTGAGCGTTAATGCTGTTCCAATTATTTTGGGGACAGTTACGACAGTATCAAAATGTTACACCACATCTAGAATACATCCCATTAGAGAGGATTTTAAAATATATATATTAAGCTTACCTATTTAAACTAAACTTAACCTTTCCGAAACATTTTTCAATAATTCTACTTTGTTGAGACTTCCCTTTTTACAAAAAAAAGGTTTTTAGATATCTTTTAAAAATGAAAATCGTAAAAGATAATTTCAAACTATTTTCTCTGATAAGTTCTCACTACTCCGTTGGGAAGTTACGTATAAATGTGATTTAGAATACATAAAAAATATCGTTTTAAATATGCCGTGGATGAATGTTTTAAACTCGGTTTCAACATATTGCATACAGCATCCACACACTGTAGCTTGACTTTAGTATGCATACTAAATTTCCCCAACTCGTGTAGTCGCATAGGCCTACAGGATTTTTGTTAGGGCAACAAGATTCAGGTAAGTTAAAGTTGTAAATGTTTTATCTATTTTCCAATGGCTACTGTATGAACTGCATCTCCCAGCATAACTCAGTCGGTCATTTTTTTCTTGACAAACACTAGTCGTTCTTCGTCGAATAAAAATAATTCGTAGAATTGACTTTCGTCATCCTTGATCTCTAACCGATAGTCCTATTTGGTCTGATAAGTCTAAGTATTATTATAGAGACTGAAGGACATTGCGCTTATCAAAACATATAGCATAACTAGATTAACTATGTTCTGGATGGGGAAGAATTATGAATATAGTTTGAAGATTCATATCATATCTATTAATACCACATATACATTGTAAAAATTGTCAAACTTTTTCTTTTTATTTTACAAGACAAGGACCATCAGGATGCTGGAAACGTATTTCAAAACTGAAAAATAACACGCTCAGAAGTATAGTTTCAGAGCAACTTATAGCTACCAATATGAACATTACGCAGCCGACTTGCGTGACACATGTTTTGACAATGGAATTCTACTCTGCCGCATATAGAATATTTAATAGTACAGTTTTTATTCTCTTTCCGATGGACTTCAGAACTCGCTTGGACACCTGTTCATGGGGATCTGCTTTGTTCTGATTTTTAAAAAATCCTCTCGACGGCTACTGAATTATACTATTCCATCCGTGGTTTCTCTCATGAATAAAAGTTGATCTACCAGCAAGGCCTAACTAAATTTGAATGTTGTTATGGAAACCAGACAGTATATTCTGGTCAAAACAGAATTATGTTCAATTAAGCATTAGTGAATATAGATTATGGAAAAGTCTAGCTAGTACATCAGTAATGTTTTGAAATTTCTGTGAATTGGAAGCATATAGCTGTGCTCTCCGCATCGAAACATTTAGAATTTTTAAAACTAAATCATTTTTTTTTCCCTTTCATCACCTCATCACCTGTTACAAAAACGACTATGTATTTATTACCATTTAATTTACTGATTGTTTTGAGTTACCTACCGGGGTCATATACTGTATCAGATCATTTAAAAGAACTTTTAGAAGAGCTTAGTGGGTCAAATCTGCGTTTTTCAGCGAATATCGTAAGTATATTTGCTCTTACACTAAGCAAGATGTTTTGACTGTTTCCTTCCAAATAATGGTAACAAATAATACCCCTGTTCATGATTTCAGTTTGCACCCTTCTTTAGCATTCGAATCGGCCCAGACGGAGCTTTCACTTACGAAGGTTTTCACGTTGAAGTGGTCAAGTTTATGGCACAAGCATTAAATGTCACGTAATACTCCCAAACAGGATGATAATTTATACTTAAATACTATATAACCACTAACATTTATTTCTTTTCTGTATTAGTTATTCATTCGTTTATCCAAATACGACCGAAGCTGACATTATAGGACTTAAGGATTCTACAATAAATCAACTTCTAAGAAATGTATTTATTCCAATCTTTAAAAATACTTACCAATTGTGATTATATAAGAAAATAGAGCAAACAAAAACTAATATTGTGCTTAAAACGGTAAAAAGGAGATAGATGTGAACGATTTTGGATACCCACTAACCGAGATTTATTGTTCAAAAATGGATTGCTCGTTTCTCATCTTTCAAAGCAAACTTGGCATGATCGTTCCATGGCCTGAAATAGAAAACCGTGTTTTGGCTCCTATCAAGCCATTTCAGTTACCGGTCGGGTTTTAAATGTTGGCATAACACACTGTAATATAGTTTGATTACAAAATCAAACAACAGGTTTGGCTCTGGCTTTTTGGGACATGTATACTTATGCTTTTTCCGTTGGTGTGGATCCCTGGAATTTACATGAAGTACGTTATTGGCGGACAAAATCGCCAACCAGTACAACGAAACATTTTAATGGACAGTAAAGCTTTCGGAAATGCTGCTGTTTACATTTTGACAATTTTGACGAGTCAAGGTATTAAGTGACCAAAGTTTAATAAAACGATCAAAAATTATTCAACTTACTTTAATAAATTTTGGTTTTTAAGGAAATTCGGTGGAATTCAAGCAGTTTTCTTTTAGGATCATGATTGGGGTATTCTGTTTGACTGCCTTAGTCTTAGACAATGCATATTCTGGCACTCTAATTTCTTTCTTAACCGTACCAAAATTGATGCCTGTTACAAAAACACTTGATGATTTAGCAACTCAAAGATATCAAAATGTGTTGTGCCTAACGGAGAAAAATGAAGAAATAGCAAAAAAATTTTTGGTATGAATTTATATTTTAGGTATAAAAAAGGATTTCAATTTGACAGCTGTTACATTTAAGGAAGCTTCTTTTGGACCGGAGAAAGTAATAGGAGATTCTCTTCGAAAGAATCCTGAAAATTTCTTTACAAATCCGTATAAAGGTATAGAGAAGCTCTGCTCCGGTAAATTCGCCTATATGTCGGTAATATTCCTTATTTAACTCGTGCTTGAATGTAGTATTTGATAACTAATTTATTCATTACACAATATAATATTAGGGAGACATAAGACTTTATCCATTTCTTGATATTGTAAACAAAAAGGTCGGTCGCTGTTTATTAACGATGTCAAACAAGGATATGCCTAACATTCTTGGATTTACATACTTTGTCGTTTACACATTTGTAAAAAATTGGCGCTACACAGACGCCGTCAACTCAAAGTAACCTATTCTAAAGTCGAACAAGCTTTTTTATTGCCAATAATGTGGTTGAAAAAAAAATTACAGGGTACAACTTTGGAGAGAATCTGGTTTAGCTGAATTTTGGGTAAAAATAATTTTACCTAGAAACGAGAAATGCTTCTTGGAAAATTATGTAGCTTCAAACGCTAAGCCCAAAGTTCTATCCCTTTCTGATTTTTCGGGTAGCCTTTCTATTCTTTTATTGGGCTCGTCTTTATCTCTACTTGTGTTCTTAGTTGAATGCATTATAGAAATGCCACGCCGCATAATAGTAAAGTAATAATAGTATAATTGAAATTGTTATCTGATATTGTGGGAAAAAACTATATGGAGCCACAAAACAGTAAGAATCATATTATTTTATTACCTTCTTTGGCCTATTGTGTATTTCAATTACTTCTTCATACCATAGTTGGAATTACCGATTAATCTTCGTAAGCATTTTTAAGTACGAGACCCTCGGAACTTGTAGCTTCTAAGATAGTAATTTTTAAATGTTGGTAGGATGGAAGGTATGGCACATTATAATTCACAAAACTAAATTCATACATATTTTACTCTTAATTGGTGAATTTGATATTTAAAATGTCTTATCTCTTTGACAGTATCATTCTAGCAATCATTACTCTAGATTTAGTAGTGTTATCTGATTCAGATGGTTTTAAAATAGTATTTATATTATTTTTGTGTCATTTGTGGTTTTGAGACTTAACTCGTGCGATAAATTAACCGACGACGAGTATAAAATACAATTTTATTTGATCCCCGCCTATACTACACATATTTATCTATCTATCTATTTCTTTTTCATTTACTCGCTCTGAAGTTGCCCTGAATCTGAATTGATCGAATGTAAGCTTGTGATGTTCATTATCCATTAATCAGAAATAATTATTGATTGGTACTGATGAGCCTTAGGATTTTGGGAATAGGTCTCTTAGTGTTTTAATATGTTAGTATTTCAGCGAAGCAATCAAAAGTAAAAAATTGCATTATGATGAAAACCCAAAACGGTCATAACTAATGATATTATAACAGCTCTTGTCCTAAAACATGATTTTTCTGTAACAAATAAATGGGTGTTGGCAATCTCGACGCAATTTGTGCTACTTCTAATGAGACATATATAAAGGGCTTAATTGCTGGAAATGTCATTCATCTATATGGCTCAGCTGGTACAGTAACGTCCTGTGACACTGAAAATCCGAAGATCGATCCTCGTGGCTTCCATCCAACTTTCTATTCATTAAATGAATCCTACTCCTTCAATCGAAATTTGAGTTTACTAAAAGTAAACACATGTTCTTTCATTGGCCATCGGTCATCAAAACACAATGGCTTAGATACATGTTTTGATTACAACATGGACACCAAGCAGTTGTGACAACCTTCTTGCAAATCGTGGCCCCTAGCGGGTGGTGTTTACATTTTGATTGTAACGTCTGCTACGGTGTCCAGGCTGCTTTTCAGAGTTTTCTTACGAATCCGGTACTCCCACGTTGGCTTAAAACAATCCAACAACTTTTCAACCAATATAGCTCCAGGGGAAATAGACAAACAATACACTTTTATTTTCACGAGTATCACTCTACAGTACCTGCAAACGTGCACTCTCGTTGTATCACATCAATACCAACGTAAGGGGCTGTTAAACAGAAGCAGTGACTAGGTTACCTACCCGGCAATTAGTGTCACGGTGGGCCTCAGATGGCGACGATTAACACCAATGAAAGAGGACACACTTGTCAAAACAGGAGAGACGGCGCCGTGTCCGATTAGGTTTCGGCAACCACAACCCTGGTTGCGGAGTCGAAATATTATAAATTAATATTATAAAAACAAACAGATTTGAATGGATTTGACTGGAATTTTCAGGTTTTCATTGAATACTATCTGAATATTTTATAGTAAGATAAAAAATACTGCATAGCATAACATGTTAGAAAATATGTATTAAGTTGATATGACTGTAAAAAATTTTAATCTGAATAATAAGCATTCAGCTAGTCGCAAAAAATTACACAAGATTATGATTGCTAAGACATTAAGATTTGCGAGTGCGGATGAGTCAACAATTATTAAACTTCAATTATAAGGTTACCACGATAAGAGCTCCTATTCGGCATGCAAAAGTTAGCTATTGCATAATAGAAGCTGTTATTTTGGACTCAAATCTAGCAGTAGAAAAATATTTATTGCAGCTTTGAATTAGCCTTTATTTTCGAGGCACTCTCATTCCGGCCTTAAGCTGTGACATTTAAAACTATATCGCTGCTAAAGAACTGCCATCAAAATCTAAAGGTGAATAAGAGGGCTGCTTTCCAGCTACGAAATAACTTTCTTTTATCATGGCTACCAGATTAAAACCTAAAAGAGCTGGTAAAATAGCTGTTAGGGAAGGTAGCTAAAAACGTTCATAGGGGTATATCCCGGATGGGATCGAATTTATTCGATACCGGAGGTTCTTCATCGTCTTATTCCCCCTCTTTTTCCCCCCCTTCTGGAGCGGGTCTCAAAACCTTTATTTCGCTCCCCTTTCCTCGCTTCTGATTGGTCGTATTATACGGAACATACGTATTATACGGAACATACGTATTATACGGAACATACGTATTATACGGAACATACGTATTATACGGAACATACGTATTTTACGTGTAGCACAGCAGACGATAAAACTATTGACAGATGGCATCTTTGTTATTGTTTTTCTCGTAGTCTCTTTTTTTTATTTTAGTGATTTTTGTTTTAGAAACCAGTATTGTTAACAGTGGCAATCGTTTAGTTTATTTTGAGTGTCACATACACATTTTTTAGGGAAAGAATCAGAATCTCATCATGTTCAAACACTTTTTCTCTTGGCACATCTTTTATATGTGCAGTGTGTACTAGTTGTTTTCACTCGTAAGTTTATTTACTCTTGATTACCACATGTCATTAAAAAAAATTATTATACATTAAATTATTTTTAATAGGCCTACAAGATAAAGCCCTTCTTTTATTTTAGAAGCTCAATGCATGCTGGTTGATTAAGTTGATCATGTGAACTACATCTTTGCTGGGCATGTTTGCTGGTCATCGCTAGCAGTATACATACTCTATTACTCTCATAATGATATGCTAACATTAGGTATATAATGTAATACAATACTGCCAGAGTGTTAAACTGTTAATCCTCTTCTAATTATAATAGTTCTTATTTACATTGCAATATACTTTACAATGGTAGACACATACCTATACACTACAAAGGCAATTGTAAGCTGCGGGTATACAACACAAACAGTCAGTAATTTGTTGTCATTTTTCTTATGGTCTCTTAATTTCCTATCCTATTTTTTTTCTATCTTGATTATTTAAGTTAGTTTTTTTCAAATTTCCAACTCGTCATCGTAAAAAAAAAAAGTCCGTCCCATCCGGTCGATACGAGGAGCGGATCTTGTTATTCTATTCTCGACTCTGTAACTTTATTTCTATTTTTTCCTACTTCTTTTGATAACGAGCAATTATTTTTTCAATAAAAAACACGAAAAAAGATAGTAAAAGACCTCCACCTAAAAGCATAAAAGCACTCGACAGATTCATAAACGTCAACTTGGTGAGTTGCCCCTTATTGACATCAGTAGGTGGCACGTTGCATCGGTTCTGATGCGGCCAAAAACGTTTGTGCCAGTAGTCCAAAAGTCCTACTTGACGAAGCCAGTTGATCCTACATACGTATAATACGTACGTATAATATATGCATTACGTTATTATTTATACAGAGACAAAAACACCACCAGCAAAGTTGCTTTTATATACTCGCGATTGAAGGTACGTATAATACGTACGTATAATATATGCATTACGTTATTATTTATACAGAGACAAAAACACCACCAGCAAAGTTGCTTTTATATACTCGCGATTGAAGATTTGAGTGATTGGGCTGTTTTTAGGGAGTGCCATGCCATGTCTAATTGTTCCCCATGACTTTTCGGCCAAATAGAGCCTACACTGGCCCGATGCTTTCAAGTCTTGCTCCATTAACGCTAAAAGATTAGCTCGATTCGAAAAGTAGACCTTATGGTGGTTGGCAACTAATTCAACGGCTTCATCAGTATTGCTCACTCTTAATTCCGGATGTTTCCTTAACACATCCCCAATTTTTCTTGCGGCTACGATTTCCGAAGTCTTATGAAAAGTAAAACGATCTTTAAAATATAGTAATTTATATTATTCAAATTAAGACGATAAGAAATATCATACCATTATTTCACTCTCCTGGGCCGAGTTTTTCAATACCGTAAGAACGGGTTGATTCGGCATAGTGTTGGCGATATCCTCCATCGAATCAATCATCGGGTGGTAACGTGGTGCCATCAAATAGGAAATCAATGTTGAGGAATAAGCTTGAAATAGAACGAAACACGCAAGGCACCAAGCGGCCAACAATAAACGAATAGCTGTTTGTGATTTTTTGTTGTTTGCTACACATTAATAATAATCAATAATAAGTTGAAAATCGTTATATTGAAAAAAACAAAGCATAGTCTATTACCGATATCGTGAAAGTGGTCAATCAAAGACCAAAAACTACCGGTCAAAGAACCCGATTCCTTACTTTCATTTGAAATTGAATGTAACAACGACAAAATCTTCCAGAGGACGACGCATACTACCCCATAACTGACTCCCATAAAAATCCATACCTATATATTTAAAATACAATGGATAAATTAATAAATATACATTATTTCTCTATTAAAAGTATGATGACCTCGAACTGAAACGGCTTAGTGATGCCATTTAAACCGATCTCAATTTCTGGATAAGGGATAAGCAAAGACTTAAGTTCGTTGGTAAAGTGAACAGTACAATCTGCCACTGTGCACCGTTGATAAGTAATAGCAAGGCCAGTAGCTAGCAAATCGATTTCCTATGTATAGTATTACAGAATAGGTTACCTAATACTCCAATTATTATTCTTTTATTTATCTCATTTCTTCAAAATACCGTTTTAAAAATATACATATGTCTGTATAGAATACTCACTCCTTTAAGTAGCATACCAACAAGCCCGTTCCACGAGCCATTTGAAAAAGCACCAAATGCCTTATCTCGAGACCTAACGAACTCTAAGCTATAATGAATAATGCATAGTGTGAAATGTATAGTATGAATAGTATATGAATCGCAAATAGATTGTTGATTTATTAATAGATTATGATATTTTATACACTTCACAAAAATACTACTTACGTGAACTGGTACTTTACGCTGAGGTAAAGTACAATTTGATACACAAATCCGCTCACATCATCGATTTGACCATTAGTCGATGTGTTCGAGCAAAAAATGAATGGATCTGCCTAAAAGAAAAACAATATTTTTATCTTATAAATCTCTTATAAATTGCTTTACTATTTCTTGATTTTTATTAATTTCCTACGATTACTTGTAAATATTTCTATATCGTTAATATTGCTTTGAAAGTTTAAATGCTCGACAACAGCGATTTGCAAGTTGTTAATAAATAAAGTGGTAATTAAATGTATTACAATTATCATTTTAAAAAACAAACTACACTATATAAGAAGATTACATCTTCGGATCCGACAATAAGATGTTTCCCTTTCAATAAACTTCCTCCTAAGAGAGAAATGAGTTCCTTAGAAGGCATAACCGTTTTTGCAGCAGTTATATCCGAACGTTGAATTTTAAAATGAGGCGAATAAAGAGAGACTATGAAACTGTGATCGTAGATAGAACTTTCCTATCTAATACTTTTCTGCTCTAAATCTCTCCTACCCAATGAAATGGTTGACAGTTGAGGCTATATACCTAAACTGATTCGTGTTAACACACTACTCTGTTTTTTATAAGCTCCGTCACTAGTCACTCAATGTAAATCGCAAGTCATTGATGTGCGCAAGTAATGCTGGCAACGGCAACCCAAATTGCCAGATTTAACCTCGGTTTTTTCCCCTGTTTCGATCGTTATCGAGAAATTTTATGAGATAATGAGAAATCAAATCGTGGGACCTATGTTAGTATACAATGCTTGAACCCATCTATCCACAAAGGGGAAAGGATGACAGTGTTTCACAATTCAATGTCGAATTAATTCAAAATTGAATTAATTCACGAATTAATTCAGAACTCCTTGAATCTGAATCTGAATCGATTCAAATTGAAAATATTTGAATCCTGAATCGTGAATCGATTCAAATTTCAAGAAATGAATCGAATTCAAAGAAATACAGTGTTGCCAATTCGCAAATATTTTTATAGAAATTTTCGTTTGCTCTTTTCACTTTTTAGTAAACAAAGCTGGCGGTTTGACAGGTAGTTTCATTTCACGATATAGTTTGTTTGAAAATTTGTTTGTTTTGTGAGGTAGCTATCGGAACCCAATATGAATTCTTCGAATGCGGGTTCTTATATTGACTGTGCGCCGTACTTTTCTCAGTGATACTTAACTAGAACATCTCATTCACCTAAAGATACATCACAATATGTAAATAACTGATGGGTAAAAAAATATAATTGAATCTTGAATCTTGAATCTAAATTCACGAATTAAATTCAATTGAATCTGAATCTGAATCTAAAAAAGATTCACGGGGTAGTTGAATCTTGAATCTTGAATTTGATTCAATTGACGGTTGAATCGTGAAACACTGAAGGATGATGACCAGTATTTTCAACAGAATGTTCATATTCATCACGATGCTTTCAAATTCATAAACAAATAAGAACTTTCAGTTATCTGTCTTCTGGTGTTTTTGACCTGATAAAGATTAGTTTTATTTTTCATTAAAAAATTATTTCGAATCTAATTTTTTTTCCTATAAGGTCTACTAGCTGTTTTTGCCGTTTTTTGGTAGGAAATTAACAGCTCTGTATCGTACTTTCCCGGATGGGATCGAATTTTTTCGATACCGGAGGTTCTACTCCTTCTTATTTCCCCCCTTCTGGAGCGGGTCTGAAAACCTTTATTTCCCTGCTTTTCCTCGCTTCTGATTGGTCGCCCCTTATGTACCTATGTACTTATGTACCTATGTACTTATGTACCCTCATCCCCTCGAGCGTTCTACGCCATCTAGAGTTCCTTTCCAATACTCCATGCTCTATTTCGCCTTTTTCTTCGTTTCTATTCTTGCAATCTTTCATTATTACTCTTATCCATCTCTCAACTCTCATTATTAGAACAATACTTAATTAAACACGAGTATAAACAATATATGATAGCGTTCGACTGTTATGTTCTATTGGTTGACTTTGCCATCTTACGCGCTTTTCAACTCAATATTCCATCATGAATCCGTCCTAATTTTTCATTTTCAATTCTTAATTTTTCATTTCTAATTTCTTTTAATTCATTCTTAATTTCCTATAATATTTTTTACTATTATGAATGCCTCAATTTTTCATTCTTAAACGGGTCTTTTCATTCTTTATTTTTATTCCTAATTTTAATCCACACCCGTCAAATCAAATGCCAAGAAAAAAAAATCCGTCCCATCCGGTCGATACGAAGAGCGGATCTTGTAGATAAATTTTTCCTTTCCGTGCCAAAGAACATGACTTCGTTAGTAGTATTTAACCCACCACGGTAAAAATGCATTAACTCTGTGTTATATCACCAATTCAATAAAATGGAAGGATATTTCTATGTTTTTCTTATTGATTGACTTGAAAAGTATTTACATATATTAGAAACTTTTTTAAACTAATGGGTATTTCCTCTAATAGTTCTTGTAAGATTCATTTCCTCGTGACTTTAAGGATATATCCAGTGATTTTAGAACAGTATGGTCTACAATAATTGTATTTTACCACTCTCACCAAAAAGACAGAAAATATAAGCTTAACGAAATTTTCATTTAAGCAGATTATTTTCCTGCTGTGGGTGGAATAGCTGCCTGCAGGGCGGTGGCCTATATACAATGTACAAAAAAGAAGTTAAAAAGAATCAAAGAAATAAAACTGTTATGTACTGTATGTGATGTTGCTTTTTTGTTGCACTTAAATTTGTTAGTTTTCAACCAGTACATACCATCTGACCGAGCAACTGTCCAGCCGCTGCAGGGTTAGTCGCCACTAACGCAGTGTAAGCAGCCTAAATGCGCGAAATGTTATTTTGTTACAAAATATTTAGAATGTATTTTAATAATATGTTGGGACCGCTTACCAAAATTTGAGCTGGGGTGAGGATTTGAGTTGGGTTAGTGACAGGAGCAGGGGCTGGATAAGGGGAAGGAGGTGGGACCGTACCACTCGTCGAAGCCCTGAGGACGGCAGTCTATAATGTACAAAAATACCATAGTTTAAATGAAACAACGCGCGATGCATGATCATTATTTCTTTGGTAGTATAAATATATACCAGCTGATTTAGCAAATTCGTGGCCGCAGCAAGGTTAGCCAAAGCTAGGTTTTGATAAGACGCCTAAATAAATGAAAAAGGTATTTTATTTGTCACTTTTTTGTAAGGATAACATTGAATATGTCATTAGTCGCACTTACGAAAATTTGAGAGGGGGTGGGGACAATGCCGGTAGCAGGGGCTGTCGGGTAGTATGGTGCTGGTTGGGGAGGGTAGTATGGTGCTGGTGCGGGCGGGTAGTATGGTGCTGGAGTGGGTGGGTAATAATATGTTGGAGCTGGCGGGTAGTAAGTTATTGGTGCATAACATGAGTCTAAGCCTGTGGTCGATGGAGCAGCTACAGGTTTAGTTCCAGTTGACGGAAGACTGGAAGGTGCAGGAGCAATCTGGAGCGTCCACATAAAATACAAATACACATGCGAACTACTTAAAAAAGGGAAAAAAAATCATAGTAATTATTGAGTGCAGATTCTTACCGGTGGTGGAATGGTGGCAGCTGCGGCATAAGCCACGAAGCCCAAAATCAAGATAGACAACTTCATCATTCTGTAGTATTATGATACTTTTTAGACTTAAGTCTGCTCTATCAAGTCAAAATGGATAGCTTATATATGGTGAAGTCGAGGTTATTTCGGACGTCATTGTAGTAACTTGGTTTTGATGAATAGATGCACTTAATGTGTACAGTACATCTCGCGATTTTCTCTTGAATATTGATTTGTTTCCTTTTCTATTGCGGTGGTGTTTGTGGCCGCTATTCAATGGCAAATCCAGATGTTAACAATCGACCAACGAGTCAATTTACCAGCTAGTTGGATAGAAATATCTGCATGGAAAACTTATTTTTATGTATTTTTTAACGGATAAAATGGTTAGGTGTTGTGACTAGTTTGTACTTGAGAATTTTAAAAAGAACCCAAAGCGAATTTTGAAGCTGGAAGTTGTGATATAGTAATAATTCGGTACTATTGAGTCTATTTACACTTATTTTTTTAAAAAAAAACAGTATAATTTAAAATACTCATGATCCTAACTATCAAATGTTAATTTTTTCCAAATGATGCCAGGTCATCTTTTACATCACGGCTGATTTATAGAGGATATTGCCCGGCACTTTAAAAAAATAAATTCCAACTATGATGGAAGAAAAAAAATCACTGATGTTCTTCTCTATTTTTTTAAATTCTTTTTCAATATGTTTTTTGACAAATGTTCCCTGAGGTAAGGTTCATCATTCAGTATTCAGTATTCATCATACTCTTTAATTCACCATGAACTTTATAATTCATATTGCTCCGAATAGCTCGTCCACTCATTTGTAATTTTGTATTTGAATTGGTGCTTCCATGCGCACAACAGATACTATTTTGTATTGGGCAACTCAGGAGATTCCACATCGGTTATCACATCGGCCGGAGCCCTCTTTGCCGGCCCGACCAGCCTTCACTGTCGCTTTCCCCCTAGTTTTGTACTGTCACCTCCCCCCCCCCCCCTTTAAATTATTGTAAATTGCTTATATTGCGAAATTGACGAAATATACAAAAGCTATTTGCCTCTATCATGTTTTTTGCCATTCCGCACACATATTATGCATAAGCATGATGTATGAGCATCATGGAGTATAATAGCATGGAGTTAATATTAAGTATAAATCGCTATATGTTAGAAAATCTTTTTCTATATCGATACATTCGATAGACTTGGACTATTATGTGTCTTAACCTTGTATTCTGCTCTAATTCTTCGATCAAATCGAAACACTGGATATGAAAAACAATCTGTTTTCTTTTTATTCCGCAAGGAAAAGAGGTTGGGTGTATCCATGCTGTGTATCCTGTATCCTGCTTATCAAGGAAAAGTGAAATGGCACATGCAAATTAAAACAGTCGATATAACCTTTGAGAATGGTAAAATACTATCGATATTTCGCTACAACCCATCTGTTATTTCTGATTACATTATATGATGTTTCCCTTAATTAATTAAACGTGAAGGAAAATGGGATAGTTATATAGGTGTATTGTAAGTTTAAATAAAGTATTTCTTGTATATTTGGTTCAACAAGTTTAGTTGCTACTACTCAGTGTAAATTTATTATAATATTACATCCCAAAATGGTTGCTGATGGCCAATGTAGATGAACTCGAGGTAAATCCAGTACTTACCGAACATTTTAAAAGTTTTCTATCCAGATTTATACATACTAAAACTGTTACTACGTGATAAACGGTAAACTTCCCCCGCCCACCTCCCCTCTCTTGATAAAAAGGCAAGCATATGTTATTTTTTTAACTGTTCATCTATATATTTTTAGAACAAAGACCCAGCGGAGGTATCAGTATCAGTTAAAACGGGAGCCAGAAAAAATGTTTAATACTAACGTGTTAGTTTCCATCATATTGGTAAGAAAATAGTTGAAAATTTTAATGTTTTTCAGTATTCTGCTGTAATGTAGAGAACGAGTTTAAACTATAAGTTTTATTTTTAACATCTAAGCAAGAATATTGTTGATACGCGGTTGTAATGAAATTCGAAGGTGGCTGTAAGGAAATAGTTGAGCATTTTTTTTAAAGTAGATGAAAGACAAATTAGATAAAAAATTACTCTTTTACACAGTAATACTTTCTTATTAGCATCTTTTGTAGTCTATATAGATTTTCACTCAATCTGTTTATAAAGAGATGGGCAAGATTTTTCAAAAAATTACCCGTAACTAATAGCAGACAATAACCATCAGTATCTAATACCAACAGCTAGTAAACATTTCTACTGGAACAATATTGCCAATTATTAGAATAACGAAAGATATGATGGCGTTAACGTGTTTAATTTTTTCATTGTGTTTCTAGTTATTGGGTGGTGGATCGTTGATTCAACAATCGAAAGCGGAGGACACTTGCGACATGGAGGATTATTCTCCATGTACTTGTGAAGGAGTAGAATCGGATGGCAGGAATTTTATACTGTGTAATGCTGAAAAAGTGAAAGATGTTATGGATGTTTTCAATCGAACCAACACTATAGAACTTGGAGAGATCAAAATTTACCAAAATTGGTTCGATGATTGGATTCCGGATCATTTCATTTCGAACAAAAAAATGGGACAACTATTTTTTGATTGTGGTAACGCTCCTAAAACCAAAATTGGAAAGAACTCCTTCAATTCGACACGGGCGGACACAATACTTGTTGAGCTCTACAAATGCACTTTGCAAGATTCAGATTTGAGCTTCGTTGACGGATTTACCAAAATGACATCATTACTAGTGGATAACTTTGAAGAAATGGGGAAGCTTTTTTCTACATTCCCAACCAATATTCCGAAAATTAACAATATTAAATTGATTCAATGTCGTGGTTGGGATACTTTGATGAATGCTCCATCTCCCATAGTCGATGCAAAAAATTTCGTCAGACTAGATGTAATTAAGTCAGTTGATATGACTGACGATGTCATGAACGTGGTTATTGAATGGGCGGTCCAGTCTTTCAATTCAACGTTAAAGAGCTTGTACATTCACTCTAATAACTTGAAGAGAATCCCTTCGCAGCTGGAACTCTTCGGTCAAATCTATACACTGGATATGAAAAATAATTCATTTTCTTACATTCCTGCTGGTTCGCTTAAATTCACGTCGAAAGACTTGAGTGTCATTGACCTTTCTAATTGTGGGATACAAGACATAGAACCGAATGCATTTGGAGGTTTGAAAAACCTTAGCAATTTTCATACATGACATAGAATTAATAGTGAATTAATTTTAGGAGGAATATTTGAAGGCATCTTTATTGATTTGGGTGGTAATTTGCTGTCAAAGCTCAATTCCTCTGTTTTTGAAGAAATTCTTCGATCAGGTGTAACCATTGACATCTGGAAAAGTGGGTCCATATTTTTCATTTTGGGAGATTTATATATATATATATATTTGGTTATTCTAATTTTCAGATCCATTGGACTGTATTGAAGATCCATGTCATCTGGCATGGATTTTTAATCAAAATCTTTTGAAATCCGTTCTCAACGCTGCGTGCTCTAATGGAACTCTGCTTACGGATCTCGATCCAGAATTTTTCGTTGATTGTTATGTAAGAATAATATTTTTAACGTAGCTCCATTAAATAACCCTACGTTTATCTGTTTTTGGTCAAACATTTGTTTATTATTATTATTATTATTGTGCTTAGATCTTATCTACGCCGGAGTCCAATACACCAACATTCATAACAAGCAAGATCACCACCCAAGAAACGGCTGAATTCACAAGCACTGTGACTTCTATGAGCACCGTTATCACCACTAGAAGTGCTTTTGGTCAAACTTTCCAGGTATATCTAATGGAATATCTATTTTTTAAATTAATAAAACGCAGCATAACGTTTTTGTTTTAACAGTCAATTGAGACCACTTCAGCAAATGAGTCTACCTTAGGTTCGACGATTGTGTCAACCATCTATTTATCAACAGAACAATCGTTAAGTACCTATTTCAATCCAAATAATATGTATCTTTCTTCCGGTTTATTTAACTTTAAAAAAAAAATAGCATTAGAATTCGATAATATTGATACAGATAAACATGTTAAAACCACCAATGTGATTCAATAGGGCTAAACTTTTTTTCAAATATATTATGAAAAACAATGCATTTGAGTCTTATATTTTTAAATAAATATTTATACTCAACTTAAGTACAGTAACAGAAGAAAATAATTACATTAAATATAATTTTATTGAAATATCCAGGAAGTACCAACCAACAAGTCTTGCTACGATAACTCCAACACCACTGCCATACCAGTAAAATATAATTTTGCCTTCCATCTCATTTGGTTCTCTTTTCAATAATAGCATATATTTAACCCCAATTTTTTTTACTTACTTTTAACAGGGAGCTAACAACTACTAGTGGTGCACGGGAACTTTATTGGTACAACGTGGCTTTTACTACCATTCTTACGAGTTACTTTGTGGTGTAGTCGACAAAAATCTGGCGATTAACATCGGAACTAACAATCATATACGCCAAAGCTTTAAGACACAAAATCAAAAAGAAAGATCAATTGTAACACATCTCAAATTAATTCTTTTATCCGAATTATATATTTCCTAACTATTTTCTAACTATGATATTGAACCCTGAATAACACGTTCTACCGAAGAATTGATCAATTTTCATCTTTTAAATGTGATTCTGGCCCCCCCCCCCCCCCATGATATTTTTTAAAGCAAGCTGTTCGAATAGAATAATAAATTATGAGTCAATTAAAATATGCTGTTATAGCAATATACCACTTATTTGAAAGGTATGCAGATTTATACAAAGCGTTTTCAGAGCTTAAATTTGGTTTCATTTCTATTTCAATTTCAAGTAATAATACACACACATCGTTAAAATGGTGCGACACAAAGTTTTATAGTTACTATTTTGTTTTTATTGCTGTAATTTAAAATCATTTTAAACTTATACGGTTTGAGGTTCTCCCTAGTAGACTTTATATGACTACTTTTTGTTAAAATCGCAATACCATTAAAAAATAAAGAGAATTTTACTTCGTTTTTCTTTTCCAGTCGATATTATTAATCAGGTTATTATCACGCCATAGCTTTCAGATCTCGAATGGACAAAAAAAAAGAATCGACAGTACCTATTATCAGAGAGAAATGGGCCTATTGATTTCTACAGGTTGACACTGCCATAAAATCTTAAATTTGTTTGGGAATCTGAGGTTGTTGTTGAGGACTCTGATTTTTTTTACTCAAATAAAAAATACACATATATGTATATTCATATTTAAAACTTTCAAGAAAAGGGAAAACATACGAGAATTTAATTTGTAAACTAAAATAAAAGCATTGGGTTATTTTTGTCTTTTTTTGTACTTTAGTTTTGCCCTAAACCATATAAGTTTGTTTCTATCATTTATAGACAAATTAAAAACCAATTATTTATCACTGATCAATAGTATATTTGATAAAATCTAAACTATAAAAACGATAGGTATAATAATGTTAATGATTTATATTTTCTACTTATTTCCTAGTTGATGGGTTCTGGATCCTTAATTCAACAATCAAAAGCGAATCCCACTTGCCAAATGGATGATTATTCTCCTTGTTCTTGTGAAAGGGTAGAATTGGATGTCAGGAATTGCATACTATGTAATGACAAAGAAGTAGAACCTGTAATGGACGTATTTAAACGAACCCAAGCTATAGAACTTGCAGAATTAAAATTTATCAAGAACCAAAAAGACGATTTAATTCCGAATAATTTCATTTCGAACAAAACGATGGGTAAATTAATTTTAAACTGTAGTAATAATCCAGCTGCAAAGTTTGAAAAGGATTCGTTCAATTCAACGCGGTTGTAACAACAAATGTTGAGCTGTATGAATGCCTCTTGCAAGATTCGGATTTTAGTTTTATTGAAGGATTTACCAGATTGACAACTCTTCTCGTAGAGCACTTCAAAGAAATTGGTAAACTTTTTTCTACATTTCCAATCAATCTTCGCACAATAAATAACATGTAGTTTAATCAATGTTTTGGCTGGAACACTTTGCCGGACGCCTCGGTGCCCATAGTCGGTGCTAGAAATTTTATCAGATTAGATGTAATCAAGTCAGTTGATATGACTGACGATGTCATGGATGTAGTAATAGAATGGGCGGTTAAGTAATTTAATTTGACGATGAATAGCTTGAACATACACTCCAACAACTTGACGAGAATCCCTCCGCAGATCAATTTATTCGACAAAATCGAAACGCTGGACATAAAAAATAATTTCTTTCCTCGCATTCTTGCTGGTTCACTGAAATTTACATCAAAATATTTGGGGTTGATTGACCTCTCCAATTGTGGAGTGCAGGACATAGAGCCGAATGCATTTGAAGGTATACATTTTCATATTTATTATATGACAACACAGTGATAACGACATACCCTTAACAGGAACATTTGAAAACACCTTTATTGATTTTAGTAATAATTTCCTAACAAGGCTCAATTCCTCTGTTTTTGAAGTGATTCTTCAGGCGGATCAGGATCAGGAGGATCTATTGACGTCTTTAAAAGTTCGTCGATAACTTTTTAATTTACTTTAAAATGTATTATGGGTCCAAAATAAGTCAATTTAATTGCGAAATTATCAGATCCATTGAACTATATCGAAGATACCTGCCATCTGGCCTGGATTTTCAATCAAAATTTTTTAGGATCCGTTCGTAACGCTGTGTGCTCTAACGGAACTTTGTTCAAGGACCTCGACTCGGAATTTTTTACTCAATGTTTTGTAAGAGTAATTTTTAATTTTTAAACTTTATTCGCATACTTTTTATTTATTTACTTGTATTGTTCTGCTAAGGTTGTTTCTACTGTCGAGTCCACTACACCAACATTCATCACGAGCAAGAATGCAAGATGACTACCCAGGACACTGCTGTAAGTGTCATGCCGTCTCTGAGCGCTTGGATCAGAATTGAAAGCACTTTTTACCCAACTACTACCGTATATTATTGGAAACATTCTTTTTTTTAATCAGTAAAATGCAGCATTTATTAGGTATTAATAGTCGCTTCCGACCACTTATTATACATCGGAAGATAAATCTAGCTTAGATTCGACGAGTGTGCTTGCCATCTCTTTATCAACAGAACAATCCTTAAGTATAAATTTCAAAAAAATTATGTTTTTTACCTACCTTTAATTCATTCAACAATATCTTGTACGCTGATTCAGTAATATCGATGCAGCTAGTCAATAACTTAAAGAAGTTAAATAAGTATTGTTTTGATCCTTATACTTTCAAGTAATAGTAATACATATTATAGAGCTTATTATAAACAACAAATACTTAGTAATACTTACAATAGAAGAAATAAGTAATTATGAATTTGTTGAAATATATAGAAAGTATCAATCAACAAGTTTTGCCACGACAACTGCAACACAGCCGCCATACCAGTAAAATATCTTTTCGTCTTTCTCATATTTTTATTATTTTTTTTTCATTTAACCATAACTATCGTCCTAGGGAGCTTACAACTACTAGTGGTGCAAAGAAACTGAATTGGATTCAAATGGTTTCTACTACCATTCTTATGAGTTACTTTGTGGTATAATCGAACCAAAACCCTATTGCGAATATAATTGGAGTCAACCATCACATGTACGACAGTACCACTTCTACACAAATGGGAAAATTTCATCTTTTCAGAATGATGCATATTTCTTCACACATTTTTTATGATATTTAACTTTGAACACGTTCTATAAAAGAATTATACTTCATGTTTAAAAAATATTTATTAGAAAAACTGATTGAGCTTCTTTCATTCGTTGTGATTCATGAATTTCCATTTTTTATACACAGAAAAGCACCTGAAAAAAAATTATGAGAAAGAGAAAAGATAAGGTAATATGTCCCTGTAGCAGTAATAATTGATTCCATTGATTTCACATATTGAATCCAACGAAAGCAGCACTAATAAAATAGAACAATTTGGTAAAACTATAGTATGCGACTACGCTTTTTCGTCAATTAGTTTAATTAAATCACTCCAATCTCTTAATTTATTTAGTTATTAGCTTGAAAAGGTCTACAATCGGGACCAGCCGCGAAGCCAAAGTTGGGGTTTTGGGTGGAAAAATTTAAAATTAAGTAAATAGAAGAATTTAAGTAAATTAAATAAATTAAGTAGATTAAGTAAATTAATAGAATGATGGAATCCAAAGGGAATGAGAGAATGATTACGCCGGTCATAGACTCTATGTTCCCTCCGCTCTATGACATAGAGCGGAGGGAACTGAACACTCCGTACTGAGTTCGTTAAATTGTTTGATTGAATGAATATACTAAAATACGGCGACGTGAATATACTAATAGAGGCTTTTCCTCTGCTTGACATTCCTGTTCCTACTCCATGATTTTATCTTCATTCTACCACACAGGAAAAGCTGCCTTCCAGAGTTTTCTGTGCCAATTGACTTGATAACAAGTAAAACAATAAATTTATAACCAGCTTTTTCAAGCAAAGTTAAAAGAGGTGATATCAAAATAACTCTTTTATAGTATATTGTAGTATATGCGGGACCCGTACTCATCGCCGATCAGGTCGGAGAAGTCGAAAACGATTTTTTAGAGCATTTAAAGTCACGTTGAACATGTTAGGAAGGTAATTTAGGTGACCTTTAAAGAAGTAATTGTTCTTGTTTAAAGAAAGATTTTAATAAATGCCTGTCCATTACGCTATTTTGATTCATGTCAGTTACATAACGAAAATCGGTTTAAGAATATTTATTAAAATTGAATATAAAATAATTCATTCCTCGACTTATTTCTAAAATCAGATAACACACTCTACCTTATTGATCGTACCGTTTGTATCATTTGAATATAAAACTGATTCGAGCCCGGGGCGACCGGCTACAATGTCAGTGCTTTATCAATTGCTTTTGGTTGGAGACCCAAAGATAGAGGTAATCGATGATAAACGAGCGCCTTCTGGTTAAAATGAAAGCATATGGCATTTTTTAATGGCTCGTCTATATTTTTAATACAGTAAATTCAGAAAACGATATCAGTATGAGTTGGATCCATGACTAGAATAATGCTTTCCTTTAATACTTATATCGGGGCTTTCGTCCTATTGGTAAGCAAAAGATTAAAGTTATAACTATCATTCTGTGTTGAAAACTGTGACATCGTGTAAGGCTTTCGAAAAAAATCTCTCTTAAATGAGTTGAATAATGGTTTTCTCACCTGGTATTTTATATACATGGCATTTCAGTGAGAAAATAGTGCATTTTAATAACAGGCAAAAAAATCAGATTGGATTTTAAAAAATTGTATCTATACCTATGTTCGATCCAGCCTTGCAGCAAATAATTAAAATTGTTAGACATTTAAAATCTCTTAACCCGGAACAATACTATAATTTGTAAATGATCAAACAAAAATAACGATAGGTATTATTATTTCAATACTCTTTATTTTCCATCATACTTCTAGATCATGGTTTATGGATCGTTCATTGGCCAATCAAAAGCGGAGAACACATGTGCAACAGAGGATTATTCTCCCTGTACTTGTCAAGGGGTTGAATTGGATAGCAGGAATTTCATATTGTGTAATTTGGTAGACGTGGCAGCTGTAATGGATATCTTCAAACGTACTCAAACTGTAGATATTGCGGAATTAAAATTTTACAAAAAATGGTCCGACATTTTTATCCCGGATCATTTCATTTCGAACAAAAAAATGGGAAAACTAGTTTTGGACTGTGGTACGGATCCCGACACGACGATTGGAAAGGATTCATTTAATTCAACACGACTGGCCACATCAACTGTTGAGCTCTACAGATGTATCTTACATGATTCAGATTTAAGCTTCATTGAAGGATTTACCAAAATGACAACTTTACTTCTAGAGAAATTCAAAGAAATTGGAAAACTATTTTCCACTTTTCCGATCAATCTTCCCACACTAAACAGCATTAAATTCAATCAATGTTTCGGGTGGAATACTTTGATAAATGCCCCATCTCCTATAGTCGGTGCAAACAAATTCTTCCGACTAGATTTAGTTAACTCAGTTGATATGACTGACGATGTTATGAATATGGTAATTGAATGGGCGGTCCAATCTTTCAATGCGACGTTATCGAGCTTATACATACAGTCTAACAACTTGACAAAAATCCCTTCGAAGCTCGAATTCTTTGGTCAAATCGGAACACTGAATATCAAAAATAATTTCTTTCCTCATATTCTTGCTGGTTCACTCAAATTCACATCGAATGAAATAATTTTTATTGATATTTCCAATTGCGGAGTTCAAGACATAGAAGCGAATGCATTTGAAGGTAATTCTTTTCATTTCGTATTTGACAGTGAATTAATGATTACTCTATTTTAACAGGAATATTTGAAACCACTTTTATTGATTTCAGCAATAATTACCTTTCAAGGCTCGATTCCTCTGTTTTTGAAGAAATTCTTCTATCAGGTGGAACTATTGACGTCTCGAAAAGTTTGAACTACAACTTTTATTTAATTCAACTTTTTAAAATAGTTCTTACATCATTAATTCACTTTTAAAATAATCAGATCCTTTGGACTGTGTCGAAGATCCCTGCCATCTTTCATGGATTTTTAACCAAAATCTTTTGAAATCCGTTCTCAATGCTGTTTGCTCTAACGGAACTTTGTTTGAAGACCTAAACCCGAATTTTTTTGCAGATTGCCTTGTAAGAATAATCTTTTTAAAACCAATACACTCTGAAATGTAACTTTATTTTTATACATAATCTGGCTTACTTTTATTGCCATATTTGCCTTTAGATTGTTTCTACACTCGAGTCCTTTACACCAACATTCACCACCCAAGAAACGGCGGAATTTACAAGTAATATGTATTATATGAGTACCGGTATCAGCAGTAGAAGCACGTTTAGCCAAACGTCCCAGGTATTTACACACAATGGAAAACGAATTTTAAAATCAATATCTATTACGCACCATTATATTTTGTATTGACAGTCACTTGCGACCACGTATTATACATCTGCAAATGAGTCTACCTTACTTTCGACGATTGTGCCAACCATCTCTTTATCAGCAGAACAATCGTTAAGTACCCATTTCAATCAATCAAATATTTTTTCTACTTCCAAATCAATTATTAAAAATAACTAGTATTAAAAATCAGTAACATTGCAAAAGTTGTGTTTAAAAACCTATTAGGTTATTTAAATACTTAAAAAATATGTGTTATGAAGGCTAATTAATTTTCAAGTAATAGCTACGCACACTTAAAGTAATTAAATTAATAATTACCTTATTTATAACTGAGAATTCTATTGAATGTATAGAAAGTATCAACCAACAAGTTTTGCTACGACAACTCCAAACCCAACATCGTACCAGTAAAACTAATACTGTCGTTTTCTATCTCATTTTCCCCTCTTTTCAATACAAGCATTTTTTCCCAAAACAGGGGGCTTACAACTACTAGTGCTGCACAGGAATTGCATTGGCATACCATGGTTTTAACCACCGTTCTTTTGAGTTACTTTCTGGTGTAATCAACACAAAATCGGGCGAATATCATCTCAACTATCAATTCTATGTCGATCTCAACTACGGCAATTCTATGTCACACAAAATGGAGAGCTAAACTGTAGCACAAGCGGATTTCTTAAATCAGAACTAAATATTTCTTAATGTTTTTTACTATGATATTTAACCCCGAAGAAGAATTTTATTTCGTGTTGTGAAATATATTAGAGGAAATATGTTTAGTTTTGTTGATTGACTATGAAAAGGTCAAATAATTCTGCTGCCGACTGCACGAAAAAGCGTAAGCATCTTCTGTGGTTTAGCAAAAAAAATTCTACGATAAAAAAAAAAAAACTTGCATTTGTTACTCAACAATGCCACGACCAATGAGTCAGTTAAAAGAATAAAACTAAACTCTACTTTTTAACGAAGATACATTATCTGTTTGAATTTAATGTAAATAAATTGGCGTTTTTAAATTCAATTCTAATACACTTAAAATCTTTAACACACGAAGGTTGTTGAAAATATTGCCTGCAGATAGTACTCTTTATCACAAAAATTGGCCAATATTATTCACTTATAAAGGTGGTTATGGCGCAAACCCAAAACGCTGTGTATTGTAAAAAAAAGCTGTGTATATTGACGATAGATCCAACAAGGAAATTCACCAATTTCGTAGTTAATTATTTTATTCCATTGACTAGTTTAAAAAAAACTACACAAAAATACTTATAAAAAAGAAACTAATTAAAAAAAAAGAACATTTTATTTCGTCATTACATTATCTTATATTTACCCAAAGACTCTAAAACTGTTTTTATTCCGATTGATTTGATCAAGCTCATCGAGACATTTTATTAATATATTAATTTTGGATTCAGACCTCAGTCTTGGGAGGGGCGATTAACATTGGTCTTATGATACTTCCGGAGGGGGCGATTTTACGTAACCCCTTTCCCATGTTAATTTTCCCGTCTTGGGAGGGGCGATCGCCCCCGTCACCCTTCCCTTGTATCCGCCGCTGGTTAAGCGGATATTCAAGCAGTAAATTTATAGGAAAATCAAGGTGAAATAACAGTTACCACGTTCTCTTAGAAACCGGAACAAGGAAAGTTGGTGGTTCAAAATATCTCAAAGCGAGTTTTTTTGCAACAAGGTAGCCTCGAGGAACAATCTGATTTGGTGACAAGGTATTCATGTTAAGAAAACCAGTTTTTACAAAGAAGTATATGGCATATACATAAATGTAAGCAGATTCTACGTGGCGGAAAAACAGTAGTTGGCTTTGAATAACAGTTTCAAGTTTACGAGAATTTTTCTTCGCTTCTTCACCATTTTCTAAATATTTCTTAGAAAATGCTATTTCACTTTTCAATCTTTAATACAGCTCTGTCAAGTATTTTTCTCCTTACCTTTTTACAAAATGCCTTTGTAACAGAAACAGGGAGAAATTTTCATCCTAAAGCAAGTAAGCTTAAACTATTTCCTTCTAAACTAATGCATTAAATGATAATATTTTTTAGGGACAAACCGACAAATTTTTCCCGACGAAAACAGAGATCGTAGAAAACCCGCATTTCCTAAAGTTCCAGATAACCGAAGACTGTCAGCAAATATTGCCAGTGCCCATGAGGTACTCCGCAAAGGATTGCAACAATTCCTCGAATTTAAGGACACCGGTTTAGAAATCTACTTGAATGAAATGATCAATCAAACTTATGAGTATGTGGACGAGTACGGAAAAGAAATTCCAATCTACACAAAAGTTTTCCGCTTCATTTTGGAGCAGCACAAAGAAGTCGAAGAGGAAAACTACGCAGTTGGCCAGTTTGATAAGGATAAATTAGATCTCTGCAGCGTTGCCAGGTATCTGTCGCACCAGCCCTCTGTCGGAGATAGGAAAACGATCATTAGGAGAATGGGAGATGCTCTTGGATACAGGTGCCATCCTTGCACACCTTACAAAAGAAAGCAGTATGGAGTTACCTACGTTCCAAGCACTGAAGGCATCGATCCAGAAATCTCCCCTGAAGAGAGTTTGACACTTTGTAATTATACACTTATGAGCGTTACTTCTATGGCTTCAGCACCAATCATGAATCCACCTTCTACCACCACTATAGAGTCTCCAGTGCTAACTACCACAACTCGTAAGGCTATCTAAAGTTTTAAACACTCTAGTACATGCACTGTTTTTTTTTTTTTTGAGCAAAAAATAGAGTAGGAATAGGCTAGAAATCATTTTTATTTGGTGGTTCCTCTATGTAAGTAAATACCATGACATAGTAACGCTTTTGCTATGCACTCTCCTCTAAAAGAAATCTGTTCACGAAAATTTTAATAACATTTGCATTCAATAGCTTCAACCAAAAATGTTCAATTATTTTGAAATTATAACTAAATTCTCAATTCCTTGGTTGGAAATTTTCGTTTGATTGTTTTTTCCTGAACGGCTTTTTAGAGTGCCATACCATTAATAACCGGAAAAAACAGAGAACCTATGTATCAAATTGGTTTTTGGTCTATGCTTGATCGCAGACGGGACAGAAAACATGACGCTAATTAGACAGCTTCATTGATGCATTGATATATTGTTTTTCCAGACTGAATGAAATCGTAATTATTATGCGTATTATTTATTGTATATGTTTCTGTTTTAAAAATTACATTTAAAAGGATTATTGCAAATTTTTAGTTCAGCATTCAAAGAAAGCTTCTTCTGATACAACCAGATTTTTTATTATTTAAATTTTTCCTCAACCTGAGTATACATATATATTTTTAATCAAGGGCGATCTGGTTTTTTTTTTTTTTTGTAAAAACATAGTAATATTAGATATACTATAATAGAACGATGTGGACTTTAAAAAAAGAATAAGTAAACAATTATACGTTTTATTATTTCTAAAAAAATTCAAAAGCAATACAATTTTAATAAATTGCAATTTCTCAATTTAGAATCAGAAACTGACCCAGAAGATAATGATGACACAAGCAGCTCGGAAACTTCTTTCCCTTCGGATTTAAATCCCAATATGAATTATGGAGAATGCTATTACAATGTACAGAAGAAACGTATTTCTATTTTCCAGGAAGAATATGCTTATCGTAAACACCACTTTTATACTTCATACCGAGGAGACGTCGTCTGTGATCTGGTCACCATAGGAGAAATATTAGAAATTTTCGATCGCGTTGCACGGACTACCTTTGATTCAATTACACTTAACATTCGAAAAACTGAAAAAGTCATCCCAGCAGATCTTCTATCCAACAAAAAAGCAGAAAAACTAATACTTGAATTTGAAAGAATTGATAATTCTCAACAAAAATTGAGAAAAGTTTTACCTGCCGCATTTCGAGCAACAAAAAATTACACTAAACATGTTGAATTGATCAGCATCGATCACAGCGAGCTGAACTTAGGTTGGCTGTCTGGATTCGTTCAGTTAAATACCTTATCGTTTACGTGGAACTTGAACCTTTGGAATAGTTTTCCTACCCTTCCACCTCTCCCAAGTTTAACTATACTAGACATCTACCAGTGTGTGGTCGGAATTAAAGATATGGAGGAGTTCCCCAGTTTAGGAAATGGTTTGAAATTTTTCGAATTTTATCCGTCAGTTGAAGAAGATGAAGAGAGTCTAAATCACGTTTTGGATTGGCTTCTTCTTTCTTCAGCCGAAACTTTAGAAATCCTGAAAATAATTTCAGTGGCCAATATGACTCGAATCCCTCCTCAAATCTCCTCTTTTAAAGCTTTACAATTTTTTCATTATAACAATGGACACAAGACTTCTACAATCCTGAAGGCAGGAGCTTTATCTTTCAGCGTTCCCGTAGCGAACTTGAGGCTATCCGCAAATGGCGTAACTATTGATAAAATGGAACCTGGTGCCTTTCAAGGTTGATTTCGAAACTGCAATAACAAAATGAGAAACAATTATATTTTTGTTCTTATTTCAAATAGGTGACTTCAAGGATGCCGAAATATATCTAAGTTTGAACTTGACTCGATTTAAAGAATCTAATTTCGGCCCAATGATAAAACAATTGGCCTCTGGATCTGGAGATATTGACATTACGGCTAGTAAGCACTATTCATTTATGGCTATCAATTCTAAAATGTTTATTGTATAGTAATACGGCATTTAACGATCTCTCTTTGTTATTTAACTGTATAGTTGTACTACATCTTTATTTATTTTGCCTAGATCCTATTGACTGTAGTGATGAAAGTATCTGCCATTTAGCTTGGCTGATTCGTGACCAAAGACATCTGATTGGAGACAAAGTCTACGGCAATTGTCAAAACGGCTCCTCTTTCAATGACTTTAAACCGTCGAGCTTCAGGAAATGTCCTAAGTCATAAATTACTAAAGTTAAGTTGTGCTACCTTCGAGATTGGCAACGAATTTGTTATTGTAAGAAAGCTGTTAGTATGTTGAACTTTTTGAGATGGAAGTTATTAATAATTAATATTCACAAATTTAAAATGAATAATCATTTTTTAATATAATTGGAAGTTGTTAATAATAACTATTCACAAATCTAGAATGCAGAATCATTTTTTACTTTGTTTGGAAGTTATTAATAATTACTTTTCACAAATTTAGAATTCATAATCATTTTTTACTTTAATTGGTCGATTTGATTCAAAAAGACCGATCTTGAAGACAGCATATTTTTTCCCTTCTTTTAGCAATTACATTCTAGAATTAGGTGTGTTACCATATTGTGTTTCGTCAAATTCATTGATTTTAAATTTTTTAATGATGACGGATTACACCCGGTGTTATATAGTACAATTTTGTTTGATATTTTCTAGAACTAAGGGATTAGTGTTTCGCCATTTTAATTTAATAAAATAAGGTCAGTTAAGTTATCGATTACCCTTTCATCTGGTTTAACTTTTTAAAGTCTAATTTACAAATACGTACATACTTACAACATTTTGTTAGTACCCAGTCAACGGCCACTTGAAACCTTCAGAAAACCTTTGGTAAACATGATACCGTCCAATAATTAGTTGTAAGTTTTTTTTTTATTTTTCAAAACAGTTATTAACAATTATTAAGTTACTGAACTGAAGGATGGTAGTTCAAAACTAAAGTTTTCATTACAGATTTTTTTTCGACTCGTTTATGTAATGTTCATTGAAGTGTAAACGTGATATATTTAATTGTTTCTTTATTTAATTGATTAATTCGTGTAATATTAATCCAAAAACGTTACGTTAAAGCTACATTTGGTCGTATGATTACACCTCTACCTTAATGGTCGAAGCCTCTGATTAGTTTGGTACGTCATATGTTATAGGATTGAATCAATAGACTTATAGTTGTGCCCATATTAGCTTAATCAAATCATGTGTTTATCAATAGTTCTTCACTGTAATTTGTTGGGCAAAATTCGTTTCATACTAATATTAGGATTAATTATGCGGATCGTTAGCCGTATTACACAGTTCAGGAATGAATGTCTAGAGAGCACCAACTCGATGATCCTGACATGAAAAATATCGTCATGGTTTTTCTTTCCTCTATTTTTGCTTGTTTTTTTCCTGTATTTTCCCTCGTTCTGAACCGTTAACTACCTATTTGAAGAAAGTCCTCCCAGCAGATGATTCATAAAAAAAAGCAGAAACACTAGTTCTTGATGTTGAAAAAGTAAATAATTCTCAACACCTATAACTATCGATTTAAACTTTCAGCTTACACTAGTCAAATTTTTAATAAATTTACCGTATAGCTGTATTAAGTCATAAATTATTTCATACAGATCATATTGACTGTAGTTTTGAAAGCATCTGTCATTTGGCCTGGCTGATTCGTGACCAAAGACGGCTGATTGGAGACAAGGTCTATGGGTATTGTGAAAACGGCACTAAATTCGATGACCTTCAACCTTTAAACTTCAGACACTGTGCAAAGCATGAATAATCATATATTGCGCTTTGAATAAATAGTTTTGAGAACTTTAGGAATCGGCCAAAAAAATGTGTTTGCATGAAAGTAGTCTTTATGGAACTTAAAGAGATGAAAAATCTTATTCATTTTTATTTGTAAATCTTTAATGAATAAACATTTTATTATTATTATTTATTATTTAATTTGTTTAAAAACTTTATCTCTAAGACGCACTTCTTTCTTTTTAGGAAGTATTATATACTAGTGTTAGCTGTGTTACCAGATCGTGGTTGGTTGTTGTTACCAGATCGAATTTGTTGATGAAAAATTTTAATGCATGGTTAACACCGGTGTTATATATATAGCATACGGTTTAGTTTGTTAGACCCTATTACTGCTCAATTAGAATTCAAAGTCGTCTTATCGTCATATCTGTCTCTCTTTTGGTTATTACCGGAATTGTCATCCCATTTGAGATTCAAGAATTTTGAAATTATACAAACTGAAAAAACTGAAATCAATTGTAATTTACTGAGAAATGGTATAAACTGATAGGAAAGGGCTTTAATAAACTTCCATTGAATCCAAAAGCAATAAAAAAAAATGGGCTTACTGGCCAAATCGTTTTTGCTGTACCCTGTCATTTTTTTAAGGAGATTGTACATTACTAGTCTGTAACTCGTCATCGTGTGTATATTGACACATTTAAAACGTTCAAAATTGACTTTTTAAATCCATACGGAATGGTTGAATCTCATTTTAACTCGTAATTTCCTTAGAAAGTGATAAATAACAGGCTTGCAAAAAAGTTAATAAAAAATATATAGTTAAAGATAAAACTGAAATAAAATATTGTTTATTGATAAATTATTATTTTTATAAAATTCCATTTAAATTAGGAATTTTCATATTAAGGTAAATAAATACCTAAAGAACAACAGAGTTAAGACATTCGGAGAAAATAACAATAAGATGTTCACTTCTATCATTCGATTATTGGAGACGAAAGGCATTGGCAATGACTTTCCTGCTTAATGTTCCCCATAAGTCGAAGGGAATCTCTTAACTTATCTACCTTAAAACCTTAATAATGCTTCGGAGTATTGTTTAGAGGAGAAAAAATAAAGAGCAGACGACAGTAAAAATGGGCCAATAGAAAGTTTCCTTTTTTATCACGTAAATATTTCAAAGAAGTAATAATAGATTTGGAATCCGTAGGGACGGTAACAAAAGTGCACGTATAAACGAACCTCAAGTATACAAATTAGCAATTTCCGTTATTAGCTTGACTCCTTATGTTGTCTTACAGACAGGTATTTACATTCGTTAACATATATATTGATACCTCTCCGCGAGCATCCAACGTTTTTATCTCGATATGGCAAGGGTATGCCTTGCTGGTGCGCTAGATTTGTCCCGAGACAAAATAAAATAAAAGTAAATTGTAAAGACGTTTTTTTTTGCAGAAAGCGCATTTAACTTTTATTAAAGAAAAATTAAAAAAGACAAACAAGGTTTTAAAAAATAACGACTAGAATTTATTATGGTGGGGAAGTGAGGGTTTTGTCTTTAAGTTATTTCAAATGACAAATCAAATAATCACATAATGAATACTCAGTCCAGCCTCCTTCTGCATAGAAAACAGCCTAAAAACTATTCGGCATACTGTTGAATTAAATACTCAATAAGCGTCCCGTAATTTTTTTATCTCTTCCCGTTTTCTAGAAAACGAAGTCAAATAGCTGGTTAGAATTGGTGGCGTATCTTACATAGAAACGGTTCCCTTGTTCTATTTTCACTAAATTGAGCTCCGTGACGAGAATCCCCCAAAGTTTACTTTGAGCAGGAGTCAGTCGATAACCCCTCCCATGTTGCAAAAACTCAGCTTCAGCATCTTGTTCACTTTCAATTATTTCTAATTCGTCTTCCTTATCCACTATCTTCCTAACGACTGACACCCCATAATTAGTGTATCCCGTGCGCACTGTCTCACGTCAAATTTTATCCCACATACCGTGTATAGCCGGAGTCATAAAAATATAAAAGCGGCTTACGCCCTGTGGAGGGGTATCGATATAAATGTCCACGAGTTTGCATGTTAAAATTGACAACATTCTGTATTTTGTGAAATGATCGAGGCTGAAAAAAGTTCCGCAAATTTGTGGTTCTCTTATTTGTCAACAGATGACTAGAACACCTATATATTGTGATAAACAGTCAAAATATTGTGATAAATAGTTATTTTAGTTAATATTACAGAAATTTTACGTAGGATTAGTTTTTTTTTCTTCAAAATATTTTCACAACACAAAAAAAAAATCAATACAAGCCTAAAAATTACTACAATATTTTAAATATGAATGAATCCCGGAAGAATATAACCTCCTCTTAATACTAAATTTATTTTATAAACTGAATTTTGAATTCAATAAGTAGTTTTAAGGTAGCAAGAAAAGTAACGGATTATCAGTACCGACGTTAATTTTTTCCTATTTTATAATGATATTTGTAACGACGAATTTATGAATTAAACTCAAGAACTGTTATTGCAAAAAAATGATCTCACGTCCGAGAGCTATTTGAGAGCTCCATTAGAGACGTGATTCGTACAGCTCATGTGAGATCGCCTGAGAATCACACAAAATCACGTGAGATCTTATGATATTGGTCCGTAAGGGTTTATTTGGTTGGTAGACAGATGGTGACTGTAGGTACCAGACGATAAGCGTACCATGGGGACGTAGCCTTTCAAAAGCAAACCATTTTACTAGTTTTCTGTTGCTCGCCTATGTTTTAAGAACAATTAACCAGCCAAGCTATTAGTATCAATTAAAACCAGAGCCCGAAAATGCTTGCCTCTAAGACTTGCATTACATTGGCCTCCGTCATAGTGGTAAGGAAATAAATTAAAATACTGCTATTGTTTGATTCCAAACTTGCTGCAGAAAATTATCGTAAACCGACAAATATTATGAAAACTTGTAATCTGTATCCTGAAAAATAGTTCACTCTGTAGACACCCCAATAAACTGTAAAAATAGGTTAAAAATGTAATGATGTTCATTTCACTTTTTTTATCTCATTGATTAGGGATTGTTAAAAAAAAACAATCAAAAGCAGAATATACTTGCGAAATAGAAAATTATTCTCCCTGTACTTGTGAAGGGATGGGATGGCAGAAACTTTATCATATGTAATGCTGAGAAAGTGTCAGATGTAATGGGTGTCTTCAATCGAACTAAAACCATACAACTTGCGGAGATAAAAATTTATCAATATTTTAAAGATTATTTCATTCCGAACATTCCGATTATCTCCTGTAATTGGTGCTAGAAATTTCATTATACTGGCTTAAACATCAATAACATACTTTTGAACACAGTGGGGATTACAGTTTAAATTATGGGTAGCTGAAGATTCGGAACCGTTTTAATTTAGCAGCTGTCTAATTGAAAAGCCTCTTGTAGATGACATAATTTGCTTTAAAAATTTTTGGTCTTTGGATTTTTATAACCTAATCTTTACTTAAGAATCTTAAATTCGCATAACGACATCAATAATATTTGGTTAGTACCATTTGATTCCAGATGGATAATGCGAGTCAGCTGCTAGCAATTTTTCGCATATTCTATTAGCTCTTCAGCAACTGTAAAAAATATGGAATTTTTACTATTATTCTCGGTTATTGGAAACCTTTATATTTCTAGTTTAAGCTGTAAATATTTCTGATATGTAAAATTTTTTAATGCGTAAAATTAAATGTCACAAAATGGATGCCAATGCTCAATATTTTTAATTTGATGATTTGATGACAAGATTTGACTAGTCTTGATTTTCTTATACTGATGAAAAGTTCCCTTTACAAAAAAAACGGGAAAATGCTCTGAATGCTACATTTGTTCGGAAGATAGATAGAGGCCACTAATTATAAGCAAACACCTCCTAGTTTCAACAAAAGCGTGTCATTTTTTCTGGCCTATCTCTATTTTTAGAACGGTAAATCCAGTAAAGCATTTCAGTGTCAGTTTGAACCAAAGCCAGAAAAATGTTCGCCTTTGACACTAGCATCGTGGTTTTCATCATATTGGTAAAGAAATAGGTCTAAGTAACAAAACTTTTAACTGCTTAAACATTTTTAAACAGTTAAAAGTGATGACTATGCAAGGTATGCAATGGATTTTGAGAATGTAACGCAAACTACTTGTAAACTCTATTTAATCTTAATTAAAAGTCTACCAAGAAGTTCAATTTTCAACTTTTTTATTAACGAAGTTTTTTTCATATCCGAATAAGAACAGAAAATTATTGATAAACAATCACTACTTCAGTAATCAATCTACTATTTAAAACTAACTGTTCAACTAAAATTGATTCACTAAACGAATTTTTCCCATTTTGTTTTTCTAGTTGATGGATTATGAACTGTTCATTAAAGAATCAAAAGCAGAATATACTTGCGAAATAGAAAACTATTCTCCTTGTACTTGTGAAGGGGTGGAATTGGATGGCAGGAATTTCATCCTCTGTAATTCCGAGAAAGTGGAAGTTGTAATGGATGTCTTCAATCGCACCAAAACCATAGAACTTGCGGAGGTTAAAATCTATCAATTTTGGAAAGATTATTTTATTCCGGATCATTTCATTTCAAACAAGAAAACGGTTAGACTAGTTTTGGATTGTGGTTACTCTGAAAAAACGAAAATTGCAAAGAACTCATTTAATTCAACGAGGGCGGATACCATACTTGTTGAGCTCTACAAATGCAACTTGGACGATTCTGATTTGACCTTCATTGAAGGCTTTACCAAAATGACATCTTTACTTATAGATAGCTACAAAGAAATGGGAAAACTTTTTGCGACATTCCCAATCAATCTTCCCGCAATAAACAATATTAAATTGATTCAATGTTTTGGATGGGATACTCTAATGAATGCTCCATCTCCTGTAATCGGTGCTAGAAATTTCATTAGACTGGATGTAATCAAATCAGTTGATATGACGGACGATGCCATGAATGTGGTTATTGAATGGGCGGCCCAATCTTTCAATTCGACGTTAAAAAGCTTATACATTCACTCTAACAACTTGACGAGAATCCCTTCAAAGATCCATTTGTTTGGTAAAATTGAAATGCTGGACATGAAAAATAATTATTTTCCTTGGATTTCTGCTGGTTCACTGAAATTCACGTCGAATGATTTGATTTTAATTGACCTTTCCGAATGTTGGGTACATGGCATTGAACCGAATTCATTTGAAGGTAAACAAACTTAATAATATTTGACAGTATATTAATGACAAGTTCATTTTAAAAGGAATAATTGAAGGCACCCTTATTGATTTTGGCGGTAATTACCTAACAACGTTCGACTCCTCTGTATTTGAAGAAGTTCTTCTATCAGGAGGAACCATTGATCTTTTGAAAAGTAAGTCTAAAAATGTTGCAACGTTTTAAAATTCATCAGTAGTCTTATTAACTGTCAGATCCGTTGGACTGTACGGAAGACCCATGCCATCTGGCCTGGCTTTTCAACCGAAATCTTTTGAAATCCGTTTTGAATGCTGCATGCTCTAATGGAACTTTAATTAAAGACCTCGACCCGAAATTTTTCGCCGATTGTTTTGTAATAACAAGCCTTTAAAATAATTAACCTTACTAAAGTAAACTGAAAACTTAATTAACATTAGGTAATTATATTTGTATGTGTGTTTTTATAATTATCTTTTCTTGTATTACTCTGTTAAGATTTCCTCCACACTCGAGCCCAGCGCACCCTCAGCCATCACGAGCAGAGTAACCACCCAAGAAAATGCTGAATTTCCAAGTACTATGATGTCTATGAGCACCTGGATCAGCAGTAAAAGCACTTTTCACCAAACTTCTCCGGTATATCCAATGAAAACGCATTTTTTAAAACCAACAAAGCGCCGCACTACAATTTTTATTAACAGTCACTTGCGACAGCTTATTATACATCGGAAGACGAGTCCACCTTAGTATCGACGATTAGGTCAACCATCTCTATATCAACAGAACAATCGTTAAGTACTTGTTTCAAACAAACAAATATTCCACATATTTTTCTATTTTTGATTTTAAATCAATAACTAGCATTAGGATTCAGTAGTATTGATGCAATTATAATGCAAAATCTAACAAGGTGATTCAAAAGCGTAAAAATATAATTTAAAATTAACAAAGACAATTGGCGATTTTGAGCCTTTAAATTTTTAAATTATATTTATTATGAGTCGTTTATTACACTTTTAACCAACAAAATAATTGACTGGAAAAATTATTGAATAGGAAGCATCAACTGACAACCTTTGCTAGAAGATCTTTAACACCGCCATCATACCAGTAAAATATATTTTCGTCTTCCGTCACTTATTTCCGTCTATTTAATACCACCTTCTATTTAACCAAGTTTCCTTCTACAATTTATTTTTTTTTAACAGAGAGGGAACAACTACAGATGGTGCACAGGAGTTGAGTTTGGATCATACGGTTTTTACTACCATTCTTGTGTGTTACTTTGCCATATAAACGCGACAAAACCTTGCATCATCTACGATAAATCCAGATTATACACTGTCTAAGAAGTGTCTACTTAAAAATGTAAGACATAGTGTTGGTCTCGAGTGCATTTCTGAGACAAGCACTGTATAACCCTGAATAACGCGCTCTTCACCACAATTTAATCTGATAATACGAAATTTTTTTTCAAGCAAACCCTCTTAAAGTGAAGTCTAAAAAATTAAGACAAATTGTCCCAGGATTGATGTTAAGACACAAATTGTCTTACAGTTTTAAGATGAAATGTCTCGCATTCAAAACAAATTTTAATACAAAACGTATCTTAGCATCAATCCTGTGACAATTGGTTTTAGACGAAGTTAATATAATTTCGTGATTATTGGTAATTCAAGTCTATCCATGACTGTTTTTCAAATACCAGAAAAAATCTTTGTTTAAAAAGTCAATATTTCATAATATGTCAACTCACACACTCGCTAAAAAGTGTTTACTTTAAAATGTAAGACATACTGTGTCTTGAGTGCATTTCTGAGACAATTGTCTTAAAAATGAAGATAAGTGTCTTAGAAATGCACTCAAGACATAGAGTAGGTGATACATTTTTAAGTAAATACTTTTTAGCGAACAGTGTAACAGTTCTTGTATAGATTTAACTAAATGAGGCTGCACTTATATAAGAATACAATTCAATCCAATTTCCTGTTGTTGTTTAAAAGCAATCATTAATATAAATCAGTTAATTGAAAGAACATATTTGAACTTTATACTGATGTTATGAATACTTATAATTAGATTTCAATGCAGATTAATATACAGTGTTTGTGGAAATTTAATATTGTTTCATAGACATTTCAAGGAATCGATATAATCTCTCAAAAATGATAAGGAAATATTTCTACAGCTTAACTATCACAACTGAGTACAGCTTTGGAATCCGAAGGACACTAATTCAACTGATAAAACAAAAACATTAAATATAGTTGACTTTTATGACAAAATCCCGAAAACTTCACGCATGTTTCTTAGATCATTTTCTCAAAATACATTTTTTTATCGATTCACTGGTTGTATGCTGCCTGAATGGTAGAAATCATCGAGATAAATTGCGACGCTTATCAATGATAGCTATAGAACTCCCAAAGGTCATTTGACGATGCAGTATTCAGTAATAACAAATACAAAGTTAAAACCTTATTGAATAACTTCATTTCGATAGAGTTCTTTAATAATGTATTATTCATTTTTGAACAATTTTTTATTCAAAAAGCTGTTATGCAGGCAGGCATAATCTACTATTATTATTTATAATGATATTGGTAACGGCGTTGCCGAGTTACCTTTTATCGAATTATTGGTATCTATATCACTAATGGCGTTGCCGGGGTAAAGCACCGATTACTAACCATGCTTTCAAATCACTAATTTTTACTTTACGTGCATAAGCATTACGAAATACCATCTGGACTATTGGGCACCAGTTAGATAATAATTTGAGCCAGTTGCTCTACTCAACAAAAATGTTGAGATTAATAATTTAATAGTCGAAGAAAAAAGCCTAGAAATAGTTTATAGAGATTCTTAGTGGTGATTCGAGTAATAAATGGCATTTCTGGTTTATTGAAAATATATTTGATAAAGCTGGTTTCTATGCTAGGACTAGGAATTGGACAATATAGAGCTGTGATGCGAGTAATTTGAAGAGAGCATTGCGAGATGAATGAAACAACTTCTGAAACCTTAAGAATAGTATCTTGCTATCAATTAGTACTTCCAATCGGTCCTTCGCTGCACCCCATCTGTTCTTTCTGATAACATCATATGATCCAATTCCCTTAATTTTCAATCCGCGAAGGGAAAAAAAGTGTATAGTTTTACAAATGTCAGTCAAATCACCAATTTTTCCTTTATCACACTCAAAATTTTAATTCTTCTTGGATATTAGAAAAAACAACATTTTTTGCTTCTGGTTGTTGTAATGATGTTTTAAATAGTTTTCGATGCCCAATTTATCCGATCTCAAGGCAAATCCAATACTTACAAAACAAATTAGTTTTTTTTGATCCTGAATTATATATAGATTGGAAATATTGTTTAAATGAAGGAACAGGACAAGATAATACAAATTCTTTATTTGTCTGGTTGGGAGACAGATGGTGAGTGGAGGTACTAGGTGATAAACGCACCAAGGATACGTAACCTTTTAGTTTAAAAAGCATATGCTAGTTTTCGATTGCTCTTCTATATTTGTTGTCAGCAATCAAAGCAGTTAGTATCAGTTAAAACCAGAGCAAGAAAAATGCGTGTCTTAAACACTTCCATCATGGCTTTCATCACTTTGGTAAGGAAATAAATTAAAAGAGTTTTATAAGAAACAATAGAGTTTTGACTTGTTTTGGCTATGGCAAACGGAATTTAATTTAAATGATTTAAATAATAATTGTATGTCTGAATGATCCATTATCGTGAAAAGTAAATAAATAATCATAGGGAAAAATCGGATTGATGAATTCAAATGTTGTTTATGTTCATTGTGTTTTTAAAATTAACAATGAATTAAAATTCTCCCGTAGTTCTATGCCAGATTTCATTTTATCTTTTCACATAATAAGATGAAGAAGGTGAATTTTAAAAATTAGCTTTTTTGTTTCTTCTTCTGTTATTCTAGTATTGTAAAAACGAAAAAAATAGTTACTAAAGGTTATAGGTTTTATTAACGCTTTTGATTTTCCATTATTATTTTTTAGATCATTCATTGTGGATTTTTCATTAAACCACTGAAAGCAGAATATACTTGTGAAATAGAAAATTATTCTCCCTGTACTTGTGAAGGGGTAGAATTGGATGGCAGGAATTTTATTCTGTGTAATGCTGAGAAAGTGGAAGTTGTAATGGATGTCTTCAATCGAACCAACACTATAGAACTAGGGGAGATAAAAATTTACCAGAATTGGTTCGAAGAGAATATTCCGGGTCATTTCATTTCAAACAAAAAAGCGGGAAAACTAATTTATGATTGCGGTTACGCTCCAAAAACGAAAATTGCGAATGATTCATTTACTTCACCTTTATTGATTTTAGCGGTAATTTCCTAACAAGGCTCGAATCCTCTGTTTTTGAAGAAATTCTTTTATCTGGAGGAAAAATTGATGTTTTTAAAAGTAAGTCCATAGTTTTCTAATATTTTCAAATATTCCAATATTGAAAAAAAAGTTTACAATATTTAATGAACTATAAGATCCATTAGGTTGTATTAAAGATCCCTGCCATCTGGCCTGGATTTTCAAACAAAGTCTTTTGGAATCCGTATCCAACGCTGGTTGTTCTAACGGAACTTTACTTAAAAACCTTGACCCTCAGTTTTTCATTGACTCTTTTGTAAGAGTAATCTCTATTTTTAAATTTGTATTTATTATTTTCTTATTCTAATTTAACTTTGTATTATTGTGATGCTTAGAAAGTTTCTACACTCGAATACACTGCACCAACAGTCATCGCGAGCGAAGTGACCACCCAAGAAACACCTGAATTTACAAGTATCAAGGCATCTGTGCGCACCAGTAAAATCACTTCTGACCAAACCTCTAGGGTATTTTTTAGTAGAAAACATATTCTGAAATTAATGAAATCATCATTATTTTATTGATAGTCACTTGCGACCACTTATTATACAACGGTAGAAGAGTCTACCTTAGTTTCATCAACTGTGTCAACCACTTCCTTATCAACAGAACAATCGTTAAGTATCTGTTTTAACCAACTTCTAAATTGTTACCCTTTTTCAAATAATTCATGAATGGAAGCATAAGAATTCAGTAATACTATATAATATAGCTTGGTAATTCACTAACTTCAATTATCCAAAGACGGCTATTGCCTTTCATCTTTATGCTTTCCAAAATTTAAGCAGCGCTCACTTTAATCGCAGCAGCATACGAACTATTGACTGATATTTTTTTTTATTATAGGAGCAATCAACAAACCAGTTTTGCAGAGAAAACTCCAACATCAACGTCGTACCAGTAAGATATTTTTTCCCCTCCTTTTTTGAATACTAGCATATTAATTTCCTTTCAAATTGTATGTTAAAAACAAACAGAGAAGGTACAACTTCGAGTGGTGCAGAGGAATTCAATTGGTATCATACGGTTATTGTTTCAGTTCTTGTGAGTTACTTTGTTGTATAATCGACACAAGATCTAGCGAATATCATCACAATTTCACAAACGTCAATTGTAGCACATCTCTGAAGAATTTCTTATCAGAATACAAAAATGTCTTACTATGTTTTATAACTATGATATATAACCCAGAACGCGTTTCATACAAGAATGTATATTAATGTTTACGAAAACAATTGAAAAGAAACAATAAGGTTTCGTTCACTTATTGTAATTCGTATCTCTCAATGTTTTATATCCATAATTTGCTACACGCGAAATTTGTTTGAAATAGAGAAATATAAGATAATTTTACCTAGTAAACCAATTAATTCATTCAAGGTTGCTTTTCGTGTTTGTGCGCACATTGCGCACGGCACTACCACATCGAAACCACTGACAGAGCGACAGATTTATGGGTTCGTCAAAACTCTAGATTATTACGAAAGACAATTGCCTCAAACTCTCTACATCTAAGGCCTAGGCCTCAACGTCCATGATCAACCGAAACGGCTTGTATACTGCGCAACCCTTGTTTCTCTTTTCAAGGTGCCCTCGAAGGTACCCGTTCTTCTGAAAAGAACCACCAAGGCCGAGTCTAAGCTAGCTAAACCTCACTATACAGCATGGACGTGTCATGAACATTCGGTGGCTTTACCGGTCGAAGCCGATCCTGAGCCGGCTTAATCTCACTAAAGCCCGATGCCCTGTCCAATTGCAAGCCACAACTGAATTGATACCCTCGTCACTCGCCCTCTCTCGCACTGACGACCACATAATCACATTCAAAAGACCGTACAGTGCGAAATATGCAACGAATGATTTTATAGGACATGTGAAAGCATACCAGATTCGGTTGACAATCATTATAGGCCTACTTACCGCACTTGTTAGGATCATTTGTAATCATGATAATAATTGTAATCATATACTGCACAGTGCTAGTGAATTTTAATATTACTTGTTGGTACTTGTAGGTACTTGGCCTCAAAGGTATCACATTTCAGGCCACAAATTGTGACTTGGGCCTCAAACGTTCTTATTTGGCCTCAACCGCTCCTCATTTGAGGCCTTGGCCTCAACGTCCGTGATCCGAAAATAATTAATAAACGAAATCGAGATGATATTTATTTGATAATATGACAGGTCTTGTACTATGCAAAATTGGACAATTTGGACTATATAAGGCTAAACTGTAAATAAAATAATACATGCAATAAAGTTGACTTTGTTTCTCAATAACAACGATAACTAAGTCGATTAAGAGAATGCAATTAAACTGTATGATTTCACGACATAATATTTTGCTTGAATTTAGTGTCGATTTATTATACAAGGCGTTTGTAGAAATTAAACGGTATTTTTACGTTTTAATTCTGACACTTAAAATAATTTATATACATAGGTCATTGAAATATTGCCTTTAGATGGTGCCCTACTTTACCATCTAAATCGTTTTTACAGCTTGATTGATTTTATGTTTTATTACTTTGCTTGAAGCATCATTATTTGCAGTTAATTTCGCGATTTACCGTGCCATTCGTGTTTTTTATTTTAGCATTCTTAATTGATATTTGTTTCGATGCTATCATAAGTAGCGTTATTTTAATTTCGGGGAAACGAGATTTAGCAATCAAACAAAACGTTTGGTCAATTTCATCGACTAGCGTACGCTCATTTGTTAGTCTTTTTGACAATTTTCATCTGGCGCCTACTGAAACATTCGATGAATTTCTCTCTATACTTAGTCATTCTTTTCAATACATAATATATTAAAATTGTTCTTTAGTGAATTTTTTTACTTGTGTCCACCTATTAGCTGTAGTAATCTTAATGGCTTCCTTTATCATCTGGGCAATTTTCCAGATATGTTAAAACACTTAAACAATTTCAAATATAATTTATTTTATGTATCTGCTGGGTTTCTACTTCTGGTTTGCTGTCAGAGCTACTCAAACCAACATGCGTGCAAGTCAAAATCTAATCAATGGAACTTATTAGAAGGGTAGGACATTCAACCACTAATAGTCAAGGGGGTGATGTCAAGGTTTAAACTTTAAGCCTGGTCTAAGGTAAAGGAAAATAGACTAGAAAATTTGATTGAGAGGCGATGCACGAGTACCCGTACATTAACCGCAAATTTTCGCAAAAAAATTACACTATTGAGAACGGTCCCGATCACGGGAGTCAATCGAATTCCCCCCGGACGGACGGGATGGATTTTTTTTATATTTATGAATGTAAACATTACCTCGTGCTTCGCCTGTTAAATACTTTCATCTGTTATAAGACTTCATTTTTCATAAATATTTAGATTTTAAAAAATCAGGCTGGAATAGCGTTGGCATTAGCACGATTTTATGTTACAAAATTTGTTGCTTCAATAAAACAAGCAAAGTTTAAAAAAAAACCATAAAATTAGTTTGTCTTCAATGTACACAAATTTGTATCGACATGTGTAGGAATAATGTTTGGTATGGCAACAATGATTCATTGATTGGTTTACAATCAACAGTTGATGTTGCATTGGATACTTAAGCTTTGATTCGCACTACCAGTTATTCTTTGACTTTTCATTGGAAGAAACTGACGTCTAAAATTTGTTTCGTTTTTGCTTAGAAAGCAATACAATTCTACTTCAAACGATGCCTCTTACAAAATGTTGTTGCTTCAGCTTGTTGACTGGTTCAAAAATAATTGGAGTTTTGTACATGGTATATACAATCAGATCTTTAAAATCTTTGAAATTTTACTTGCATTAATTTTTTAATTAGATTGGGGTGTCGGTGTGCATCTGTGGGCTAGCTATTTTGTACCAGGATCCAAGCTATATTTTGGCAATTAACACCATCTTTAATGTTCCTGGTAGAGATCACCATGAACTGGTGGCTCATAGACCACAATTTATTGGTACTGAAAACTTAAGATTAAGTCTAAACTAAAGAAATTTGGATTCATTCATTCAAGAAATTGCTATAATTGGTTTATATTTTAAAGAAATGACAATTTTACCCCTGATCTTTTTGAATGCATTGTACCTTCTAAGTTCTATTTTGCTAGTAATTGGACTATATCAGGTAAATAATCAAATGTACAGTAAATTTTATGGACATTTCTAGTCTTCGTCTATTTAAAAAGAAAAATGCAAGACTCGTGTTGCAATGGGTATTCTTAGAACCAGTACGACTAATGGCTTTGGTCGGATTCTCTATCGCTACTGTTAAAGTAAACGGTATTACCACTCTGAATGCAAATTCCACTTTGATTGGCATCCTTATTGGAATGGGCATCATCTATATTGGTATTTAAAATACTTGTTTTCGATCATTACATTAAAAACATGTACTTATGGTTTGTAATAGGAGTGGCTATCTACTTTTGAATGGTTGTGAAAGCTACATGGAAAGAAATGTTTCCATCGCTTAGCAAGATCATTCCAATTGGCATTCAGTCCCCTTTTTTCTTGGATGAAAATACGGCATCAGCTCTAATTAAAAACGGCAATTTCCCAATACAGTACTTGTCCACCAAGTGAGACAAGTCGCACATCTTTTCTGTCTCACATCTCAGGTAGTCTCATTTAGTAAAACTCTTTCAATAACACAGGGTGGGATTCGGCAACTTGTGCCACTGGGGAGTAGGTATAGCAACGAGTGGGAAAATATTGAGTACGAAATTGTTGCTGAACCCATATGTTGCTATTGGAAAAAACAAGAAATACACACGCTCGGATGTTACTATGAGCTGTAGCAGCACCTTTCAGATACTTTTACTACCATTTTCAAACACATCCCAACAACACGGATTAAAAAAGAGATGGGATATTTAAAAAAAATAAAATATATGCTATCAAATTGATCAAAGCAATATTTCAAGTTATCCCACACATAATCAGGCGATTTACAAAACATGGTACATATTATCATACGACAATCAATGGAGTTCACTAAGTTTTTACTTCCTGTGCAAAACGCATTACGAAATCGATACCTTCTGGACTATTCGGCATCAGATAGACAGATACTTTTCTGGGCCACTTGCTCACGTCAATAAAAATGCTATTTATTGTTATAAATCTTCTTGAGAAATAAAATTTGAATAGTCACAGATAAAGGCAAAAAGTGGGTTATAGAAGTTCTTAGTCGGGTTTCGAGTCATAAATGGAATTCTAGTTTAGTTTTGGCGAACTTCTTACTTGCAAAATTTTGCTATGGGGTATAGAGAAAAATAATTAATAAATGCTGATTTCTAGACAAGGACAAGGAATGACACAATAGAGTTTGGGTATGCTAATTGGAGTGAGAGTAATGTAAACGATAATCAAACTTCAGCAAAACGGGGTTGTTTTTCAATCCATCTTACCATGTTTTCAGTTTATCAATAATTTAAATGTAAATTAAAGGCAAGTAGGGTAGAAGTGGAACGTGCAAATTGAAATAGTTGGTGTGAACTTTAAGAATGGTATCTTGCAATTGGTCCTAAGCAACCCCCTCTTCGATCTGCTCTTTCTGATAACTTCATATTACCCATTTCTATTTATTTAAAAAACACGAAGGAGAATTTTTACAAATAATTTTATACATGTCAGTTGAATTACAATTTATACCAAAACTATTCTTTATCACGCTCAAAACTTTTAAAATTCCATGTTAATCTTCTCCATGATTTAAAATATCTGTTTTGTGCTTCTGGACAAGGTTTGTTTTTATCATTTAAGTGCAAATTCATTACAATTATATATTACCAAATAGCCGAAGCCCAATAGAATCTACTCTCCAGATAAATCCAATACTTGGAAAGAATTAATTTGTTTGGTCTTGATTCTTGCAACTACCAATGTTGCTTAAATAAGGAAGCAGGACAAAATTATATAAATTTTAATTTGTTTTGGTTGCGAGGCAAATGGCGGATACTTGGTGATAAACTTAGCAAGCCAACAGGAAAGCATATGCTAGTTTTTTTTTACTTACATCATGGCTATCACCACATTGGTGAGGAAATAAAATTGAAAGAGTTTTATAAGAGTTTTGACTTGTGGAAGGGTATGACATTTTCTTTAACTGAGTTAAACAATAATGTTATATCTGAATGATACCTTATCTCAACGTGAAATATTACAAATTTTATTATAAGGGAAAAATTGAATTGAGTTTAAAAAGGCATATTAATTTATAACAATCTCCTGTATTAGTTCTGTGCCAGATTTCGTTTCATCCTTCATATGAAGCAAAGGTTGCTTTACAAACTGAGCTATTTTATTTTTCGACTCATTTTTAGTCTTTAAACATCAGCTCGATTTCCAAACTTATTGCAGAAAATAATTTTTATGAACCGTTAATTTAAGAATTTTAAATCTTTTATACCAGTAGAATAATAAATTTTTGTAAGAAAGAAAATTAATCTGTTTCGTGTCGTATTCCAACATATATCTAGAAATTAATTTAATTTACTTTTTAATACAAAAAACAAGGAGCAAGCTACAACTAATGGTGCACAGGAATTGAATTACTATCATATGGTTTTTACTACCGCATTTTTATGAGTTACTTTGTGGTATAATCAACACTAAATCTGGAGATCCCATCGGGACCAACCATAATATAATATGAAAGAATTGATAATTCTCAACAAAAATTGAGAAAAGTTTCACTTTACGTATTTCGAGCAACAAGAAATTACACTAAACATATTGAATTGATCAGCATTGATCACAGCGAGCTGAAACTTAGGTTGGCTGTCTGGATTCGTTCAGTTAACTACCTTATCGTTTACGTGGAACTTGAACCTTTGGAATAGTTTTCCTACCCTTCCACCTCTCTCTGGTTTAACTATACTAGACCTCTACCAGTGTGCGGTTGGGATTAAAGATATGGAGGAGTTTCCCAGTTTTGAAAATGGTTTTAAATTCTTCGAAATTTATCCGTCAGTTGAAGAAGACGAAGAAAGTCTCAATCATGTTTTGGATTGGCTTTTACTTTCTTCCGCAGAAACTTTGGAAATCCTGAAAATAATTTCAGTGGTCAATATGACTAGAATCCCTCCTTAAATCTCCTTTTTTAAAGCTTTAAAATTTCTTCATTATAACAATGGACACACAGACTTCTACAATCCTGAAGGCAGGAGCTTCATCTTTCAGCTTTCTCGTAGCGATCATGAGACTGTAAATTAACGTTTTTTACTTTAATTAGTTAATTTGATTTTAAAAGGCTGAAGAATATTTTTCTTTATTTCTTTTAGTAGTAACATTCTATAATTTAAGAATTGGGTATTTTACCACATTGCCCTTTAATCTGGTTTAACTGTTTACACTTTTTTACTTAAAAACAATATTTTTATACAAGCAAAATAGTACACATTTTATTTGTACCCAGCCAATGGCCTCTTGAAACCTTCATAAAACCTTCGGTAAACATGATATCGTCCAAGGATTAGTTGACTCTGATTATATGGTTGACAATTTGATTGTTTTTCAAATCAGTTATTTAAAATTATTAAGGTACGGAATCGAAGGAGTGGAAAGCTAAAGTTTTCAACACGGACATTTTTTTCATTAAAAAAATCATTCAACGCTGTCGGGCTTGTAGTGTACCGGCAGAACGTGGTTGCAACACATTTTTAGTTGACTCTCAAGACCGTGTTTCTATAGGCCATGAACATGGATGTGCAATCATACAGCCACATGCAGTTATTTTTTAATTATTTTGACTTTCTGGAACATTAAGGAATCTTCGCACTTATCATGCTCTCGCGTCTCGGTTACTTATTTACTATCTTCAATACTGCTTTTAGTAGGTCTTTTAAAGGTAAATAATAAATTAATTTAATTACTTTACTTATTCCTTTTTTAAATCTAATTTTTATTCATTTTAACGAATTTCTAGATTGGTGATGCCATTGATCGTTATGGATGTGTTTCGACAATTAGAAGTATTAATGTCATTTTTGAGCCTCTTTTTTATTTTCCAAGTTTCAACATTTCCTACTCGCACTATATTCGCTTGGTCTATTGCTATTGGTATTACATTTCATTACATTATAACATGTTCACATTGTTTTTTAAATGCTCCCAATTTATTTTTTACTGCAATAGGGTTTGGTTTTCACTATTGGTTGGTCGTAATAGCTACTCGAAATTAAATATGCACGAGCCAGAAAACAATTTTAGTGGAGTAAAATGACGTAGCCGTTGTACCAGCACTTAATGATTACCAAGACTTAATCACGGTTGTAATATCACCATCTTGAGCAGGGGTTCTTAACCTTTTGAGGCCTCGCCTCCCTAAAGTTATAATAAAACTCGTCCACCTCCCTCGCCCGGCCGATCGAACGAAAAAATCTTTCAATACCTAGCCGGGGAAAGTGTGCCGGCCGCAGGCCGAAATTTTTTTAGTCGATTTCTGCAATAAATCTCAAGTTTTGGGCCAATTTTTTCGCTTTAAAATGAATATAAGTTAACTATCCAATATTTTATTAAAATCTTATACTTCTCGGAGGTCAGCTCACCTCCCCTGGACCACCTCCGCACCTCACTTGGGGAGGCGTACCTCCCAGGTTAAGAACCCCTGATCTTGAGGGTATTTCCTTCACCTGTTATGATCAAAATTTGCACAAAACTCGTTCCTCTGTTCCTCCCATTGAGTAAACATAATCAATGATAAGTATTGACACATGTATTTTACAAAAAGTTTCTTTTACTTCTCCTATAATAACCATAAAAAACGGATCAGTGTTCACTAAACGGCTGATACTTTACTAAGTTTGTGTGTAAAATTAAAGAATTGAAAAATATCTCCTGCCGTTTACCAAAAGAACTACTGTCGCGGTGCCAGAAATGGGAGCTTTATTTGTTCACATTCAATATCAATTTAAGTATCTCATGCATAGTATCCTATTTTGTATTTAAGTACACGGACTAATCCACCAGGTTATTATAGTAGAGAATTATGACTCCATAAATTAACAGAATGCAATTACAACTACAAGCAATATTACTTTAACCTGGTGGTTCTTTTGGGGGTTTTCTGTACGAAATCAATTACATAAATATTTACAAAAAATTATTAGTCCCTCGTGGAATCAGCAATTTTTTCTGTAAAAGATAAACAATTCAGAAATAAGTAGTATGTAATAAGTAAAGTAAGTAATTGAATAATGTATTCAAAATATAAAAAATCAATTAGCGTTATGCAATTGGGAAAACAAGGTTTCGCAGCAAGTTCATTGACTTGTGTACGCTTACGTGTTAGGCCTCTGGCAATTTTATGGGACTTACTAATATATATACTTTATTAGCACTCTGTGCATATATTACCACTCTTGTCAGCAATTTCTAGTTGGTCAGACATCCATTTCCTATACAGCATTTTTAAATTCTCCGTTAAAAACTCAAAAATTAAAAACTAAACATGAACCCTAAGAACTGCTGCAAATGCTTCACTTTGTTGACTGGTTCCAAAATTATTGGCTTCTTATCAACGGTAACATTAATTATTTCAAAACCTAGGTCTATTTTTCATTGTTTTAAACGAACAGATTGGAGCTTGCTTCTTTCTTTATGAATTGTCCCAACTTTTTGGAGAAATAGAAGAAGTTTCTGCATTCGTATTTTTGTTTATCAACTTAATTACGGGAGGAACCTTTCAATCCGATAACTACTCCGAAGTTGTTAAAGATACAAGTAAAAATAATTTAACTATCAATAAGAACAAAAAATTCAATAAATAATGATTTTTTTAAAATCAAGAGATTGTTACCATCATCATTATTGTTTTGACAATCATTTATCTATTAACTTGCATTTTGCTTCTAATTGGTCTTTTCAAGGTGACTGTTTTTTGTGACCATTGCTGTAAAATTTTTGAAATGCATTTATTGATTTGAGTAACATGTTTTATCGTTTTCCAGCGCATTCCTCGACTTCTGATGCCTTACATTGTTATGGAAGCGTTGCACCTAGTTGCTGTTGTAATCTCGGCTATTTTTAGTATCTGGGTGATTTTCAAATTCTTTTACGTTAGCAATAACGATAAAACCCTCAATAGCGGTATTTCTATCGGCATCCCTGTTGCCACATGTATTTGCTGGCTACTCATGATCGGTATTATTTTATAAACTTATTGTGTTACCCTTGTTTTATCAAAGAAAATATTTTTGTTGATTTTAAAAATAGGAGTGGGTTTCTACTTCTGGTTCGTTGTAAGGGCTACTCAAAACGAAATGCGTGCGAGCCAGAATAAAATCAATGGAACCGAGTCAAATGGTGAGGACATTCAACCGCAAATGGCCTATCAAGACTTTAACCCTGTCGAAGGCCAAACGAAAATGGACTAAACATTCTGACTTAGTTTCGTCTTAAAGATTTAGATATCTTTTACTGTTAAGACTTTATTCTGCATACTAACTTAGATTAGGAACATTTTTTCTTGCCATTGAATTGGCATTATTGAATCGCAGTTGCGAAATTTCTCACTTCAATAAAACATGCAATGTTACACATCGTTATTCTTTGTCTCCAATGTACACACAACTTTATCGAACTGTGTAAGCATATTATTTGGTGTGGTAACCATGATCAATCGATTGGTTTACAAAATACAATTGGTGTTGCATGATAAAGTTGATCCTTGTTTCATAGAACCAGCCATTCTTTGACTTTGGATTCCAAGAAGCTGGTGTATTTAATTTTTTCCCTTTTATAAAGTCTAATTTTATCGAACCATGCCGCCTACCAAATGTTGCTGCTGTTTCAGTCTTTTAACTGGTTCAAAAATTATCGGATTCTTTTGCACGGTAAAATAGTAATTTTTTAAACCATACTTTTTAAAACCTTATTTTAATTTTTTACCCCTATTTTGATGAATTAGATTGGGACGTCAATGTATATTTATGGGCTAGTTATGTGGTATAAAAAAACAGACGAAATTGTGTCAGTAATGAGCACCATCTATGATACTCCTGGTGGGGGATCCTATGCTATGGTGGCTGATTATGTTACAGCATTAAAACAAAATATAGGTACTGAAAACGTTATATGGCGTATAACCTAAGGAAATTAGAATTTATCTATGCATAATTGTCTTTATTATTTTGAAGGAAACATAATGATTGCCCTGATCGCTTTGAAATCAATCTACCTCCTATTTTCTATTTTGCTTCTAGTTGGACTTTACAAGGTATATTATCTAACTATTTTTTTTATTATCACCAACAATTGTATTCTTCTTTTATTAAGAAAAATCCTAAACTCATGATGCCGTGGCTTATCGTCGAGCCGATAAGACAAATCATTTTTTTGGCTTGGGCTGGATTCTCTATTTGGGTAACTGTAAAAGTCTTTGGGATTTCCACTGTGAATGCAAATAGCCCTTTGATTGGCATCCCTATTGCAGTTGGAATTTCTGCTCTCATATTTATCGGTATCTAATAAGTTTTCTAATAATTTATTCATATTCATTCATTTGAAGAATTTTTTTTTGAATTTTTTAAATAGGCGTGGCTTTCTACTATTGGAGAGTTGTGAAAGCTATGCGGGATGAAATGCACGCATCGCTTAACAAGATCATTGCTAACGATTCCCCTTATTACGAGGATGAGAATACAGTGCCGGTGGTCATCAATAACGCCGGCAACCCAGTAGATGACAAAAATGCGATTGAGCCATCATCAGCTGCTGCGAATGCGACCCAAGTTTTGTGAGGTCAACAAACAGCTCGATAATCTATATAGAAATTACAGAGTGCCGAACACATTTATTTTCCCTCCAGCAAGTGATTAAATTGTATGAAAATATCCACATGTCTACACACGAATCATTTATTCTTTAACTAAAAATTGATAAAGGGAAAATACATTATCGAAAAAAGCTAAGATTATTCAATGTACAATGAATTTTAACATTGTAAAGCGCAAAGTAAACCAAACAAATTTTTAAAAAATTTTCGATTCGGTCGCTTCAATCCAATCGTAAAGAAATATAAAATACAATAGTTTTGAAAAATATGATTATGGAAACTGCAAATGGTTCAATAGGTCTTCCCTCGTTCACACACAATTTGTGTCAAGGTACGATGTATTTTTAAAGATTTGTTTACATAATTACTGTTATTGCTTTGTTGATCAGATGTTTTCTCTGGTAGGAATTCTTTTTTTCTTTAGTTTCTCTATAATATCTTGTCTTGTTAATAGTTCAATTGCTACGTCCTAAATTTGCATTACTAATGACTCCTAAGAAATTTTTGTGTTGCACTTGCACCATGCTTGCAATTGGTCTTTAGAAGGTAAAAGAAGCTGTAACTTAATTTTAGGAAGAACTTATTCAACATTTCGTTTCTTTGAAAATTAAAGAATAATCCTTGGTGGGTAGTACCTTGGATTGTTGTCGAACCGATTCGTCAGTTTATTTTATTGATTTTTGCCTTTACATGCACCTAGACTCCTTTTTTTCTTTTGTTTGTTTTGTTTTCAATTTGGACGTAAGTGGCAAGGAAATTGTCAACTTTGTTCCAATTGAAGCTTCTGTGGTCGCGCTTATACTAACAGGTATTAATATTAATCTTTGGAAATAATTAACTTTGATGTAAATCAAAGTTTTAAAAAATTAAATTTTAATTTTTGCAAATTAAATCACTGCATTTTTGGACGATTGTCAATGCTGTTTAGGATCGAATGAAAGAAGACCAATAATTCAAATTTTTGGAAACGATTAGTCTGGCTATCTAGAAAAGGCCAATTATACACTTGTTAAAGAGCCAATGAAAATTTAAGGAAACAATTTGATCCCATATAAAAAGAATGAAATAATGTCAATTGCCAATACTATTAACACTTAGCATATAAAATGTTTTAGGTCAATCTTGGATAATACTACAATATTGAATCTTGGATTAACTCTTTACAATATATTCGTTGATTTTTGCAGTTACTTTAGTTTTTCAATGGAATAAAAATGTAGGACATGCAATATAGTTCTTCCAATATTATTGTATATTCTTCGCTTAAGTAAATATGATCATGGACCTAGGCATTGATTTAGTGAGTCCGCCATTTAAGCATACTAAAAGTCGTCAGTAAAGGACATGAATGCCAATTTACATACATGCAGAATGGCGCAAATAACTGATGAGGAGGCCATATTGAGGGTTTGCTGGGTTTTTTTAGGGTATCGCTTTCTTTGAGCCCCCCCCCCCCACTCATGTTTATCTGTACTATACTGTACCTTATTAACTAAGGTAATCAAACACATGACCCCAAATGCGAAGGCCAGGAGATTAATTAAAAGTCTGCCGATTTAGTATTAGTATAATTGTCTGAATTTAATGAAATAGAAGAAATTGGTGCCCACAAAAACAACTTATTTGGTGTTCAATATTTCCAATTCTCATTTTCCGTTGCTAACGTACACACATGAGTGCATCGATCTGTGTGAAATTTTATTTTGAAAGCTACCATAAACATATAGTTTTGTACACAGTCTATTCAATTAGGGTCTCTTCATAACTTTTCCGTTCTTTAATTCCCGAAGAGAACCAGCCATTCTTACACCTGAAGGTGCAAGAAGCTGACACATTTTTTAATTCTTCGTTTAAAAACATTTATTGCAATAATGCCTCCGCAGAAATGTTGCTGTTTCAATCTAAAAACTGGCTCTAAAATAATCGGATTCTGGAGCACGGTATAATTATTATTTATCAAACAATATCACTTAACCATTTCTTTTCCCAAAGTCAGATCGGAACTCCTTTCTACATCTACGGGCTAGTTTCGTTAAATCAACAAATAGTCTACATTATCTCTTACATTACCCCAATATCATCGTCTTCTGGTGTGGGAATGGGGTTTAATTATATGGTATATGCAAGTCAAAACATAGGTAAAAATGTCCAAATTTAAAATTACAGCGAATATACCTCTCGTTTTTACATTTAAAGGAAACACAATTGTTTCGCTGATCATATTCAAAGTATTCTACCTTTTTTTCTCTATGTTGCTTCTAATTGGTCTATTCAAGGTAAAATCAACACATTCAATTGAAATCATTCAACTATTGTGTTAACTTAATTTGTTAAAGAACAATCCTTGCCTCATGATGCCATGGCTTATCCTTGAGCCTTTTCGACAATTAATTTTTGCGATTTTCGCTGCATACTCTATCTGGATTCCTATAAACCTCTTTGGCCTTTCCAGCGTTAATTCTAATTCCCCTTTGATTGCCATACCAATTTCTGTTGCTATCGCTGCAATCATCTTCATGGGTATTTGACAAATTGATACTTGTTATTATTAATTTGAAAACTAACAAAAGATAGATAATAGGACTGGCTTTTTATTATTGGCGGGTTGTCAAAGCCACTCGAGATGAAATGTGGGCATCCTTAAACAAGATCATTTCAGGAGAATCTCCTTGTTATGGAGATGAAAACACGGTTCCAGTTTTAATCGATACCAGTGGAAATGCCTTTAACGCAAAAGTTTCCAACTGACTCATTACCATTAGCTGGTGGCGAAATAATAACCTTATGAAGACATGGGATTAGGGTAAAGCACAGTTTAGCGTCTCGATAATAACTGCAATTGATCTATTAATGTGTAAAAAGCTGCCCTTGAAAAACAAAATGTTTTCCTACCAATATTAAATTACAGCTCTTAACCACGCCCACACATTTTTGAGTTAAAATTTATCGAATCTTATTCTAATTGGAATTGAATCTGTTTGTCTTCACAACTTTGGAAGACACTTCACAACTTCCCAAAACGTAAACATTAAATAATATATTCATTTATTAACACGAATTGGGCTTTTAATCTATAGTCATTGATTTTTCGTATACTTACTATACTTAATTTGGTTTAATTCCTCCTATATCTTACTCATTTTTAAAAAGTCATTGTAGACAAAATATTTATATTTTTGATGCTGTTAAAACAACAATTAGATAGACAATTATTAACATGAATAAGCCTTCTATTAAAACAATTTTTCGTGTGTATAAGCTGTTTACTCTGAATAAATTGATTTATTGACCAATGTTGACGTGAGAATATAGTTTACCTCAGTTACTCTCGAACATTTACTTAGTCGAAGATTTTTTTTTGGTTAAGTTGCATATAAACATAGGTACATTTTTAAAAATTCATATCTATAAAGGAATGCAACAGCAATGCAGCTTTCATAAAGCAATGCAACAAGAAGAAAATTCATTTCAATCACATTTTGTCCAAATCAAGTTCACAAAAAGCATTTAGTAAAAAATCTTTTGGAAAACAAATTTGGGAGATATGCCATAAGAATAAACAAACTACACTATCTAATATTTTATTTTTCGTTTTGAATGTACACTTAAACGTTTTTCTATTGATCTGTATAAACCAATTTTGATAGTGTAGCCGTAAATCATAGTTTTGTATACCGTACGCTAATCCAATTTCTTTTGCATAATGAAACTTTTAATATCTAGAATACTGCAGCGTAGTCATTCTTCTGGCAAAATTTTCAACAACCTGACTACTTCTTACTCTTCTCTTGAAAACATTGATTACAACAATGCCTCCTCAAAAATGTTGCTGCTGTTTCAGCCTGAAGACTGGCTCGAAAATCATCGGATTCTGGAGCATGGTATTCAATTTCAACTAAGATAACAATATCCTTCTTTAAATGTAATTTACCTTTATCAGATCGGAACCCCTTTCTACATTTACGGAATAACATCACTGAATCACAAAATAATCTACGTTATCTCGTATATAACCCCTATCTCTGGTGTAGAAATGAGTACTAATTACTATATGGCAGCTTGGCAAAATATAGGTGACAAAAAATCAACATTTAGCCGCTTGAATTCATTCAATTACTAAAACATATTCATAATTCAAAATTTCAAAAGAAAACACACTTCTTGCTCTGATTATTTTCAAGGCATTATATTTTCTATCCTCGATTTTGCTTCTAGTTGGTATATTCAAGGTAAAGTTATCACTTTAAACGAATCTATCTGACTATATTTTTCAATAATAATGTGTTTAAGAACAATCCTGGACTCATGATGCCTTGGCTAATCGTTGAGCCTATCCGACAATTGATTTACTTTGCTTTCGCCGCTTGCTGTATCTGGATTTCTGTTAACATCTTTGGATTGGCCACTGTTAATTCTAGTTCCCCTTTAATAGCCATCCCAATTTCTGTTAGTATTGCCGCACTCATTTTTATGGGTAATTATAAAATATTGATCTCAATTATTTCATTTGTAAACCAAAAATTAATTGATTGTTGAAATAGGACTTGCGTTTTACTATTGGAGGATTGTCAAAGCTGTACGAGATGTCATGCATGAATCCCAAAACAAGGTTACCTCTAACGATTCTCCGTATTATGTGGATGACGAGAACACGGTTCCAGTCGTTATTAATAACCTTGATTGAAATGTATTGGGCGAGCAACATGGGGCTGTTCTACCACCATATAACGCTACTCAAAATATTTGAGAAGGTCAACACACAGTTCGATAATGGATACAATTGTGTCAACATATTATAAATTCATAATGAGTGTTGTGTGCTTTAGATTGACTCACTTTACTGGATGTCATATACTTACAAGATCTGTATACCTATACACTTTAGTTCTATGATTATATTTGTAAGCAATCGCATTAATAAACTAGGCAGATGAGTACAATTTTTTTCTAGAGTTTTCTGATTAAAATAAATTCTCAATTAAAAGTTAACGATAAAATATGCATAAATGTACGAATGACTTTGTCCTAAATTATTTTTTAAAAGTCATTTTCAGTAGAAGAAGAACAGACACCATAAGCAACTTGAAGAAATTAACTTGGTAATACTTACGCTTACGTCAAATGTGAATGATTTTCTTTTGTACAAAAAATTGTCATACGAATATGGTTATGGCTACTGTGTACGCCACAACAAAAAATTAGTCTTCCAACGCAATTTGCGTCAATGTATGATGTGTGAAAAATAAATCGTCTTATGGTATACAGTACACACTTCTTGCTTTGTTTACAAAAAAATCGATATCAAGTTGGTGTTTGATGAAAGAATTATTTTTCTCTTTAGTAACTCTAGAGTAAGCTAAGTTGTTATATAAAGGAGGGAGTCTTATATAACAAAATTTGAAATGGCTCCAAAGCGATTTTTGTGCTGCTTTAATTTGAAAACTGGATCAGAAATTATTGGTTTCCTGTGCACGGTATAGGCGATGCAAATTATTCTTGGTCTTAATTGTATGAATTTTTTTCTGATTTTAAAATCAGATTGGAACCAGCTTAACTATTTATGGACTTTCAGGGTGCTTGAACCAAATAAAAATCATTTTTGACACTTATACCCCTGAAGTTAAAATGTTCCCTTTGAATCAATCGTTTTACACAGCCTTGCACAATCCCGGTATTATATAAAAACATTTAGTTCTTTAACACAGCTATTTTATACCGGTTTTATTCTACTAATAGGGGAAATTATAATAGCTTTGATAATAGTTCAGTGTCTTTACTTATTGTCATCAATTATGCTTGTGATTGGTCTTTACAAGGTAAAAAAAGGTTAATTTTAGGTAATTTGAGAAAGTAATTGACTATTTTATTTCCAAAATTTAAAGAAAAACCCGTGGTATATGATGCCTTGGATCGTTTTCGAGCCAATTCGCCAATTAATTTTATTGATTTTTGCCGTGATATGCACTTGGATACCTTTTGCCATTTTCAATTTGGATGTTCGCGGCAAAGAAGTTATGAATTTCGTTCCTATTGCTGCCGCTGTTGTCTCGTTGATCCTAACTGGTATAAAAAAAAAAAAAAATTAAGACAACATCATTATTTGTATGATGTATAACATGTAGCTCTGACTCTGCATTTTTGGACGATTGTCAATGCTGTCTGGAATCAAATGCGAGAAGACAAAAAAATTGAAATTTTTAAGGATGATCAACAGTTCTATGCAGAGAAGAAGTCTGCCATTAAGATCCCACAACGAATGCCTGCAGAACATATTACGATTTGATGATTCTGGAGACTATAAAAATGAAAGTGGAAAATCATTCATTTCAGACGTAAAGGATGAGATTAGTTCAACACATAAATTCTAATTTTTAAATAAGATAGATATTCATTTTTAGTTACTTGTTATGCATATAGTTTCTCGTCTGCTAATACACGTACCGAATATGCAATATCTTTGAGAAAAGTAAAATTTGCCTTATCTGAAAAACGATTGAATAGAATTTTGTCGATTTAACGAAATTATATTGAAAGATTTTTTAAAATATAAAGTAATTTAAATAATAATAATAATAATGTGGCATAAAACTCGTTTATGCGTTTTTTCCATTTTTTAAATTATATAGGTAGATAATTCTTGATTCTAACGATTAGGTATTCTTCTTAAGATATGGATTTGCTTACAATCCACTATGCAGTTTATCCGTGAGTTTTTTACTTAATGCAATCATATTTGCGACAATACATGGGTGTTTTTTTTTCATTTGTTCGTATTTCCATCTGAATCAATTATTGGTAGATTTCCGTACTACTCCAGACTAGATAACTTTTCTCATCCATCAGTATTTTATGTCATGTAACCCGTCCTTCGAAATACCACTGCCGAGCTATTGATTTGTTTACACTAAATCGATGTATTGGCTAATGTTTATGTAAGAGACGTTTTTAATCCAAGTTTTAAATGGCGCCACAAGACACTTTCTGCTACTACTTCTACACCACTGTACTAGTAGTAGTAGCACACACAACACCACTGCTATACTTTATACTACTAAAGAAAAACGGCTAAAAAAAAAGGAATTATATAATAAATATCTATTTTAATTTTATGGTAAATTTCTTGACACTAATTACAGCTAAATTACTTGATTCGAAACTAAATAATAGATTTTATCATAAATAATAAGTAAGCAATATGATGTGGATAAAATACATCTGCCCGAGCATTGATCTATTTACACTTGATTGATTTATTGGTAAATGCTCCTGTTAGAGTTCAGCGTGTCTCAGTTACTCTGGAACTTGCGTTCAGTGAAAAGCGTTTATTTATTTTATGTACGTTTTAAAATGTCCCCCAAGACATTTTTCTGTTACTACAGTTTGAAGACTGGCTCAAAAATTATTGGATTCTTGTGCACGGTATTTACCAATTATTTTGTTTTCTAATATTGATAATTTTAAAACACAAAACTTATTTTTCAGATTGGTACTTGCATACCCATTTGTGGAGTGATTTTGTCATTACAGCACATAAAAACAATTTACTCTTATGTAATTATTTTGTTCAACTCAAATACTGATTATAATCCTGACGTGAAGGCTCACTACTCTGAATCGCCTTACATAAAAGCTTTGCAAAAAATTGGTACAGGAAGATTTTGTTAGACATAATTTAGTCTTAGTGGTTTGAGACTTAATAAATAATTATTATTCTATATATATTAGGAATAACTATAATAAGCTTGATGGTTTTCCAAGCCATGTACTTGCTTTCGTCAATTTTTCTTCTAGTTGGCGTTTATAAGGTAAGCCAAACGTAATAAAAAAAAATAAAAAATAAACTTTGAAATCTTCCTTTGATTTTTTGTCTAGTGACTTAAAAACATGTGTGGTTCTAATCTTCTATCACGTTATTTATTTATTTTTAAATATAAGGATAACCCAAGGTTTATGGTACCTTGGATTATTATCGAACCGATTCGACAATTGATATTTCTGGCTTTTGCAATCATCTGTACCTGGATTTCTTCTATTCTAGCACGAGAAGTTTCCGTTCCTATCTTTGTCGCTGTCATCGCACTAATTATATTTGGTAAAATTACCATCATTATAAACATTAAATCATTATTCCAACTTAATGAAATGTACCTCGTCAATTGTTTAGGTATGGCTTTCTATTTTTGGATGGTTGTGAAAGCTCAAAGAGGTCGAATGCAACCAGCTACGAACAAAGTTTTTGCAAAGTAACAGCCGTGAATATATGAAGAAGAAAAAATCAGCCAGCCAGCATTTTCCGAAATAAGTTTAAAAACCAATACTATGTTGATAAACTAACGTATTTTAAATTGCAATTTGCCCACTTCATTGGTATCTAACAAAATAATATTTTAAACAAGATAAATAGAATTAGAATTATTTTTTATTGAAAAATGTATGCTAGAAAACTGATGTAAATACAACTTGGTATTAGTTCGTTATTGGTTATTACTGCAATACTTAATTAATATACAATCATGTTCCAATAATTCCATGATGAATCTATCGTTATTTTACTACCTGTTGTGTACACATAAACGGCATTACTACATATACATTTGATTACAAGAAATTAAAAGAAAATAATATTTCTCAATTTCCTTTATCAATATGATTCTATCTCCCATTGTTTGTAAAATAAGCATGTAAAAAGACTGCTTTTATTCCAGTACCAAATTATTATTTATTGATTCGTTTGCAGAGTAAAATATAATAAGTAATAATCAAACATTACTTATCAGTGATGGAACCGTGTTACTTTCAATTATTGTTTCAACTTTCGTGGATGAAAAAATAGACTCGACTTATCTAAATTGAAAAAAAAATGTGCAGTAAGATAGGGGCTTGTTGCAATAGGAAAACAGGACCAATAGTTACCGGTACTCTGTACACTGTAATTTGTTTAATACACTTTGTTAATTTGAATTCCAAGTTAAACTTGTTTTTATTTGAAAAAATTTAGATTGGTACTTCCTTATCAATATATGGATTAGTAGCTTTAATTCAGGAAATGAAAAATCCTAACAAATCTGGAGGCGGTTTTCTTAATACAACAGTTGAATATCTTAACCCGTCCTTTCAAAATCCTGGTAATACAAAAAACAGTAAAATGTTTTTATTTTTGTAATAAATTAAAATGTCTTTTGTTATCAAGGTTTAGTGGTAGTGCTGCTGGTTGTTCAATCTGTTTACTTACTCTGCTCTTTTATGTTACTAATTGGTCTTTACATGGTAGGAAGAGCGGAAAATAATAAACAAGCCGACATCACATAACGACATAATTTTTATTTATTTATTTAGGATAGTCCACGACTGATAAAACCTTGGATCATTTTAGAGACAATCCGGCAGTTCCACTTAATAATGTTTGCAATAATTTGTACATGGGCCCCTTCCGTCATCTTTAAAATAGAGCTTAGTGCTAGGCCTAGGAAAACTGCTACGTTCATCCCTATTGCAGCTGCCGTGGTCTTACTCATTCTAACGGGTACTTAATTTATTAAAAACAATATCGTATTATTTTAAAATAAAGTTTTATTGATTTATTATTTTGAACAGTTTTTTCTATGCATTGTCGACTGTCAATCAAACTAGTTCGGGATCATATGAAGGCAGCCCAAAACCAAAAAATATTGGAAACTTGTGACAAAAAGATACACATTTCTTCTAATGGCGATCATTGTACAACATGAACACGTACAATTAACCATATTATTGTGCAATAAGGATATAATGGAATTCTAAAAGGAAAAAAAGGCAGCCGTACAAAAATAATAAAGGCACCAGTTTTATATAATACAACCGATTATATTTCTCCCTTTTCACGTAGATAAAACCAATTCAATCCCATTTTTCCCACAATACAAGTTGTTACTTTTCCCATCTTTTAATTATCATTTTCCACTCGCACTATAATTGACAATACATTTACATGAATAAACAAAATTATAATGCTTACTTAATATCCGCAATATAACTATTAGAAAGAGTTTGAGAACGTTTCCGAATCAAATTAAATTAGAATTTGAGTTTTGAAAAATTTCACAATCAATATCATCCAATTGAAGGTAAACCTTTTATAACACGCCCTAATGTAGCGGCAAGTGCCGCAAGTGGTATCCAGCCATCGGTTGAGTGGGCTAGAAGTAAGGAGTTATTGATTTGATTACAATACAGAGAAAACTGTTTTGAAACATAATTGCTATTGAACATTTTACATTCGGTTTCAACGTTAGACTGTTGCAATCTTTTCATTTATGTTCTTTGTTCAAGAAATAGGCCTAAAAAATGGAGTCTAAGACAGAAGGCTGCTGCAAATTGAAAACTGGCTCAAAAACCATTGGTATTATATCTGTGGTATGAACTTTTCCTTTAGTGCGTGTAGTAATATTTTGAATAAATTATATTAATATTTATTCGCGTTGAATTGAATAAGATTGGAAGTAGTACTTCCATTTGTGGACTGATAAAGGTGCTCCTGGAACAGTTCCTTACTAATTCAACTACTAACAAAATTGATTCTCTATACAGCGCGTTGCGCAATCCCGGTATAATATTAAAATTTTAAAAAAAAATATGTTTTTAATTAAATGAGCATTTAAAATTTTACATGAAAAGAGAGAATCATTGTTACAATAATTCTACTTCAATTAACTCAATTGATTTCATCGATTCTTCTTTTAATTGGACTTCATAAGGTATAATAATAAAAATAATACATTTATGCACTCCCCCCTAAAATTCCATTAAATTTTATTCCATTAAATTTTAAAAAAATGAAAGAATAATCCGCTGTTCATGAAACCTTGGATTATTTTTATGCCGATCCGAGAAATGGTTTTGTTGGTTTTTGCCATTATTTGTGTCTGGGTTCCATTTGTCCTCTTTAATTTGGATATTAGTACCAAGAATATTCGAAACTTTATTCCTATCTTAGCCGCCGTGGGCGCACTCTTCGCAACTGGTATGTACAGTACATAGTATATTTTTAATTCCAATAAGCATTACTGTAAACTATCAAAATACCCTTTACGGATCTATAGCTTTGACCCTATTTTTCTGGATGGTTGTTAAAGATGCAATGGATGAAATGAAGGCGGCCATATCTAATAAAATCATGGAAAAGGAAATGACTTGCTTAAATGAGAATGAGTCGGCTAATCGTGCATCACATAAAATACCTCAAATTTAGGACAACAGATAGGTCGAAAAAGAATGAAACAATTATTTAAATATTTCAAATTTGACAAAGGTAAAATTTAATTTCTTTTTGAGTCTGAGCTAGAACTATTGAGTTACATAGTATTATTATTATAAATCATAAAAAATATTATTTTTTATTGCCTCTAAACAACACATACCACAATATCAATATGTTTTATTGTATTCCCAATAGAACTTATTGCCTTTGAAGCGTATACAAGCATACCGAAAGTTACAGCAGCTTTTGTCTTGTGTGCCGAGATCCCTCCTACCGGCCGCTTTTACAGTAGCTTTGTCGTACCAGTCAGGTCTAAAAGTGTCTGCAGTCTAGCCTACAGGCAAGTCCGGACCGATCCGATCCGACAAAGCTAAAATAAAAGTGACCTGTAGGGTGGCACTGCACATAGCAGACGAATGCTGCTGCAAATTTGGATTGAGAGGTACGATCCAAAGTCAAAAAATTCTATAAATGGATATTTTATTACACAATTCATTATTGAATTTTTACTTCATTATTGATTCATTACGTCATGATTTCAAATAATATATATCTTAGGAAATGATTTATATATATATTTATTGTGAAATAGTGCCCGGCTTCAATGATAAATCAAACTCGAATACTGGATACACTTTTATATCTTATGGAGGGTTTATTTTTCAACATTTTAGACGATAAATGCTGTTGGGATAGGCTCTCTAGTAGCTAAAGACCCTTCCCGAATAAAGACAAGAAAACAAGGGAAATTGCACACAAACAGGGTATATTGAAATACTTATACACGCAGAGCAGATACAATAACACGATGGGGGGAAGCGCGACGAAGCCAGGAATCACCCAAAGCAGCGTCTTGATCTCGTACGGGGACGGAGCTCCTCACTCTCTCAGGACCGGAAGTGCAATGCCGGGACCGCTCGGTGTAGCAGCCGACGCGTGAAGGATGGGGGACAGAGTAGAGACAATAGAACAGAGATGGCGTATGCGTGCACTCACAACAATGCTTTCTCTTGTAACTTATAACACAAAGAGCTAAATCAATCGAGGTGATGGGAATTGTGTATCGGACAATATCTTAAGAAACAAGGCAAATGAAAATTATGAGATAAACCATTCTGGTTAAATGATCTTGATTACGATTGATAAAAGTTTCATTTTAGATGCCTTTATTAATGCTTACATTTCGAAAGCTAACCAAAGTTTAAGTAAGCAGTGTTATGCTTAGTTAAAAGAAGTTTTCTGTTACCCACTAAGTTGGTCAGAGTGATATTGATTGCAAGTTGGTCAACAAAAATACACAGAATAGAAACAGTTTGTATCATTGGGGGAAAACAATTTTTTATTTCCTGGTGTATATATAATAAAAATCCCCTTTTAACTTGTATTGATTTGATTACACAGTTATTTTATATAAATTACGTCTTTAGATTTATTATTTCACATTTGCTTTCCCAACTTGGACTGTTGCACGTAATTTTTGCGCTTTGTTTTAATAATGGCCCACAAAAAAAATGTTTGTTACTATTCAAAAACTGGCTCAAAAATGGTTGGAATTTTATCCACGGTATGTAATAACTCTATTAGGAAGAAATTTAAATATTTTAATGAATTTTGTTGGAACTAAATTAGATTGGTGGGTGCTTATCCATTTATGGACTGATAGTGTTAATGCCAGTTACAAAACATGTTAATCCTAACTTATTATTAGCCAAGTCTAATAGTAGTTCATACATTTTTGAGAGAAAGAAATGTTCCTTGAATGAATCTTCTTACATAGTATGGGACTGGCGAAATCCAGGTATTAAGCTATATTATCCTTAATTAATATTCAATTCACAAAATAAAATTTTGATATTCTTAAAATAAAGGAACTGTCAAACTCATCTTTATGATTGTTCAATCGATGTATTCATTCTTCTCACTTTTTCTTCTAATTGGCATTTTCAAGGTAAGCAGAGAATAATGGTATTGAGTAATACCAAGTGAAATATTTGCTTTTAAAACAGAATAAACCACGACTGATGACACCTTGGATAATATTTGATGCAATACGACAAATGATATTGTTGATTTTTGCCATTATTTGCACCTGGACCCCTTTTCTCCTCTTTAATTTGGATGTTAATTGTAAGAGAATCGTCGACTTCATACCTATCGCAGCCGCTGTGGCTGCAATCATTGTAACTGGTAAACATAATAAATAGTTAAAGAGGATAACAACAAGTAACGTAATTGATTATAAAATTTCATAGCTTTTTCATTGTATTGTTGGATGGTTGTCAAAGAAGAGTGGAACAATATGCAAGCGGCCAAAAATGATCAAAACTATGCACAGAATCAGCTTTTCTTTCAAGAGAAAAAAGCTCTCAGCATTGCCGCTCATGCAATAACTGCTGCTCATGCAATTTCTGCTGCTAAGGCATTTGCTGCTGCAAGACGAGAAAAACAATTATAGATTTATAATATATTTTTTTCATCCTTCACCGTCCTAATGAACGGATATGCGTCGTTTTATTTTCCATCTACAATTATATGAATTATTTCTTGTTGTTTTTTTCTCTCAAGAAGTTAACTAATTGACTCTATATTTTAGTTAGTAATTAACATAATATTTTGAAATGAGTTTGGACTTTTTTCCCTTACAATACTTGTAAAAATGTAATTTTACACCACATCCGTACTTGGTTTTCAAATTCTGCAACCAACAGTTGCGTTGTAGAAAATCGACAAAGTTGATAATGATGATTATCAAATGCGTCATAAAGTAAAACTGCTTACGTGACAAAAAAGAAGTTTTGAAAAGATAACGGTATGAACGGGAGGAGGGAGGGAGCTGGGAGGAGGAGATGGGTGTTAACGCATAGCTACTTCTCTTTCCCTTTTTTGTTTGTCGTTGGTTTAAAAATGTTTTAATTAAAACAATAAATCTGTATGGTCCATACCATTCAACCAACAGGTGGAAAAGACAACAAAAAACGTTTTTGTTGGTACCATTTGTGACAGCTGTTGAAAACTGCAATTAAAAAATTGAGGTACAGTACCCACTGGATTTATAAGTACACCCCTCATTTCCCTATAAGCGCACGGGTAAAAGTGTCGCTAGTTTTCTTGCGAAAAATAGCCGCATTTTCACGATGGATTTTGTTTCTAATTTTTCCCTCTCTAAAAACATGTTTGTCTACAACCCTGAATTATTTGAGATTTTAATCATCATTTCCCACCGAGTTATTGATTAGGTCACATATAAGTACACCACAATATTTCTCCCATTTACGCACGGGTTAATAGTCCCGCGTTCAAACTGATATAACTTTTGAACGGAGGGACGCTTCGTCTTCCGACTATTAATAATCTGTTGAAATTGGACTATTCTTTAATTTGAAGCAGAAAGTTCTAAAATTTGAGACTTGATTAAAAAGTTTCAGATATTTAAAGTTTACATAAAACATTTCCCCTATTTCTCATGTAGGACAAAAATGTCCTTGGATTCTGTCCTTAAGAAGGTATTGGGGGAAAGTTGTTGATGAACTTTAAAGATCTGAAACTTTTTCACTAAGGCTTACTTTTTAAATTTTGTGATTTTGAATTGAAGATCAGTCCAATCTCAATAGATTGTCAAAGGTTGGATAATCAAACGTGACTCCGTTCAAAAGTTCAAAAGTAAAAAAAAAACGGAGACCTTTTTTGGATTTGTTGTTAATTGAGGCGAAAAAGGAGCAGACCTGAGCGAAACTGACATTCGATGTGAAATGGAAACTTTCAGGTCTGCTGTAATTAACAAAATCTTCACAAAATCTTTTAAATTTTTATAATTTTTGTGCCATAGGGACACGATACTACATCACCTGCTATGACTTGGCTTCTTTATTGTCTGGGAACAAATGAGTCTAAACAGGTTGCATATTTATTCAATCTTTTTAAAAAAAATTTCTAAAATATAATAAATTTTGTATTTTCGTAAAGAATTTGGTCGAAAAGGAGCTGAATGAAGTTTTTGAAGATGATGAAGGGCCCTATACAACCGATGACATTTCACGGTTAAAGTACTTAGAATGCTGTATTAAAGAGGCTATGAGACTGTATCCTCCTGTGTTTGCAATCGAGTGAAAAATCGAGGAAGAAATTGAGCTTCATGGTTACCAATTGGGAGGCGGAACTACATTGGCTTTGTAAATCTTTGCGGTGCACCGGAATGAAAAATACTTTCCGGATGCTTTGGCATTCAAACCGGAAAGGTTTATTACCGTGGAAGGAAGTAGTGAATTTTGAAATCCATTTCAATTCATACCTTTCAGTGTTGGACCCAGAAATTGCATCGGTAATTTGAAATATTATTCAATGTTTTTATCCATATGTTAAATAGTTTCGACTTAAAAATTTAGATCTGCTCTTTTGGAAATGAATGTTGTTTTATCAACATTGCTAAGACGTTCAAATTCAGATATGATATGAAAAAGCACGGACCAGCAATGCCATGCAATGAATTTGTTTTAAAACCCAAAAGAGGAATGCCGTTAGTTGTGTCTTCGAGTTTAACGTGAAAACCGTTATTGATTTTTATCTTAGAAGCTCTTAGCCGCCTAAACCTCTTGTAATAGATTAATTACTAAAAATAAAAACTTTTTACATTGCGATCAATTAAGTTTATGTGAAATTTTAATGTTATTTACACGAGTTCAATTTATATACACACTTAAATCATAAAAGTAAGAAAGAAAACAAGAAATAATTTTTAGCTCGTACGCTCAAATGATATACTTAAGTAATCGACTGGTATTTGCGTTCCATTACTTAACTGAAAGTGACCACCGCTCGTATGTTACTAAAAGGGCCATCATGCTTAAATAAAATCCCGTGCTCTTTTATTTTTATCGATTTTTTTTTCCAAGTAAAACTTGTCACATCATAATTAATTAATTATTCACAGCTCGCAGCTAGTGTATTCAGAATGTGCCATTTCCCATGATATTGTATGTTATAAACTTATTTCCATACTTTTTCATCAAGATATTTCGTCAAAGCTACCGAGCGCCCATAATATTTTATAATTAACGATTCGTCAATTCCGACAAATAAAAAAATGTAAGTCCACCAAAGAAATACTCTAAAAAAATTTACAAATTTTACTGTAGTTTCTGATAAATGTAGTTGAATATTCAATTATGGGGATAAGGTTTAGTCATAGTATTGTTGTTGGTTGTGCAATTTATTTTCTTTTTCAGCTCTTTTCTGATACTAATTTGACTTTCGAATAGTTGAAAAACTAAAAAGGGAAGGCAGCAAGACAAATAGACATCTCGAAAGCCGTTGCCATGGTAAAAAAATCGAACAAAAAATTTTATTTGAAAAGGGACGTGAACAAGCAAAAAGTTTAATCAGACTTGTATTTAAATAAACATAGTGGTGGCTTCATCATTTTTTAAATCACGAATTAAGTATGCTCTCTTTCTTAAATCTTTGTGATTGGACAACAACTTTGTGAGGCACAACATTGGTTCTCATGACATCCATTTCAACTCGATTGTTTATAAGTATAATTATGCAAGAAGACAAGGTGAACTATTAATTTATCAGGTTGTACGATTTCGTGCAATTTGTCAAGCCATTTATTTTGCATTACTTTCATTTACCTAAAAGTTGTTCTGAATGATTTTACTCAAAATCAAATGGAAATGTTTTTTCTAATGTGCTTAGAAAAGCCAAGAAAGTTTACCAATTGTTTTAGTGCTAAGGTATTCATTCTTTTCCCAATATGTTTTAGAAAAAAACAATTTCTCTTTTTGTTGTAGTTTAATTATGGATTCAAAGATATACGTGTATTATGATAAAACAACCAAACTAGGTTTTAAAAATCTACAAAAATCTGAACTACATAGTCAGTAGGAAAGTAGTAATCCAGAGAAATGGGTATAACCGTCATCTGCAAGCAAAACTCTTTGACCATCGATAAAAATGCCAGCTTGGTCCCCTTCGACCAATTTTACAACAGAGGAAACAATTAGAGAATCGGCGTGATTATAGGGTTGTGTGGCTGACACGGCTTTTGTCACGTCGTTTACTCTCAAGTAGGCTCGGGAAGTGTTCGCCCTGACAAGAGTGTGAAAGAGAAACAAGTAAACCCCAGAAGTCTTTGCAGTAAACATTCCAGTCAATCGATCAAAGCGGCCGTTCTCCCATGCCAAAGTGTCACTACGGCCTCCAATTTCCAAATGACGGTAAGTGACGTACTGATTGGGTGAAAGGCTATCTGCAACTGTGGAGGCCATAAATACTGGGATGACTCCACCATTGGTTGACGTCATATTCTTCATTTCAGTTCTTAAATCTGGGATACACTTACAAATAGAAAATAGATACGAAATTAATTGTGAAAGTTGGTACCTTTTGTGATTCCTCTATGAATTTCTATTAGCTGTCGACTAAACTCTCTTTTATCGTTATCCATCCGTATATTTACTTCCTTTTTCAAACCTGAATTTTGAAACAAAATTATAAAAGCGTTTTCATAACAATTTTCTTTTAAAAATACCTTCAATTTTTTCAGAAAGATTTGTCTCAACTACTGCGTGTAAAATAAAAATGGTCCAGTCAGTGTATAACTTAACAATTACACATTAGTATACAAAATAATTTGAGCTTAGTTTTATTACCTTGGGTAAGATTCCAAATGTTTCTTCTCGATTCGGATAACTGGTCGTTGAATTTTCTACTTTCACTTTCTACCTGCATCCTCACATCTTTTCTCATACCTTAATGCGAGATAGAACGTCGAAATTTTAGTAAAAAAATAATTCTCATGATCTTTTATTCGATACCTTCAATTATTTCAGCGAACTTATGCTCTAAACCTGCGCATGTATATCAGTAAAATTTCAATGATTTTTAAATGAGATTTAAAGGAAATACCTGATATCTTCATTGCAGAGTCTTTTCTCCATTTTATGAAAATAATAAAGATTCAATTAGGTGATAATTTAAAAACAGGCTTACTCAAAAGATTTTTACCCTTTATTTGTTCAGCTAATTCTTCATTAGTTGGTGGTAGGACTTTCTTTTCTTCTTTCTTTTCTTTGTTGATGTAAAGTGCTATATAGAGCATCGCAGTGCTGTAGGAAACTCGAATTTTTCTATCTTGAAAAACATTATTGTTCCTTAACTTCCCCAAATTGATTCTGGAAAGTGTGATGGTCTTTGGGACAAACTTTTCCCCGTCCCATTCAACTGTTTCGTGGGCTTCTCGTATAATTTTGATTATCTCCTCTTCCGAGTATCTACTTTTACTTAATTCTTTCTCTTCTAAAGCTTTGAACCGAATGAGTTTCTGCTTAGAAATTTCAGTATCAAGTGTTTTGTAAATTTCGTTTAACACATTGGCTATTTTATCGGGTCGGTTATTTTCCTCGCTCCAGAAAACACTTTTCCACAATGTCTGGTTACTGGCTCGTGGTTGAAGTGTCAGTCGAGATGATACTAGAAGATTGCTCAATATTTCGTAAATAATTTGCTCAGACCTTGGAGATATTTTGGTTGACGAATCGTCAAAAGAATCTACGATGACATTCGTCAGAGTTTCAGTTAACAATTCTTTTTCGTCCTGTGGTGTCAGAAGTACCTTTTTATAAGAAAACAATATGGTCATAAATTAAACATTTTAAGTTTGTTTATTCTTTTTTTGCTTAATATTTATACCTCGTTTTCGTTTGGGTATCGTTGGTTAATTCGACCCATTAGTTCGCCTGACATGATGTTTTCAACTCGGATGACTATGTCTCGACGTTGAGATGTTTGGGATGAAAGGCTAAAAAGAAGTCTTAGGTGTTCAAACTGATCCGGATTGGTTTTCATCTGATTGGCCAAATCATCACAATCTGCAGAGCGACTGCGAGGGCAGACAATTGAGAACCACAGAAATTGGTGGCGCTGGTAATGATTCCAAACGTTTAGAAGTTCATAACTATCAAGAGGCATTGAGCTCGACAGTTGGACTTTCTCCAAAGGAAGGACTCTTAATTGTTCTGGCCTCAAAGAATGCCCCACGAGCCTTGAAGTGTAATTTAAGACTTTCTGTTCCAAGGCTTCGTTCCACATTTCTACTCGAAAGAGGACTTCAGATTTTCGGGTGACATTGTTGAAAGAGCTGACTGCAGTTTGGTGATTCAGCTCACAAATGGGTGTATAGTAGTATCGCTTTTTGAATTTATCCGGCTGCAGGGCGTTTCCAGAGTGACCATAAATGTTGAGACCGTAAGGACCGTAAGGCATAGAGCCGAGTTCATCAGGAGAAATTTGAAGTTTTGACCAGGATGATGGCTCAATTTTATGTGGCTTTAAATCATCTTCAGTAGAATCTTCATTATTTGGATAAAATTCTTCCAAGGCTGCTTGTCTTGGGGTTCTTCCTGAGTGTTCTGGCTTAGTTTTAGTTTTAAGTTTTAATAAACTTATCGGAGAAGCTATCTTTAAAAATGATAAAATCAAGTATGTTAAATAAAAGAAATCGTTTAAAGTGTGGTTAGATATTACCTGTTGGGTATCGGAAAAAGAATTTTCGGCTGGCTCCAATTTGTTCAACCTGAGAACTAGTTTTAATAAAATAAATATTTACAATGCATGAGTAGTTTGTGTCTATACTGCGTGAAAATGATAAATTAGTTTAATAGAATGGTTAAATTAAAAATACTACCAACTTGACTTTCCTAAATCTCTAAAAAATTTAAATCCAACAAAATCCAACAAAATATTTATCAATATCGTAAAAATGGGAAATAAAGAAAAAATGTTGATCGAGTTACAACCGATTTGGTGCGTAATTAAAAAATGGAAAACACCCACTTTATTCGTGTGATAGTTTTTGGGTGTATTGGTGTCTAGATGAAGAGAGTAGCCCAGCTATCAGCAGTAGGAAAACCCCTGAGGGCCTATGACTTCTTTTTGGAGGACTCACCCCTCGAGTTCTCAAATCGGGTGAATAAAAGTGTGAGAGGACTGGTTTAAATATAAGCGCACTAAAACGGCTTTAGCACACATATAAATTACAGGCTTTAGCACACATATAAATTACAGGCTTTAGCACACATTAAATTATCAGTAGCCTCATGTTAAATACTTTTTTTTGGGAATTTTACATTCAAAACTTTGGAATTTTAGTTAAAAATTTAACTGTCTTAAATTAATAGCTTTAAAATATGTGATCAGTCAATCAAATAAGAAGCATGATAAGATAATTTATTTAATTTACACTTTATTAAATAATATTTAATACTTGACCATATTTTTGTTTCTTAAGAAGCTAAATAAATACAAATGGAGCTAGCAAAAAACCTTACCTTTATTTTCTGGATTTGCTACAACCGTAGAAAAAAATAAAATTGTAGTAATGAGATGTTGGTAAATTATAAAAATTCTAACTCTCATTTTAAGTTTTTTTAGAGATTATACTAAAAGAGTTGAAGTTTATTCTTTCCTCTTATACAGTGATTACAATATGACCATGGCGTGTTTTATATACAACCGGGAGACACTGTTAAAATAAGCGAATAAGCAACGATAAATGTTTGCCCAGATCCCCCTGTCTGTCATTAATTTCGAAATATTGTAGATAAGTATTTAAGGTCGCGCCGGCTCTCTGTTTATGCTTCGTAGACTTTCAATCCTTCGGATCAATTTTCCTTTCTTTGCTTTCTAAAGTAGACTCACGCATTTTTGAAAAAAATATAAATTTAATTTAATAATTTTTCCTCTTAGTTTCCAGGAAGAACTTTCTTACGAAATAATGCATCAGGCTAATGCCACGTGATTTGATTTTAATTTAAGACTGTTGGATTTCGATTCAAAGGGTAAAAGTGTTTACTGGCCATATGTTTTGAAATCAAGATGCGCTGTGAAATCAAAATAAGGTTTTTTTCCTCAGACGCCACTTGCACAACTACTGCTACTAATGTATCAGGCTGATGCCACGTTATTTGATTTTAATTTAAGACTGTTGGTTTTCGCTTGAAAGGGTAAAAGAGTTTACTGGCCATATGTTTTGAAATCAAGATGCGCTGTGAAATCAAAATAAGGATTTTTTTTCCTCAGACGCTACTTGCACAACTACTGCCTTACTAACATAAACATTTCGTTAAAAACGGCCTGTAACTGCAACGCAATAAATTTCTAAGTTAAACTTCGATACGAACCTTTAAGTTGTTTTTAATGTCATACTAAAAATGAAAATTGCGCGGTGTGGTTTTAGCTCTATGTTGCTTTTAAGCAAACTAATTATTTTATTGATAGTGAGAAAATGTAAGTCTCTTGGAACTGGTAAGTTTTTTAAACAACAGAGTAAATCATAAATAAGAATAATATACTAAGTGTAAATTAAAAAGTTAAAAAGTTTTGCGTTGTATATTATTGTTATGCTTTATTATTTAGAGTCTATTGCTCCTTCCATTTACATTGAAAGTAATCATCAACCAATCTTCAAGACTACTGTTTACAACGAGAGGACAGCACATAATCTTGGAAATGAGCCACAGGTTAACAATTTTTATAAAATATAAAATTTGCATCAATTAAGACTATATGGTTTTGATCCCGTTTAAAAGTTTTAGCTACTATCATACTATCATCTTTTACTACTATCATTAATTGTTTTAAAACTGCGTTTCTGTTTTTTTTCGCCCCGAATTTTGAAGCCATTATAAAGAGCAGACTAAGCAGTCAATTTTAAGGAAATCTACTAGAATATATTCTTATGCCAGATTTTTATTTTTGGTCAAAACAAGGGTTGATTTATAACTGGTTTTTGAAAAAAAAGTATAATCGAAGGTAAAAAAATACGTTTATCCATTGTGTATCTAGTCGTGTCAGATAGCAAAAAACCATAATATTTTCTTCAAAGACATAGATGATTCAAGGTTACAGAATTTTTGAATTTTATAGATCCAACACATGGTTTCAATTCTATGAGGGCCGACTATGATAATATTTGAAAAAAATGTAACTATTAATCATAAATTTTGAATTTTAAAAACATAATGGGTCGCCTCGTATTTTAACTAAGAAAAAAGTCTTGTATAAAATTATTTTTCATTAGAATTTATAATTTTAAACTGACTGATCATATATTTCAATACACTAGCATTCTATATATATCTCTGGCGCAGCGGTTAAACACTTTGACTAAGGTGCATGAGTTTGATGGTTCAACACCGGATGCATAAAGAATTTCCTGTTCATTTTGTCCGAAAAATGCGGACACCTGTTTTAAGCCGAGGGGTTGGACACTCCAGAATAAGCAACGTTTTTAAGGTAACGTGCACTAGTTTCGTCCTCAAGAATACGTGGACTATTCTGCACTATTTGCACTAACAAGTCCTTTAGGGCATGCCGTCGGCTAGTGCGTATTTCTACTGGTTGCCGAAACCCATATTCTTACTGCCACAGGGAATTGTTAGTGCAAAAAGGACTAGCGAGGACTAAAAGAATATTTTTCCTATTCTTGAGTGTCCAACCCCTCGTTTTAAGCGAGTGTTAGCCTCTAAAATACCCAAAGAGAATCTTTACATTTTTTACATCTAAATTTTCGAAGTTTAAACGGATTTGTTTACGGCTTAATCAAATCAAACAATTATTCGAAATTTAGCACTTAAAAATGAAAACTGTACTGCCGGAGTCACATTTCAGATTTTTTCCCCAATAATTATGTATTGAAAACCAAACATAATTACATATTAAAGCACAATAAAGGACGGTTCCAAAGAAACAAAAACAAAAACAAAAAACAGCCCAAACGGCAGTACGGCACACACATTCGGCACACGCATGTGATTCAAGGCTCTTTCAAGTTTCAACTCTAATGTGTAAGAAAACAATTTTTCCTCAATAAATCGAAAAACGATCAAGAATTTTGTTTAATTACAAAATTCGATTAATCGAGCAATTTTTCAAACAATGCGGTCTGAAATTTATTTGATCGATTTGCTTGATTAATCGACTAATCAAACAAACGAGCAATTTTTCTACTGACGCACACCTCTCGGCTTACCATTGGTTTATTCAAAATATAAATCCTTACACGAAGTCTAAACGATAACGCTCTTTACACAGAATGGGAAAATGATTTTTTTAAATAGTTTTGTTCGTTCCATCTTTGAACATCTTTGAGTAAAGGAGAAATAAGATGCCTTCTATTGATATGGATAATACATATAGGAGTGAAATTAAAGGAGTAAAATTTAAACAAAATTATTACAAATTTTCCAACTACCGGTGTTATTTAAATTATTATTTTTCAGAGGGAATACATTATTTATTATTATTATAATTATTTTATCAAAGAATAATTATTTGTATTTATTATTACAGGGCGGAGTATTGTCATCGGATTCAACTATAGTTCAGCAACTTTTGAAAGAAATTAAATTCTTAAAGAATGAGGTAAACCGCTTATCAATGACGAAACCATATCAGGACACCGAACTGGATTATGACGAAGATATAACCACTGATAAACCGACCAAAAGAACCGCTTCATCTCGTAATAGTGATACTAGAACCAGACTAACTAGATCACCTAATGAATACGAAACCGAATTTTCAGAAGAAGAGCCGTCAGAAAACAAAAAAATTACAGAGACAGCAGTTCCTAAAAAGACGTCTACCGGGTCACCTGAGGAGGAATATACTTACGAATCCTGGACAAGGTTAAAAGTATCTCCAGAAGAACTTGGATCAATGCCATACGGTGACTTTAGTATCAACATTTATGGCCACACTGCAAACGAAAGGCAAGAGCTGAGCAACGTCACCAAACGATACTATTACGTGCCTGTTTGTGAGCTGAATCACAAAAGTGCTAAAAGCTTCTTCAACAACGTGATCAAAAAAGCCCAAGTTCGATTCCGTGTTGAAATGTGGAATGCCCATATTTCAAACTCCGTCTTAAAATTTACATCAAACTTGGTTGGACATAGTCTAAAGCCTGAACAGATCCAGGTATACATTACCTTTTGGATATAATACATACAATTGGCTAATAAACAATTACAAATTATTGTATTCTTGTGATTCATTTAGGTGCTTCCACTGGAAAAGGTAATTATAACCAATTCAGTACCCTCAACCGTCTACGAAGTTTCCAAAATCTGGACTGATTACAAACGAAACAGATACTTGTGGTTCACTCTCACCTGCCTCAACGAGAAGAAAAATATTATGATAAAAGATTGCGATTCACTAGCAGAAGAAATGAGAACCAATCCAGCAGAGCAGTTCAGTCACTTAAATCTGAAATTTGCTCTAGCTTCTCAGAAATCTGAGCGTCGAGAAACGGTAATCAAGATTGAAAACGTTTCCTCTGGAAAAATGATGACAGAACTGAACCAGCAATTCCCTGGAACAAAAGAGGTTCTTCTAACTGCTGAAGACCAGACTCAATTAATTATGGAGACGGCCACAAATGTTATTATGGAAACATTCGACGAATCTTCTGTCGTCTCGGAAAACTCCGAGAAAAGGATTTACGACATACTGGAAAGCCTTATGGTTATGTCAAAAGAAACAATAACGGCCCAAAGTGCCAAAATGTGGGACTCGGTCTTCTGGAATGAAGACAACTACCGCCCTGACAAAGCATCCAGAACTTTGACTGAACTTCACAATAGTTTAAATACAGAGGGTCAGAAAAGATTATCGGACGCCATTGCCAATTCAAAAGAAGAGGGTGGAGGTGCTAATGTTGGATTTTCTGGTTTTTCTCTTGGCGGGAACTATAACTCTGCCACGTCTTCTTCAAAATCAATGTCGGACGAAGAGCTTAACAGACTAGTGAATGAGAGTAGATCAAATGTCCAATGGGAAGGTGATAGATACATTCCAAAGCCAATGACACTCACTAGGGTGAACACTGGTGCGTTAAAGGATAGCAAGACTTTCCGAGATAAAAAAGTTCAGGTCTCATACACCAACTCTATGTTGTCCATCTCCATTCACATTAATCAAACAATGATCCCTGATCATTTCAGCGATTTCAACCATGTCCAAAGCCAATTAATCGGTGAGAAATTGATTACTCAAAAAATATATTTCTGGAATTGTTTTGAAAGTTAACTTTTGATCTGATTTTACGTAGCAATGAAGAATGAAATGAAACAGGAAATGTCAGGTATATTCCATTTACTTTATATGTGTATCTTATTTAATTACTTTTTTATTGAATTCAATTCCTACAGATTTGAGGGGACATCTCATAGGTAGTAGTAATAATTATACGTACCTAACATATTGATTTTTTTATTTATCTATATTAAACTATTGCAACCAGATTTGAAGAAAGAAATTGTAGTTCATGGATATTCAATGAGCGTCCCAATCTTTGTAGCATCTATAAGCCCTGCCGAGCTGACTGTTAGAAAATATATCACTTATCGACAACTTGAGGTCGGCGGAGAAGCTAATGCGACTGGGAAGCAACACGGTCGTCTGGACCTTGGAACGGGCATTTTTACGGCCAATACTCCTGGCGTTTACATGTTTCAGTTTTATACGCGTGTCACGGAATGTGTTGCTATAATTGATTTAAAAGTTAACGGTGACTGTAAGGCAAGTGCTGTGACACAAAATTCCGTAGGGGCGGATGTTCTTGCAATTTCATCTGTCGTAAAAATAAGGAATGGAGATGAAGTGGGAATAGCTGTTTCCTTGATGCGAACACTTGAAAGTGCTGGCTACACTCAATTTTCAGGAACCCTTTTACGAGCAACTAATCTTTAAAACATTTATTAAGGAAGATATCCTCAATACTTTTTGGGGTTTGGTTTATTAAAAAAAATTAATGTAGAGGCTAAATTTAGAATAGATTCCGTAGAATTTAGAGCAGCAGGAATAGCTGTTTCCTTGATGCGAAACACTTGAAAGTGCTGGCTACACTCAATTTTCAGGAACCCTTTTACGAGCAACTAATCTTTAAAACATTTATTAAGGAAGATATCCTCAATACTTTTTGGGGTTTGGTTTATTAAAAAAAATTAATGTAGAGGCTAAATTTAGAATAGATTCCGTAGAATTTAGAGCAGCAGGTTTAAAGATGATTTCTTACAAGGAGGAGTATTTGTCTTAAAAATAAAACATTTTGAAACGTAGGTTAATGACACCAATCATGGTTAAAAGATGCAGTAAGACGGGAGATATTAACTGCAAATGTAGGTTGCAGCATTTCAATATCGACTACCGTTAAAAGCATCCAAGTACCAGACATAAAAAAAAAGTAACGTTCATCTAACGTAATTCTAGGTAGAGTCAGGTATCTATATATTGCACAAAAGGGATGAGTCAGGTCAAAGTACGAGGAAGCAATCGTCTGATGCTCTTATTTTCACATGACAATATGCTATTTTTCAAAATAATCATTTGATTTCTTTTTTAATTTGGTTGTTTGGTACTTCAAACTTTCTTCTTTTAAAAACTAAAAAAGTTGAAATAGACATTTTAGCATCAAAACACTTGTTTTAAAAAAATTATTTGGCACCATTACACAACAAATAAAAGTAAAGAAACAAAAACCATGCTGTTTTTCTACGAATTTGCACATTATTAGTCTACATACCTAACAATAGCATTTTCTTAATGTAAGAAGGGAACATCATCCACATAAATAACATGATATTTTAGAAAACTATGGAATCGTGGAACAGCTTCATCGAGGAGCAAACCAGTAAACTCATCGTGAAAAAAGAACTTACTATTCATATTTCCATATACTGACTGCCCCTTTCCTTACCAACCAAACAAAACTGACTATTAGCTCCAGCAGAAAAACAAGAAAAGTTCGCAGCCATGTCGTTCCAATTCATGTTGCTCAAATCGAGCTATTCCTCATATACTACTCAAGCAGTGAAGCCTGCATAATAAATCAACAATACAGCTCGATTATTTTTTGGTTGTATCAGATATTTCGGTCTATTTATATTTATGAAATACATCCAATTTCTGTTGCATAAATATGCATCCTTTTTTTAAACAACTTAAGTCCTACCCATCAGGGCACCAAGCAGTCCCTTATGATGCGTTCCGACGAAAATCACATAATATAGTTTTATTTTAAATATACGATTACAAGTCAGAATATAACAAGGAGAAAAAAATGGGACAACTGGCATATTTCATTTAAGCGAAGAAATACGACTGAATTTAACATTCATTTGAAAGATTATATGCTCTTCTTATGTTAGAAGCATAGAAGCATTTCGTTTTACTATCCCGTTCGTACTTTAAAAATGGGAAATCGGCTAATATATCAAGGGTGGGATCATATTAAGGAACGTTCTAAATTCAGAAAGAGCGCAACAAAACATAAAGCCCCTGGTAAAGTCGTTGAACACAGATTTTTTGTTTCCCCTTGAGTAAACCAAGAAATGTCGACTACATTGGCACTTTTGCAGGGAACATCTTGGAAATATCAGGTGGAACATTTGGAGGGAACATTTGGAGGGAACATTTCGGGTATAGTTGGAGTAGAAAACTATTTGGGCAATCAACAAAATAAATAAAATGAAAGCAGCCAGCAAGAGTACTAGTATTACCGGAACCTAGAAGAAGAGCCGGTATATTATATAATATATTAATCTACATTGCTTTGTTTTGACAATAGAAAAATTAGTTACTGTATTTACCTTTAACTGAGGATAATAATTTTTTTAGAATTTTTTTAAGGCGTTAACTTACTTCTAAGAATGATCGACTAAAATTTAAATACAAATAAGATGGATTCTCTACAGTATTTGTATCAAAAGTATGCAATTACAATGTTTTCAAAAGAGTAGGCTATAATAAATAAATATTTTTCATGTAAATGATATCGATTTGAAATAATCGACCAAGGTTTATTGACTTATCTCTAGGCAATAAATAAATGCTGAAGTTTCTTGTGAAATACTAGCTACGGTTTTGTTGTTTCAATAATGGAATTTCAACATTGGACTAATAATGAAAATAGTTTTTCAAATATATATTTGGCTTTTATCCCTCTATTGCCTACCTCTCGGATTGATTTTAGCTCCTCTCGCTTATTTATCGTTTGCGACTCGTCCTCTTTTGTTAGACCGGTTACTGTGCATTGTACATGTTCGTTTAGTTATGAATTTTGTTCATTTATAGTTTTTATTATACCTTGTGGAAAGTAGAGAATTCAATTTCATCATTCATATTTCTGCTGAGAGAGAGATTAGAACCTTAGAACTTTGTAAATTTACTTATATCTTGAATTTGGAGCTGGACGCTCTAACCACTAGGTCGTGGCGTGATGTGGAATAGGCTCAAAAATAGAGGTATATATCGTTGATTGCCGCTAAAAATGACTGAGCTTCAATAATAAAGTAACTTAGAATTTAACTATAGCATATCAGCAGGTCTTTTATTTATGCCTATTCATTAATATTTAGAAGCTATCCCGAGGAGAAACGCTTCGGTGAAAAAGGGTTGCGTTTTGTAACCTCTAGAAAAATCCAGTTGTTTTAAAGATTTCTAAACTTCTTTACAGATTTTAAATCACAGGTGAGAAAACTAGATAAAATCGAAGCTTTTACCAGTATATCTAGCGGACTAACAGATTGGGTTTTCTAAACTGAAATTCTTTCAGTTATTATCGAAGAATATATGCGGGATTTTCTCGTGTGATTGTAAGTTTTTAAAACTGTTATTTTACGAGTTAATATCGCAGACTAAAAGATGTCTGGTTTTTATCGGAGAATTTATCCAGTTTTAAACGGAGTTCATACCAATTTCTTCACCAAATAATATACCATCATTAGCTGTCCGTTGCTTTTAAAGAAAACAATCGCGTTTTAATCTGGTAAAAGTCGGCAAACAAGGACGTTTTAAACGGAGTTTGTAAACGCGTGTTTTCCACCGGTCTAGTTTTACAACTCGGTTAAATCGAGTTTTTCACCGCACTGTGACTGCTCGGGATAGTATTAGTATTGGAATATTTTAATCGTGATAAATTCTAAGGTTTACAAATTCTAAGAATCTTATCCATCCTTTTGGAAATTAGGAAGAACCTTGAGTGATTTTAGTGATCCTTTTCATTTGGAGACATATTAGTGACAGAACTTCCGTGCATAGATCGATAATCTTGAAATGGCATATCAATACACATTCCAATAATTAATAAAATGGTTGTCATGTATTTAATCCAAAAGATACCTTACTTTTTGGGTGTTATTAAAAGAGGTAAATGAAGTCATGTTCCCAATCAATGAATCAATCCGATGCGAATATTTTTCGGATGAATATTATGAAGAAATATTAAGCATTAAAGCATTATAACCATGCAAAGTGTTAGTATACAGGCTGTATAAGCTAGCTTGTGCAAAAAACGACGACATGAGATGAAAAAATGGGAAAGAAGTAAATAATTGGAAGAATATCCCCCCCCCCTTGTTTAGTTATTTTTTTATTGAGCCAACATTGAAATCCTATTATTGAGCCAACTGAAAAAAAATATTATCTTTTGTTATCATGTGTTTCACTTATTATACTTTTTGTAAACACTTATATTATTATCTTAAAGGCTTTTGAATATTGGATGAAAATACATTTTCAGTGTTGGTTCTGGCGTGGCCCGATGTGCATTGTAGCATTGCATTTATATTGGGTTACTATTTTTGCCTTGCTACCTAAGAAGCCGGCATAAATTTTAGGAAAGTAGTTTACCCTGTAATCTTGAAAATGTTCTATTACTACTTTGTTGCATCTTCAGTAAACTTTTGAGAAAACTTTATTTTAATACGTACAATTTTCAATTCATTATCTTTTAAATTATTTTATTTCCAAGTGTTACTCCACATTGCTCCATATTGGTATTGCAATATATGAATAACAACATTGTATACATTATCAAGTCATATTCACTTTGCATTTTGCAATTTAAGGTCAAAACATATATTGGGGAAATATGTGTCAATATTGCGTGCTCTCCGGGCATGCTGCATTGCTAAGTTACAAAAGCAAGCAAGCAAGGCCCCCTGCAGTTACAAGTTGCGCATTTTTTTTTAAATTAAATTTAAAAAAATCATTCATTTGCTTATGTGAATATCGTTTCTGTATAAATATAAAATGTCTACGATGCATATTATCATTTTTAAAATTCATCTTAACAGGCAGTGAACCAAAACCCCAACCAATGAACAACTCAATGTATTCGGGAAGAGAATAACATGAAAGTTCTTGCCTCATAAAGCACCGGGCATCCATCGGACACCAAATAGACGCCTTTTCATCCATTCCACATCTATTGCACATCCGATAGACTCTCGCTGCTTTATGGGTGTTTTTTTCATCAGAGCCTTAGTTGATGAATACTAATTTATTAATTCATTCTTCTCCGTGGAGGATCCTTCCAACAGCCGCCAACGCAATTGCAGCAAGACCAATCGCATGACCTTTTGCCACAACAAGGTGTAGCCTGTTGTCCTTGTTCACATCCATCTAAAATGTTATTTTTAAAAAAGTACATAAATGTATTAATATATTTAAAAGGTTTTCCATTAAAATTAATAATATGTATTGTGTAAATTTCTCGAAGATCATAGGAAATCAAAGGGTTGTTCTAGTTGTAAAACTGCCGAACGAATAAATTTTTTTTTTTAAATAAATACTTTTTGACGAACCTCCGCCGATGACAAAGCCTAGGAAACGTTTGGGATTAGATGGTAGACAGCAATCGGCGCCGAATTTGGTTGAGGAGATGGTTTTTTGTGGAAGATCCTTCCAACAACCACCTTTACAGTTACAGCAATGCGCATGGCATGGCCCTTTGCCACAGCAAGGTGTAGCCTTTTGCCCTTGTTCACACCCATCTAAAGTACGATTTTTATAGAATCGGAAAAAAATATATTAAAAAACAAATTGATATTGTTTGAAAACTATTTTTTTGTATAATAAAAATTTACTCAAAGATATATGAATTTTTTTTCAAATTAAATTTAAAAAAAATATTTTATGGTCCCAGCTGTAAAGCTGTTTTTAAAAGAGCGCTTTGTTAATTAAATATTTTTTTACAAACCTCCACCTATGACGAAGCCTAAGAAATGTTTTGGATTAGCTGGTAGAGAGCATGTGGCGCCGGTTGTTGGAGGGCGTGCGTGTTTTCGGAGGATCCTTCCAACATCCACCTTTACAGTTACAGCAATGTAAATCGCATGACCCTTTGCCACAGCAAGGTGTGGCCCGTTCCCTTGTTCACATCCATCTGAAATTCAGTTTAAAAAAAAATATTCTTTAATTTTAAATAATATATTATATTCTTCTTAAAAATTTAATATTATACATTTAAAAATTGCTCAAAGACAAATCAAAACAGGACCGGTATAACTTCAGGCCGTCTGGCATCTTTTGACCTCATTTTTCAAATTTAAATATTTAAAAATTCATGTAAATATTTGCCCATTTTATTGCGTTTTCTTTCAAAATTGTGTTTGTTTTCATT